>RXPK01000022.1:695972-1043656 GCA_004143645.1 Protaetia brevitarsis
CAACCTTCACAGCACGCAAATGTGATTCCTTTATAGACGTGATGTTCATTACTAACAACGTAGCCCAACGTGTCAACAAGGAGGGAAATGGATGAAAAAAACCTCAGCGACTACCAGAATATCCTTTTCAACATCACAGAGGGTATAGGCACTCGGAGAAAGCGCTCTGTACAAGCACAAACGCAAGATGGAAAGTTACTAGTAAAGATCTGAATGTCATGATACAAGAACTTAGGCAAACTCTGCAGGTAGATGAATAGCTGGATATCGATGCGGAAGAGATGACGTGTGCGATCAAAGCTGGGGCAATAAGATTTTCACAAAAAAGAAATCTCCAAAAAACAGATCACCTAGTTACTGGTGGACACAGGAAGTTTCTGACGCGAGAAATAAGGCATGTTTTAGACGAGGCGGTTTAGTTGATTCAACTAATTGTAAGTTACTTGGTTTACTCTCAACTAGTTAATTGTCATTGAAGACCTATTGAAGTTGCCAAAGTAGACAAGTTGACTCCGCGTGAAAGGATTCATATCAGTATGCTTCTTGTTCAATTAGTGGAATCAACTAATTGCCTCGTCTAAAAGAGGCCTAGATGTCTACAAAGAGAGCATTAGTTAGAGCAAACAAGAAAAGCGGCATCGCTAAGAAACTTGAATGCTACAAAACCTGTGCAGATAACAGAGCTCTCCTAAAGACGGCTGAAGATAACCCCCGAGAAAACCGAGTCCGCGCTCCTAGTAAGAGGAAGGAAGCAGTTTAACTTCAAGATCAAGGTGGAAAACTGTCAACATCACTAGTTAGAGTTCGATTAAATACTTTGCGGCCCATTTCGATACGAATATGAGGATTGGCACTCACGTCCGAAAGCCTGCCGTGAAAGCCACCAAAGCTCTAGTGAGTTTGAACAGTCTTATACCAAGATTGGGCAGGCCACAAGAAGAAAATTGCCGGCCCCTGGCGTCAGCATCCTAGTCGATTATGTTGAATGATATGGGAACACGCCATGGAAAGACAGATATACAGAACCATCATGCTCGCGGTACAACGGAAAGCACCCATCAAAATCACTGAAGCGTACAACGCCCGCCTCGGCGAAGGCCCTCTTAATAATAGCAAGAACTTCCCCAATAGACCTAATAGTGTTGTCCAGACGAGAGATGGAGCAAGGAAAAATGGATAAGAACACTGCAGATGAACATCTGCTTAACCGATGGCAGTACTCCTGGGAGCAGGATAACAGCACCGCAGAGTGGACGAAAACACTAATAAAGAATGTAAAATCATGGCTCCAAAGGAAGCATGGGGAGCTCTCATATTACTTGACGCAGCTCCTACCAGGACATGACAACTTTCAAGCCTACTTAGACCGTTTCAAACTAAGTAACACGGAAGGCTGCCGATACTGCGGTCTACGGGACACGGTGCAACATACTTTTTTTAAAGTGAAAGATGGCGAGTATACAGGATCGAGGTACAAAACCAGGTGCGAAATTTGCTCCCGACAAACTTTGTCAAAATCATGCTGAGGAAGCTTGGAAATGTATCACCAACATGGTGGCAAAAATTCTTATCCGAAAAGAGAGAGATTGTCAACAGAGAAGAGCTAGCCCAGCTTAAAACTTGAGTGCCCGAACATCTGCGCGGATCCCCCCTGAAGTAATACCTCAGCAGTTCTAGGAAGGTGAGAAAATCGTGCTGCCATATGAGGGGTTGTTTAGTCGGTAAAAAACCGATACCGGCCACCGGAAGTTTTTGGAAGATTTTCTCCTCTCACGTAAAAAAAAAATAGTTGTATAAGGATAAAAATAGCAATCAAGGGTTGTAAATTGATAAACTTCAAAGTAGCAGATCTCAAAGGTGAATTGTAGGAAAAGGGCTGGACTCAAGTGAAAACGAGGCAGAGCTCTAGGCCAGGTTGAGAAAAACTCTTATGATCAGCGAAAATGCCGAAATTTATGTATTTCATACACCTGGTAAAAATAGTAGACTGTTAGCCAGAATAGGCTCGAGAATCTTTTTTTCTATTCGGAAAATTTCAATTTCAAATTACTACGGACTTACAGGTTTTTTTTTGTTAATGAGATTGGTATATATAAAGAAAAAAAAACTTTGAAAACGCATATTTTTTAAAAATTTCAGTCTAGCGTCACAACTTTTGGGCTAATAAAAAATTAGCAGTCTCGCCGATTGCAAAACCTCTGTCTGCACTGTCAATTAAAGTGTCAAATTTTCAGTCGTGACATTATGTTTAATGGACATTACGTTTATGTCAGAGGGATGGGACTTCCATATAAATTCAATGAACAGTATTTAGTCGCACCCTACAAGCGGTGATTTGTACTAATGTCGTCTATCTCGCTCATTCACTATTCTCGACTGTTCTCGACAATCGCGCTGCGTGGCGCTGCGATCACTCGTTTTTTGTTTATTGACGCCATTTTGACAAAATTTGCTGGCGTGGTTTCGCATCGCGGTTTTATGCACGTTTTTTGGTTATTTCGAACGTTTTGTAAGTGTGAAATGGATGTTATAACATTTAATATGCCAGGTAATGTATTGATCGAACTATTTGCAGTAAGCAGACGTGTATAATTAAGATTTATTTAAGGTTATGCATAAGCCAGGTACACTTTATAGAGAATCCTTCTAGAGACATTGCATTGCAATCTGCAGCAAGAAAATTGCTCCCGCATTTATTATGTAAGTTATTAATATTTACAAATAAATTTTGATTAGTACATAACATGAAAAACAAGTGATTTATTAAATCTAATTAAGCTATAATTGGCTATAATGGTAATATTAATTTATGTTTATTAGGTGCATCAGATCCATCGATAATATCAAGAAATGTTTCCCCATCTCACCTTACATCATAAAAATGTACACGTAAGTTAAAAGTAAACATTTTAAGATATACCACCCTAATCAAAGATATTATTTTAGGTAAATACAATGTTTTTAGTTAATGCAGCATGACAATGTCAATTAACTTCTTCGAAAGGAAGACTAAGTCGTAGTGAAACCCATTATGGTCAATGGGTTGGGGCTTGAGGCATAGAGCGAGACTCCAAGAAATCCGAACAAAATCTGGAAATGATTTATTGACCGCGAATCAAAAATTGGCTTTAGTAAATAAATGCAAACAAAATAACCACACCCGATTTAGATAACAAAAATATTTTTGGGAGGAAAATTTATTATTTAGTGAGTTTCCTCTAGACGATTATAGGGGAAGGAAACTATAAACTAAATTTATTATGTTAATGGAAAAGCTCTTAACTAATTTTAACCAAGTACTACTAGAAATATATTCTTTAATGCTAAATTAGTAATATAATTTCAAATATCAGGTAACGTAGCTTTTAACTCTCAATGATCTTTTAATTTGTATAGAAAACTCCCTGCAAGGAAAATCACTTAATCAAATGGAATGTGAAATTTGAATTTGAAATTTCGAATCTTAATTCGAAAATCACTTGTCTAGTATACAATCGAGTTAAATTAAAGTCCGATTTATTTGCACTTATCAGGTTTTCAGTCATGTTTTGTTTTTTAATTTTTTTTTTAAACAAATTGAAAATTTGCTTGAAATGATACTTGTTACATTTCAAGTTTATACTCTACATACTATTTGGTGTTTTAGAATATTTATATGTGGTTTTATTTTGCGACATATATATTATGTTAATAATTTTACATAGGGGCATTTGTGTAAGACTCGTTTGACTGGTAATGTATTTATTTATGTATGAGAAATATGGCTTATTGGTTACAATAAAACACAAAAAAAATAATTCAGGACAGTAAGCTTTCAATGAACTTTGTGATTTTTCTCTTCAAATGCTTAAGAGTATCCTTATTATTTTATTGCTTCAAAGATTGAATGGATTTATAAATACATTGATTGCTTTTGTTGTAGAACGATTAAGGTAATTTGGAATAGAGAACGAGGAGGATTAGATAATGTTCTCGAGTTTTAGATCAACAATTTAAGTTTACGTCACCAGTCTATAAATTTATTTTATGTATATATTGTTTTACCTGGTTAAAATTAATTAATTCTTTTCTAATAAAAGATTGTGGTTATTCATAATGATATTCCGATTTATGTTTATGAACTCACATATTTCATTGACTTATTTCTAGAATTTTATTGCTTCAATTTTCACATTTGTCTCTAAAAATGCAATATTCAATGCATATGTTGTTATTCCTTTTTTGCTTTTCATTAATTTTTGATTTAAAATAAATGTTTATGTATTTATATACTATTGTTATAGGAAATAGTACCATAAACATTTAATTTATTGTATTTTTGCACAATTAATAAAGATATTTTACGAAATCATGTGTTTTTGTTCTATTTCAAATAATAAATATAAAAGAGCAAATAATAATAAACATTTAAATTGCCCGCCAATAAATTTTTAGTACGAAGAATAGTCATCAGGCGTCACTAAACGCAGTCCGAGTTGGCGTATGAGAGTTACCATTCTAGTCAGATTATTCTATGGTTTATGTGTTGTTTTCCCAAGAACATCATCGCAAAACCTGGAAAAATAAATGCCATCAATAGATGGTAAATTTTTAAATCCAAAACCAACAATAAAACTTACCTTAGCAGTGTATTAGATATATCATATTGCTCATCGTATCACCTATACCAACTATACCCATTACCCCCTCTCCGCCTTGTGTACGCTCCTGAATTTAACTACATACATTGTCCTTTTGGAGCATATAAATTTATCGTGTACACAGATTTCTTGTAAACGTACTTTTTCAAAGTTAAACTAAACAGACTAAGAAATTGCATGTCACAAGATAAATTAGCTTTTTAATTAGTCTGTAGAAAAAAATATTTTACAAAATATTAAGAATGATGATATTATAAATTTAATTGCCAACAAAAATTCAAACATGAAAAAAAAATGTCACAGTTATAATTAGTGTGTTTGAAAAAATAGTCTTTCGTCTCACTTATTATTATATAATATGATTATAGGCTACTATACATTATATACTAAAATAAAGTAAAAAATTATGCCTGCAAATAAATTGTATTATACAACTGCAAAACTAATTTATAATTTTGTGGCAATATAAGTGTAAATTAAAAAGAAAAGCAGGATGAGGCCGATCTAGCTGATTTTCCCGAGCCGCCAAGCCTTCCCAATCCGGCCCTGACTGTGAATATATGTTTTATTTAAGGTATTTCGAACATGAAGAAGTGATTAATGTTATAGGTAATCACTTTTCTTTAATAAGATGTTTTTTGAATGCATCTCCGAAGAAGAACTAATATTATCAAAAAATTCATTCACACTTGTGGTGTAACTAACATTTTATTAAAGTATAAAATGAAGTTACTGTGAATGAGGACCCTCTTTTGGTGATATTAAATTGAGTTAATTTTAATCATTTACCTAAAATTTGAACGACGTGCTTTAATTTTACTTTCTTTTTAATTTTACATCTTTTCTTGCACAACCAGTGCTTTAAACGACTACCTGGCATTCTCTGAACTTTATTAAAACAATTTTGTTTCATTTCTTTCATTCAGGTGGTTTGATTAAAGTATATTGTGCGTTGAACTACATTGTTGAAAAAGCAATTATATTTACCAGCTCTGAGAAAATATACTTCTAAATACATTTAACATACAATTTGAATGAAATAGGTATTCAAGGTTAAAAAGGACCAGGAAAGGTATCTAAAAAGCTCCTCAAAGACTCCTCAAAAAGCTCCCTAAAAAGGCTCTATCTATCTGCAGGAATATCTACTCGTTCCAAAAGTTCAGATTTCTCCTATCTTACCCATCGCTACCAGATAGCAGCATGCACAATCATTACAGCTTCTGAAAAACGTTCCACGAAAGACATCTGAAAAAGGCTCTATCCTCTCTGACCACTACCGCATGCATACATATTATACATAATTTGCCCTCTCTGATATTAAGCGCGTTCATTTCACCACTGGCACTGCCGAGTTACAGGCATTTAATTGCGAATAAACCGCTTAACTGAGTAACGCTGCCGGAAGCGGATTTCCCTTGCTCCTTGCTTCACGTTCCTCCTGAAATATCCACGTATACTCGACAGAAAGGTATTTCACGTCACTGACGTGAATCGGATCTTCGCCTTTATTCTTGTGCAACAATATTACTAACATCGTCAGGCATGTAATCCGGTGCAAGTAAAGCTCGTTTGCATATAGATTATTTGCGCAATAAAGTATTCTAGTAGTACTTATCTACCACAGAGTCAATACATATGGGGTGTATTTAGTCTTTGATGACTGTTAAAACGTGGTATAGGAAAGGAATATCTATTGTTTGTATAGAAACTATTTGTATTTCAATCATTAATCAGACAATTATTTCAATTTCGTTGATTTTATCATACCTTTTGGGATCTTGAAATTGTAATATAAAAAATTATGTGTCATTAAAACAATGTGTAGAGAGGAAAACGGAAATTTAAAAAATCAAAACAAACCACAATTAGATCAATCACATTAACACATTAAAATACAATTAAATTCAAAATTGGAAAACGAATTTTCAGTTTTAATTATTAATTAAACACCAATCTTCTAGTGACTTTATTTATTATTAAAAATTGAAATGCGAATACTATATAAATTATTAATTAGTAAAATAGAAACGGAGCATTTGAATAATTCTTATGCCACCTATAAATAAAACAAAGGGTAAAATAGTTTCAAAAAATTTAATAAATTCTACAGCCTTAAAAATAGTCGCCTACAATTAAATATCTTGTATCATAAGTTCCGCATGTTAAAATGTCCGTTTGTCACTTTACACGTTACTGACTAAAAATTTAGAAGAAATAATTATGATCATAGACGTTAACTTGCAATGTGTTTGGATTATTAGAAGTACAACGGATTAAATGGGAAGATGGAACACAGATATTTATAAACTATCTTACAAACCATTTAATTAACAAAAATGTTCATAATAAATGTGTATACAGAGCTAGAAATGCTCAAATGCACATATTAAACTATGATAAGAGTCACTTGTAGCGAGAAACGTAAGGTAACTGCCAATCGTGTACTGATTGGTATTGCTTCTTTCAGAGATTTAAAAAAACTTGATTCTTCGTCCTAACATTTGTTGGAGCAACTTAAAATTGTTTGGTGACATCCTTGTAAAATTCGGGAAAAAAATCGGAATTATCTACTTTGTCTCAGTAGGTACGTCTTTCAAGCAACGCACTCATCCAACACTTCCACTCTTTTCCTTCTATTATTTTCAATTATAATAGAGGCTGCCGCTACAACAGCTGTGCATAACACTTTTTGAATACAGTTTTTAGAATGCTAAAATGTTAGTTGCGCTTTATATTCCGTGTGCACAGAATGGGGCATCTATCATCATGCATACATCATGCATCTCTTGCATTAGGTATGCATTCGACATTCCATTCGTTGTTGCATTAAAAATGACATCGTGTAAACGTACCTTAAGAACCATATGTGTCTTTGTTACACACGAGTAGGAAATTTTGGAAAATACTAAGCTATTTATTTTTCCATTTCTACAAAATTATGTGTACTAAACATATTTTAGGATGTTTTGGTCGTAAGCATATCTTTAATTTTCGACTTTCACTTGACTAATTACCAAAGGTAAGAATTAAGTTTCGAAAAATTTGTTAAAAAAAAAAAATATTGTTTTATATAGCTTGAACAAGGCGAATGCTTGCCAAAACATAACAATTAAGTAAAATTAAATTTGTTCAACAAACCGTTTTGTTTCTACTTGTTAATTAAGGAAAAAGATTGTTTTTTTTTTTTACATTTAACCTCTAACTTTAAATTAAAAGAACTATTTAAAAAAGAATTAACCTACGATAATTTTATAGAAATGGCTAACAACTCATAAACCCGAAAAGCTGCATTTTAATTAACTAAAATTTACTGTTCGGATTGAAATTTGGCACTTTTGTAACACCCATCAAGCCCTCACATAGTCTACTAATTTTTTGCGCCTCCGTCCAGATACATTCATTTTGCAGTACTTCGAAACTGCAGAAAAACTACCGACAGGCAAAAATATCACTAAAGGTTGGGTTACACTAGATTCCACATGACAGATGTATAATAAATTGTCATTAAACTACTGTTCAACGTTGCTAAGATGAACTGGCATCTTCATTGCAGTTATTGATAAATAGATATTGAAACGTCAAAATACTAAGGTATGTAGCATGTGTGCCAACTTGTTTTGTCAACTCCCTAGTGACACAAATAACTATTGTATCACTAGCCCAGAAACTACAGTTTTGCGAGTATAAGTACGGTACAAGTGCGAAAGAGCTTCTGGCCGTGTGCTACACACTGTTTTTTCGGCTGACAAATCTTAATTTTGGATTGAAAATAGAAAGAAATTTTGACACTCGGGAGTTGACATTACAAGTTGGCAAACCTGTTACATACCTTAATATTTTGACGTTTCCAAGAGCAAATCTTTTTCTATAATTTTCTTCCCAGTTTAATATCTATTTATCAATAATAAGTGCAATGAAGACACCAGTTCGTCTTAGCATGGTTGAACAGTAGCCTAATGACAATTTATTACACGTCTGTCATGTGGAATCTAGTATGGCCAATCCTTTAATGACATTTTTGCCTGCTTGCATGAAGTACTGCAAAATGAGTGTTTCTGGACGGAAGCGCAAAAATTATATAATTTTTTAAATAAATTTTCTTGTAGATACCTATGTTAAAAAAAAAATATTATAAGTATGTCACTGCAATATATCACAAAACAAGTCTTAACATGTAACATCCTACCATACATAACAGTAATAAAACAAAATCCTATGTCACTATATACATTTAAATGAAGCCACGTCGCTCCATAGAATAATACCGTCGTCAAAAAGGAGAAAAACGACAGAAAGGGTGCGTTGTTATATTTCTAGAGATTTATGTAGCATGCGAACTGTCACGGGCCGAAAGCTACACACCTAACATTTCGGGTCTGGCTCCAGGGATCTTCTACTAATGTGCACGGAACTCTTGAAAAGATTTACGACACGTACTACCTAAGGCCATTTGTACCATACCTGACGAATTTTCCACTAACCGCTTATCTGTCAGAATACGCGCCAGTAGTTGAACACATATTGCCAGAACACTGATTTAAAATTACAGTAAGAAAACAAAATGCAATGAATGCAATGGTCGTTTAGAAATTCAACAAATTTCATTAAGAGTGCGAGGCTTTAAGAAGTAATGACCAATAATCTCTTGTAAAATCAAGTATTTCTAAATAAATCCATAATTTATTACGCCCAAATCAAATACTATTCAATATCACAACACACATTTGATGACAAAATAAAAAATAGAAAATTCCTCTGTTGAAATTTATACACACCAGTAATTTTATATTTAGATGACACTTTTCTCTGTAGTTTATTTTTGATTTTTGAACAATGACATTTTGATTTGTTTTTTTTTTTACATTGACGTTATAAGAACATAAAGGAGGTTTACGAAAATTGGATTGTAAGATATCTACCGAGTTCGTAACGGTAAACAGCTGATTCAAATGGTAGATGGAACTGGTACATGTATTTGAGAACGTTTTCAATACATCTTGTTTTGTTTTCAATCATTACGTAACCTAAAAATATTGTGTTTTACGTGCGTTTCGACTGTTTCGTATTTCATTTCCTCAATATAAATGAATCATGTGATTTTCGTCAAAATGTCTTTGAATTGAGGTTAAATCATCATATATACCACAAATAGAACATATTCCTAATACGTTATTTACATTCATATTTAAATTCCGAGTATAAGGGCCGTTTTACACCTTATTGCGCAATTTATTGGCCAATTTAAAATTTTACGTGTATAACATGTATTTAATCCGTGTTATTACGTGTGTAAACGGATTAAATACGTATTATACACGTAAAATTTTAAAATTGGCCAATAATTTGGGCAATAAATAGCTAGGTGTAAAACGGCCTTAACAACCACTAACAACTATGTAAGTATGTACCGTATAAGTTTAGTATTGAGTATATCGAGTACTATAGTTCTTAAAACGTTATGTTTACCGATACAATTTCATTTACCGACTATAATTCTCGATCCACGAATCATAGATCCGGTGGATGGAACGGGTATGTACTGGTAAATTTCCGAACGCCAGTACATTGCAAATAATACAGTTTCCGAAAGCTTTCGGTACATCGGTATGTATCGGATCCAATTTTTGTAAAGCCCTAAAGATAGCCAATTTTCGCCGAAACATGTAAATAGTAGTAAATCAGAATGGAAGGAACACTATTTGATTGCGTTTGAATATTTATCTATTCAAGTAGAAAACATCCAACATTCCAGATTTATATTTACATTTACGTTTTTACAATCCCTGCATTTGAATGAAGCACAAAATATACTTTGGGCTATTAAAGAAATAGATAAAACAGCTGGCTTAATAGTTCTATCACTATGCAGTACATACAGTTTTCATAAGTTGTAACTACACAGGCCCAGGCAAAAGCAATGCATTCGTCTATAATATCTATTTCGACCAATTTGAAAATGTACGACAGTGTTCTCAAGTCAAGAAACAAGAAGACTTTTTACAAGTGAAATCACGTGTAAAAGATTAAATTTAAATCCATTGTGTGGAAAATTGGAGATCATGCTTTTAAATGTGACGAAAACTGCCCGAAGTCTACCGAAAACTAATGTTGAAGTCTGTCCAGTTGTTAGAGTTAAGCAAAAGAAGTTTGAGCAAGTAAGGTGTCCCATGATGATCTGCAGCGATCGACTGTGGAAAACCAATCATTGAAAAAATCTGTAAATATTCCTGTACCTGTAGGTACTACAGCAATATGGCATAATCGACCTAAATATATTATTTCTTTATACAGGGTGTCGACAACAAGTTTCCTAATAAAAACGGAATTGTAAATTGTTATGACTTTAATAAACGTCTTGCATAATTTGCAACTAATTTGTACAAAGATTCTGTATTCATAAGCACACCTTTAAGAATATTTACACTTTCATTTTTCCATTGGCATTTTCTTCATTACTAAATCCTATACAGAAGGAGGACTAAGGAATTCTTGTGGAAACTGTCAACAATGATGCAAGAAATTTATTAGAGCGAGCGATGACATTAAAAAAATGATGCCAACACCTTGTATAACCGGAAGTACTAAATGTGGCCTTCACCGTGACAGACAAATTCAAACATGTATTTAGGGCAAGTGTAAGATATAAGGAAAAAATGCCTAAGTACAATGAACCGATAGAATATGCCACCAGGCGGGGTTCACGGTCTATTGTAGGAGTCACCATACTAGCACAAGAGCAATAAAAGGGGAATAACGCTAGGAACGGACCCGAGTTTCGGCCCACCAGGCGTCATCAGCGCTCCTCCGAATGTTAATGTTTCATTACAACATGGTAAGCCATTCCAGGAATCACATTCATACGCAATCTGGTGATTGTACGTAAAGCTTAAGATGTGATTAGCGATGGAAGTATTTTTGTACACTTGGAGGAGCGCTAATGGCGCCTGGTAGGCAGAAATTCCGGTCCGTTCCTAGTGTTAATCCTCCTTCGTTAATCTTGTCAGTATAGTAAGTCCCACAATAGACCATAAGCCTCGTCTGGTGGCATATTCTATCGGTTCATCAGTAGAAGTATACAGGCTGGACCACTACATTCGCGTCGGTTTGTATAAAAAATGTAGTAATATATTTTAATTTTTTTTGGTTAAGGATTATACAGGTTCAGAAGGACCACATTTCAAAATTATTTTGAAATATACAGGGTTACTCAAAGAAAAATTACACACCAAAGTTGTGAAAAATTAAATGGAACACCCTGTATATTATGACATATTTTGATAATGCAGACTAAATAAAGGCAAGTAGGTGTTAGGTTTCTTATATCTAACACAACTCGTTTACGAGATAATTAACTATTCTTCAAAATGTAGACTAAAATTTAAGAGGCACGCCTGTCATGCATATTTAAGCTTGATATTTTAAACTATATTTATTTTTTAACTAAAGCATTACACTTGATAATAAAATAAAAGTAATGCAAAAAAATTATACAGGGAGAACAAAAATATACTTTTAATTTTCGTTATCTTTAAAGGCAAGTAACTTTCTTATTTTAAATGGAACACCCTGTATTTATTACTTTATTTAGATTCTAATTTTAACCGTCTTTAAAATTGCATTAATGCTTCCTGTACCTATCTGTTAGGTTTCTTAGTAATTTAGAATTTTCTATTTCAAATGTTAATTGCTATAAATTCTTTTTCAAAAGTAGGCTTAGACAAAAGTATCGCTATTATTCATTATACTTACACAAAAGTCATTTGACAATAACAGAACTTGTCAGTTGTGCATCATTGTTGTTCCTGGTTATTTAAAAAGCATTTTAATTATTTACAATGAGAAATTACCCTCAAGCAGAAAGGATTGGCATGGTTTTAATAATTGGAGAGTGTGAAGAAAATTGTTTGCTGGCATCAAGGATTTATACGCAAAAATATGCTTATATAAAACAGACGCCATCTCGATAAGCGTACTTTAGAAAATTTGCTGTAAGTATTCCGAAGAACAGAAAGTGTGTGTTATAAGAAAACAGAACGACAAAAACCGATTACCGGAAATGAAGGAAATAATTTTTTAGTTATTCAATCTCTTTGAAAATCCGCATACAAGTCAGCGAAAAATAATTGAAACTACAGGGATAAGTAGAGCGATCATCAGAAGAATTATAAAGATGAACAAATTTTACCCATACCATATACAATTGCATCAAGAATGCGTCAAAATTTTCTCAATTATGTGTTATCTTCGGATGAGGCAACTTTTCATAACAACGGAGTAGTTAATGGGCATAATTTTCATTATTACAGTGATGAGAATCCCAATTTCTTTAGAACCCTAAATCATCAACATCGGTGGTCTGTTAATGTGTGAGGCGGAATAGTTGGAAAGCACGTGATAGGGTCATACTTTTTTTTATGGTTTCTTAAACGGTGCCATGTTTCGACAATTTATAAAATATAACTTAGCAATACTTTTGGAAAATATACCAATTAATATTCGATATAGACTACTGGCTGTAATTAGACGGTGCTCCGGCGCACTTAGCGTTCGGGATGAATTAGATAGGCAGTATTCCAATAGGTAGATAGGCCGCGGAGGTCCACAGAAATGGCCAGCAAGATCTCCAGACCTAACGAGCCCAGATTTTTTTTATGGAGATACATTAAAGATATTGTTTATGAATACCACCAACCACGCCGGACAATATGAAAGAGCGAAGAAGAATGGCGTTTCGATCTATAACAGCAAATGTTTTGAATGATGTTAAAGACCCATTTCAAGAAAGAGTACGCCTCTGCATTGAAAACCATAGCCATCATTTTAAACAGTTTCTAAAACATATCAGCAGTTTTTAACATATCAGTTTATCCGTTTTAATAAAGTACATTTCTGAAGTTTACTTAGTTATGACTTTTAATTAGTACGTAGGAAAAGCCAGTTGAATAGTTAAGCTGATGAATATCGTCTATCTATGTTGAATAATAACAGCAGTTTTGTCCAAGCCTACTTCAAAAAAGAATAATGGCTAGGAATTAATATTTAAAAAAGAAAATTCTAAATTACTAAGAAACTATGAGAGATAGGTATAGTAAGCATTAATACAATCTTAAAAACCGTTAAAATTAGAATCTGAATAAAGTAATAAATACAGGCTGTTCTACTTAAAATAAGAAAGCTACTTGCCTTTAAAGATAGCGAAAATTAGAAGTATGTTTTTGTTCACCCTGTACAATTTTTTTGCATTACTTTTATTTTATTTTCAAGTCTTTAGCTTTAGCCTACATTTTGAAGAATAGTTAATTATCTCCTAAACGAGTTGAGTTAGGTATAAAAAAACTTGCCTTTATTCAGTCTGTACTATCAAAATATGCCATAATATACAGGCTGTTCCATTTAATTTTTCACAACTTTGGTGTGTAACTTTTCTTTGAGTCACCCTGTATACTTTAAAATAATTTTGAAATGTGGTCCTTCCGAACCTGTTTAAACATTCAAATTATCTCTCTTAAACCATCAACTATCAATTTCAAGAATAGAACACTTGGATATAAAAGATGTAAAATTAGACGCCGAAGACGACTAAGTAATAAAACATAGAGGGTGCCATGTGAAAAAATTTAGATACGGTTCTTCAGAATTTCGAAAAGTTAGCGTGCGAAGTAAAGTAACCCCACGAAGCTGTTAACCGCTGTCCAGAGACAGGCATTGCTGGGAATCACTTGTGCGATTGTGTCTTTGGAGATCATCGTTGGCCTCCCCCCGCTGGAGCTTTATGTGGGAGCGGAGGCCATGAATGCGATCCTTAGACTGAAAGCCAACAACCTATGGCATCCCAACTTTAGGGTGGGAGGGCACACTTATACTACGGGTACGATGTTGGACGGGCCATTGCTGCAAATGCCCACGGACAGCATGACACCCGAAATTATCTTCACTGAAAACGTGAAAATTTCCATACCGAACAGAGACCAGGCACGTAGTGAGATCACTGCTAATGATAACTGGTTCACGGACGGATCCAAATCCAGCCAGGGCAGAGAAGCCGGAATTTGTGGTCCCAGTCCTGATCAAAAGATATCCATAAGTCTAGGGAAACATACAACGGTCTTCCAGGCAGAGGTATTCGCCCTTGTAGCCTGTGCAGAAATGATTGTAAAAGGGGGCTACATGAGGAGGAGAGTTAATATAATAACTGACAGCCATGCTGTCATCAAGGCAGTCTCTGAGAGAGAGACTACAAACAATCCCTCAATGCACTGACACGAGACTATACGGTGTCTCTGATTTGGGTGCCGGGACATGAGGATATAAAGGGCAATGTAATAACCGACGAACTAGTCAAGGAGGGCTCTAAAAGACTTCATGGGTCCAGAGCCCGTATGTGGGATTACTAAGGATTCCGCAAAAAGAGAGATCTGGACCTAGTTAGATAAAGAAAGTACAAAGAAATGGCGGTCGACAGAAGGTCAACTCCATACCAAAGCGCTAATAGGGAATGGGGATGCTAGATTCTCTGATAACCTACTCAGGCGCAGCAAGAAAGAAGCTAAAACCATTACTGGGTTGGTAACTGGACATTGTCCCCTGAAATAGCATCTACACAACACATGCCGTCTAAGCGAACCGTGGTGCAGAAGATGTGAACTACAGGAGGAAACGAGTTTACATGTAATCTGCACATGTGAGGAATTGAAGGCACTCAGGCAGAAATATTTCGGGAAAGATTTATTGGAGCCCTCGAAGGTTCTCACGTTGCCACTGGGCAAAATACTGGGCTTTATAGAGAACACCAAGCTGCTCGAGTGGAAATAAGAGACTTAATAAGGATGGTACAATGAACACCTAACTTAATGAATGAAATTAACCCCGCAATAGGGACAACTCTCGGCGCCAAAACATACTACAACATATTGTTTAAGCATATTCTAGATGATAAATTGACATCTCAAAAATCTGATTTTGGAATAAATATCTGCTAGAGCAGATTTTTTTAGAAGTAATGGAATAACTCCAGAGCGGCAGAATCAATTTAAAAAAGTAAAGGTATCTATAAAGCTTAAAAATAGGTAAATCCAAATATGTAATAATATGTAGGGTGTTCAATTTAAAATAACAAAGTAAATGGTGACTGAAGCGCTAGATATCTGAAAATGTTTTAGTTAAAGAGAATGCAGCCGACTGTATCTAATTCTGAATTTTCGAATTTTCATTTTGACCCCATAAACTTCTAACGAACGGTTTTGCTGAGACAGTTATACGTATTAAATATATGTTCAAAAAAAAAAATGACTGCTACAAATAAAACAAACAGGAAGCAATACAAATTTAGTGAAAGAATCTAGCAAGTAGTGCACACAAAACACATACTTTTATAGCAGAAATAACTTTTTCCTTTCTTCAAAATTAAAGAAGAAATAAGAAAGAACGTTGAAGACGCAATTCACAAGCAACTCATAAAATAGTGACTATATACATGGCTCAATCTAGCGTAGTAGATCCGAAGAGAGGAAATAAAGAATTTACATACGAGTACCTGGAAAAATAATCTGGAGATTTCCGATGTTCGCAGTGGGAATACTCTGGTTTCCCTAGATTTATGTTTATCAAACTGCAATATCCGCCGATCCAAGATTAATATTCGAAGTTTGCGTACAATAGAAGGGATACCGCATTCTATCCTTCTCTTGTATGGTATCCGGAATCTCCCGAAGAGAAATGGCAAATCTCGGAAATAGCACAGTGTTATCGATTTCTAATAATAGCTTGTTAGTTGAAGAGTATGTATATTAATGAATCGACAAAAATAAGACTATAACAATTTAAATAATCAGAAACGTATGCTCGTTTCACGTCAGCGTTTCAGACAACAATGTTTATGCATATAACAAAGTTATTTAAAAAATATAGGTATAAACTTCAAACACTCCAACATTTGAATTATAGGTAACGCAACGTAAACCACGATAACGTACACAAAATTGCGTGCTTTATTATATGTACACAGATCAAAATACAATTTTGTGTTATTTATTACCGGAATTTTGAAACTGTGATAACTGGGTCGTCAGAGGTATAGAAACTGTACTTGCATATGATTCGGGAAAACGACAAACAACAACTTGGGTTTTACACCATTTTTGTTTCAGCAATTAGTGCACTGCACCTTTCGGCAATATTAGTAGAATAGTGAATATGAATATCGGCAGTTTCTGTACTAATCTTATAAATATAATAATAGCCTCTAATACTATTCTAACTACAAAGTATTCATTTTTTTAAAAAAAAGTTATTAATATGCGCTTGACTTCCTCCTAAATTAAAAGTAAACAAAGCCGAAAATGGTGAACTTCAGCTTTCAAAGAAGCATCGATCCTACGTGTCATATCTTAAAACACATTGTTTTAATTCCTTCAATTCCAGTTTGCTCTTGAATATTTAATGGTGACAACAAAAAAAGGGGACTATTTCGACCTGGATTATTGCAATTTATTTGACACAATTCATACAACAACCTTTCAACCAACGATGGTCTCCTTTAAACTGCTAAATTCTAATAAAATTGTGAAATATTCACGTTACAATGAAGTTACTCTAATTACTAAATATGTAAACTTTAAAATTTATTTAATAAATTAAATAGTATGTCTAGAAAGATGCGAGAACATTTTATACTGTTAAACTTACAAAGCAGTTGTTCTCCATCCTATACAATGTTTGGCTTCCGCGGGTTGAAAGCCATACTGAAAGTCAGTTTCAGATCAACAACAGAAACAACAGTCCCGAAGGCGTCCTTTATGAACGAAGCGTCGGCTCTAGTTATTTTTTATTAGCGTTTGAATTAGTATTATTTTATTGTAGTTAGATTTAAGGGTATAAATAAATATTCTTCGTGTAATATATCGCTTGCATATACTAAGAGCGCATTTTCGACCTGTCGATTACCGTAATATGATAAAAGAAGAATAAAAAATATGATTTCTATTAGTTAACAGCCGACTACTACAAAATGCTATCACCACATCGATCTTTTCAATTTAAATCAATTCAACATAGTCCACGGGAGGTTCACTATTGCCTTCAAGGTGAAAATATAAGTGTAGTTCCAAACTGCACCTGAATTGGCACCACTTGTTATCTACCTAACTTCAAACTTGTGGCCACCATCTTTTAGCATTTTATTTTTGGTAGTTGTTTACGTAGAGGTATTATTATTTATTATTATTTGTTTGTTTATTCGTTTACGTTTTTCTTTGAGTTTTTTTTTTCTTTTGTAACACAATTAAATTCAAAACTTATAAGTGTATATAATAGTAACAAAAATGGTATTTAAGTGTTGTGTACCCATTTGCCAGAATTCTAATAATCTAAAGATTATAAAATGCATCGATTCCCTATCTTGATGAAGAGGTAAAGCGTTAGGTACATTAACATAATGATAAACTGTAGTCTGCTGTTACAGCTTATAATCGTTGAATTAAGAGAATCGGGAATAAAAGTCTTTACAGCATGGATCCAATCAAAGTCAACCAGAACTATAGAGTGTGCGATATTCACTTTAGTAGTTTTTCGCGTGTTGACTCTTTACACAAAACAGGCCGAACAGAGCTTAAAGCAAGAAGCATTCCAACAATCAACCTTGCTGGTAAACTGTAAGTTAAAGTTCGTTTTAATGAAAGTCCCACTGTAGAAAATTCAGTAATGAAATATACAACAGAAATAATTGGAATTGCAGTAAAAAATTCCAACTTATCTCAAGCTGGTCCATCGCAGAAAGGTAATACAAATTTAATATCTCTATTAGTGTGTTTTAATTAAATGATAAAATGGAAGTAGAGTAGATACTGTTACAATTTGTTCAGTGAGAAGCGTTTATTTCACCTATTATGTATGTTTCCAGATTCTAAAGAATATCACCTGCAAAGCACCACACAAATGGTGCAGATTGATGCTGCAAGTCTGAAACGTACAAGAGGTAACTGATATTTGTACACATTTTTGTTATTTTAAAATCTTTTGATTTTGTAATACAAGGCAGTAATATTTTAGTGCAAATTGTGTTAGATATAAGTATATATTATTGTATGAGATATACTTCTATTTAAATATTTTTCAATAAAATATTGAGGTAACAAATGATTGATTATATTAAAATTTCATAAATGTCATAAAAAGGTTTCCTCTTGTATCTTTACTTTTATTAGTGGAAATTTTAATCCTTGACTAGTATAATAAGATAATTTTTAACCTGTGATAAAGGAACCGTTATTGTTATAAACCATCATACTAGTTGTTATTCTTTCCTTAAAAGGTTAATCATGGAACTCCATTATTATACATATTTGTAGCATAATGTTAAATTATCTGTAAATCTGTCACCATCTATGATATTCTTACAAATTTGCAGATAATTTGACAAGTGCTACAAATATGTATACAATCCTATTAATATTTTCAATTTAAAAAAAACTACACCAAAACCTAAACTACACCTGCAGTGGTGCTGATTTGTTTTCATAAATGTAACATTAGTTGCCCATCTACAGAGTATAGCCCTCATTCCGTGTACTGCGAGGCGAAGCGAACGATTCGCTAAGCAACTTCCAGTTTAGCCGGCCTTCGATTCATTTCGCTCATTTCTTAACAAGGCGTTGCTGGGTGTTAGGGTACAGTCCTCAAATTTTATAACTGTTAGTAATTTGATCGCGCTCAGTAATTTTACAAAAAAAATATCCTAATGAAAAATATCAATGATATGGAAATAAGTTTGTGCATTAGTGAAATAAAACCTAGTATGACATCTAAATTACTGGCGGATGTAATAATAGTACAAAAGTTTTAAACGTTTTACATAAGAATAAGTATGGATCGTATAAAATTTGCATCCCAAGAACTTTTACCCTACTATTATTACGGTTGCATGAAATTTTATGAATTAATGATTAATAAATATCCCGAACATCAATATTTTTTTTCAATAATACACTATATACCGACGAATAGGTACTTTATTTACTACTGTTAGGTTTTTAGGATCTATGTTTGTTATTTTATTTGATTATTGTAGCTTACATTATGTAATGCTTCGATATAAAAATAAGTATGAATAGAAAAGAAGCATGCATACAAATATAATGTGGATTTAATATTATAACATTTTACAAACTTCATAAATAAAGCGAGAAAAGGTGTTAATAAATCTGTGCTGCGTTTTCGTACGTAGCTACACCTACAGTTGAAGTGCTCCCCATTTTTAGTTGCCCTGAATGCAATCGACAGCTCGCGACTTTTCACTCGGTATATATTACTCCGAAAACTCTGCAATATAAATGAATTAGTATAAGTAAATTTAAATTCGGAATATTGGTTGAAAAATATACTTGAAGAATGTGCCATTTCTATTAAAATAATTCTGATTACAAATGTCAAATTGTACAAGGTTCAAACCCTTGGGATACAGAAAGGATATTACTGTCTTGCAACTAGTTTCGGCGAAAATCTTTTACTTTTACAAGTTTTGATTTGGATTTTGAATTAGTGAACGCAATTCCAATTCCAATTACCAATTCATTTCAGAGTGTTTTATCATGTATTCTATTAGTCATTGCTTTTGTGTAGCTGTTACATGTCTAGACTTTTTCTCTGCCATGCTTTTTTTTAATACCTTAATAACGATCGACGAAAGGAATGATCACTATTTTCAATTAAAAACCGCTGTTATAAACACATCTCTTTCTATCCGCCGCTTTTATGTTTGCCCTCCCATCCCTACCTAATTTATAACTCGACAACATCGACAACACTATGATTCCCTCTAAACTAGCTCGATTTTGCAGTGCACTTAGTCGAGTTGCAAACCCTCAGTTTTACCTCCAAACAAAAGGAGCGCTACAATCGGAAAGTTAGTATTTTTATTTTTTAAACGTTTACGTAACGTATTAAGTTGGCAGTCCCTACAACAGCTGTACTCCTTGTTTTTATCTATTAGGCCGACCAAAATGGCTGCGCAATTACGTGCGAACTCGGTTACACCGCATTAATTTTCTGGAATTTACTAAAATAAGTCGGCAACGCTAAAAAGAAATTTGATTTTTGTTGTAATAGAATATAACATTCATGTTATTAAATAAACATCGACGGATCGACGTGAATATTCGAGTTAAAAGTGGATAATTTATTGCTAAACAAGAACATGTCTACTTGAAAGGAGACGATGATTTTTGTTTTTAATGTTGAAACATCTCCAAAATGTGTATATAATTCTGTAGGATATTGTTGCACGTAGTAATTAATATTTGTAGGGATTTTATATACACATTTTCAGCATGTTTTAGCATTAAAAATAAAAATCTTTGTGACTGTCTTCTTTTAAGTTTAAGGCGTATTTTTTAGTTCATTGATAGGTGTATTGATTATAGGTTTTTTTTCTGTTTATATATTAATTAGATATCGATGAATAAAAGAATGAGCCTTATTTAACATAGTTTTTGTTTGGCAATAAATTATCTCCTATCAATAATAAATAATTTAAAGAACAATAATTATATTTTCAAATTAGCGCGGTAAAATAACGCTGCTGGTGACTGGATACGAAACTATTTTCCAAGTGCACAGAATTTCGGTCAAGTTCAATACCTATTGTTACTGATCTGTGAGCCGGACTATTCCCTGTTAGCTCTAAAATACCACACGTTTTTGTAATAGTGAGTTAGTGATGAATTTTATTTTCCGGGAGTGCAAGTTTTCCACTGTTTCGAGAATAACCTGTCATTTTCTGAGTGCACGTATTTCAGAAACAACAGGTTATAAAAGATTATTTACATTTACATTCAATTAAAAATTACCTTGCTACTATTTATTTTTGTAGTGGAGAATTGAGGATTACTAAATAGATGGAGGTATTTTAATAGAAAACTTCGTTAAAGACAAAAAAATTAAATAATACGAAAAACGCAGAAGCCATTAATATAACCGGGATTTCTGCCGTTGTTCCTTGTATTTTGCTTGTCACGGTTTCAACATTTGCAATCCTCTACGCAGCAATTTAGAACACCCTATAAATTTATTGCGTCATTTATCACTTTAAATCTACTCTGAAGCAAGGCATATTCTGCTCGCAAACTCCTTGAGAAAGCAATGAACTTCTAGCCGAAAATATACAAGAACTTCCGATGAAAAATAAACTGATAGTATACAATGTAGACGAAAGAACGACGAATATGAGAAAGCACCAATATCATCATTCTTATTACAATATAGGGCTTTCCACGAAAGTGGCTAGTTAAAAGTTTTCGGACGTAACGAACATTTTCCGTTTTAAATATTTTCAAGTTTTTTACACCTCCGGTTGACCGGAAGTTGCCATAAACTTTGTTATTTTAAATGGAATATCCTCTATACAATTTCATTTTTGAATTCAGTAACAATTCCATGACTAGAGTTTTCTATAACTATCTTCTATGATTGTTTCTAAGATGTAACGATTTTTGTGAAAACTTTGGCATTTACACTTGTACATAATTGATTAATTTTCACTTGCATTAGTTGCCAGAAGCCTATTTTAGAGCTACCAAATACTAACATTGCTTCACCAAAACGTAGTAAAAAGTTGCTGTCGTGTTGTACGGGTTGTCTGAAAATTATTAACATTTAAAAGATTTTTTTTTCAAATAGAACACTTGTACCTTTTTATTTGTTATTCAACAATTTCCATTTGTTACCAAATTCTATACCTTTCCTAATGTTTCCTATACTCATTTTCAATAGTTTTCATTTAAATTACATGTTTTGATTATTAATGCGTTCAAATTGCCGGATAATTTTAATTTATTATTATATCTTGATCTCGATATCTCGAATTTGCTCCAAATTCGTGAGGAATGTCGTAGAATTGCAGGAAATACTACGAAACTACGAACTAGGACCGCACGATGATACAATTGTTTTGTTGAGATTGTAATGCTTCAGAACTTGATTTTGACGTATGAAACTTTTACTTAACGCAAAGTTCTTTTGGCATTCAGTTGACCAAATGAATTCTGACTTTTTCTCTAATAAATTATATATCGGTCTAAGACATGATAACATGGGAATAAATTTTGAGTAATAATTAAATAGGTATGCTCGCATTTGTTCCAAATTTTGAGATTTAGCAATTAAAACAACCACCTAAATCTTATCCATAACTGACTGAAAAATGGACGGTGCACTGCATATACCATAAATTAATCTTGTATATCGAAATAATCCTATATGAGTATTTATTGGCAACAATTTTTGCGATTTTTTATGAACTTTTACTTGAGAATAAGCGCCTGTTAAATCTAATACCGTGAAAACTTTCCCCCTGACAATGTTGCAAAAATATTCAATTAAAACCTTATTTACTAAAACTCGAAAATTGTCACCAATACGTATTTCCCCATTTTTGTTTGGTACAAACATGGAAGACGCTCATTCACTCGTAGAAACCGGTTTTAAAATACCTGAGGTGACCAATTATTTTAGTTTTTCTTCTACGTAATTTTAATGCATATGACATGTTATAAAACTTTTCAAAAATACATGTGGCATTATCTCTAATTTTAAAATTTACCTACTATAAATCCTTAAATAGGACATGACAAGTTTAAATCGAAGACAGATTTAAACCGTTCTTTACAATTTTGATTATAGCTACTTACAGACGTTGATACAGTTGTAGTAACCTTAAAATTCTGTTGCCTGTCAGGGAATAATATATTTAACCAATTCCATTCTAACAAAGGTATAAAATATTTATTTAGATCAACGACGGTGAGTGGCATCTTATACTTTTGATTCCCCTGACAGTGTTACAAAAAAAGATCGAGTTAGTAACAGTTAAAGAATTTTATTTAAGAGGAGCTTGTCGACAATTGAGAAAGAAATCTTCCACTTGCCGCCAATAGATTTAAAAAAAAATTACAGAAGCAGGTTGTAGCTGCTAACGTAAAGAAGCAGTTTTATACATCACTACATTTTATACACTGTTTTATGTTTTACTGCATATACAGTATGTCCCCGGATCAACTTTAAAAGAGAAATATTTTTTTTATTTTTGATTTCTCAGAAAATTTTACTCTTATTGATTTGCCCTGCATGTTTTCAAACCCTCAAAACACAAATTACTTTTTATTTAACTCGAACGGTTCTAGAGATAATATCATTTTCTTGCTAGAAAATATTCAAATTGGGCTTAAGTTTATTTAATAAATTTAACAAAGGGTAAAATGATTTCATGTTATAAAAATAAAAATATCAAAAAGCTAAAATATTAATTTTCTATTCAAGTAATGCTCGTCCTTTTTCTGCACAGATTTCAATACGAGCTCTAAATTCACTGAAACTGCGTCTTATTTCTAAAATTGATAAGGGCTGGACTGCATTTTGTATCCTATTTTTTAATTGCTCTACATCAAGTCTAGTGTCTCACTGCACACAATTTGTTTTAAACGACCCCATAGATAAAAGTTATTATTGTGCGATCCGTACCACTTCTCTGTGGTCATAAAATGGTACCATCTCTCCCTATCCAGTTATCATGGAACTCTGTAATGAGCCACTGGAGAACATATCTGGCATAATGAGCAGGGCAACCATCGTGCTAGAAAAACATTTCCATTCGGTAGTTTAACGGCAATTCGTCCAGTTTATCAACTAAAAAAAAATTGCAACATTTCTAAACATTAATTACGGTTTAAATTTTGATCAAAAAAAATAGGGGCCAATAATGCCATGGTGCGAAACCGCACACCACACATTAACTTTTTTAAGATATTGTCTTCGACAAGAAATTCTGATGTTTGGATTCGTTTCACTCCAGTACCGGCAATGTTGAGATGAAACGACTCCGTTAGTTGAAAAGGTTGATTCATCGGAGAACATAATTCGTTTATGAAAATATGGATCATCCATAACTCTGTTGCCTATCTCCACACAAAAATTTAAATTTAATTTTGGCTTCATCACCATTTTCTAAGGTTTGCCCAAATTGCGGTTTAAATGGTAAAATTTTGTTCTCCTTGAAGATTCTTTGTAAATGAGATTTACTTATTCCAATTTGTATTGCCCTCCTTCTTAAAGACAACCTTGAAGCTTCTCTTACGGAATGAACGGCAAGAACTGAAGCAGCATCGGCATCATCGAACAATTTCCTTGAGTTCTTGATGTTTAAAACCGAGCATGTTTTAAGGAATTTGGTCACCAAGTTTTTTGCTCCGGAATTTGAAATGGTAACTTGTGGGTATTTTTGGTTGAATTTTTCGATAACAACTCGGTAGCACTCTTCCCCAGTTCCGTAACATTGAATTAAATAAATTCTTGTGGTATAGTCAACATTATAGCATAAACACCATTCAAATTATTATATCAAAGATTTAATTTGCAGTTATACTAATTTGTCAACAACTGTCAGTGGTATTTTTAAATGAAATCCGTCTACTACACTGTTGAAAATATTACGGTGTTGGCGTTAATTTTGCGCTAATCAAATATTTTAATGTTGATTTTTCCAAACTTTGCCAGACGAGTGACTACGCGTATTTGAATAGAACAGAAATCACTAGAATTTCGTGTGAATTCTTTGTTCAGAATATGAGGATTGACTATTTTTCTAGACATTCAGAAGCGTCAACCAATCAGAATTTTTCCTCGGATAGAAATATAGAAACCCCAACGCTATTCTAATTACAGTATTGCATTAACGCACCTCGCATTGCACGTGTAATCTGTTTTTCGTGTTTGATTCTCCGTATTAACATAATCAAACAACCACAAATGTGACCGACTTGCAAAGTGTAACCTCGTGTTATTAAACGTTAATTCCAATGGGCATAAAAAAATTCAATATCTTAAGATGTATTGGGAACATCTATTTACGCAATTAGTTTAGACTTGAATCAATAGCATAAACATTCACTTATTTTATAATGGTTCTAAAAAAATCATTTAAAATTGGTACGTTTAGTTGAAACCAAAACTTGTAAATGAGTGGTTTTGCATATTTATAATTGAGAAACGTCTTAAAGAGAGAATATTATAGCACTAAGAAATAGGAGTTGCGTATTAAAAAGACGTTGTGTTTAGAAAATGGTGTTAAAACACCCAATAGATCGCATTCATTTAGTTAAACAGCTAGTAAATTTGTCTAGTCTAGATCAAATAAAATGTGACTAGAAGTATTTTATAATTCCACTGTCAGTTGGACAAAATAACTCCTTAGCAATAGACAATACTTGACTATCTTTCTCGTCAAATTTAAACTTCTATAGTTTCTCCGGACAAAATACACGAAAAGAGTGTGGACCTCTCCTGACTATTAAATTAGTCAAAAAAGTGTTAAAATTTTCAACAACGTAGTTATCAAAGACGTGAAGATGGTATATAATAATATACTAATATATGTGTACTCAATGAACTCTGATGGTATGCATATCATGTGTGTTTTTTTTTTAAGATTTTCTGTCTAAGTGGACTTGTTTAGAAGATGATTACGTTCATTGTTGAAAATCTCCAATATTTCCTCATGATACATCTTAAAATAATAATTCTATCGCCTACAATTTCTAGGATCACAATCTCTGCATTTTACTGCGATTGAGAGGATTGATATTCCCCTACGTTCGCTGTAATTTGTGTTGCTTACGTGTTAGAGAACTGTCCACATACATTTTTCCTCAACTATACGTATTTCTGTGTATATACCTATGTTTAGGTTGTTTAAAATTATACGCAACAAACTCTACAACTCCGAGGAATACATTATTAATCTATTCCGAAGATTGCAGAAAACGCGGTATAAATTTTAAATAAATTACTTATACGCGCTGAAGTGTGCAGCTGTTACATTTTATAGCATCACTATAGCAGTACGAACACACTAGCTGCACAAAATTCTCATAGAAATAATAAGATTGTCACCTCGCTGGAAAACTTAGAAAAGTCGGTTTAACGTTATAGACTAATAAAAGTTTGCGGGAGTTCGAAATTTTGGCGAGTAAAATGTATGCGACCCGCCATAACGTCGACACCTAGTATAAGGAAAAGCGAAGAAGTGGCTGTACGTGAACACTTTCCTAGGTTATCACCTCACTAACGACAGATTTGTTTTAGATTACAGCTATAACCGCAGCATTCTCATGCATTGTGTGTGAAAGGTGTAAATGCAATTTCGGTTTTGGTAAAGAATGAGATATGGTAGAAGGAGCTGAGAAGCCTTTATTGAAAGCTTTCGACTAGTTATAATAAAATTATAATTAAACTAAAATGCAAAATTTACCGGACATTTTTAAAAATATATACGTATTACTCAAGAAATGCATGCTTATAATTGTACTCCAGTTTAGGTTATTAAATTTGAACATGTTACAACTATGGTACTATATTCTAACACAGATAAGGAGTGCGCCAATACAGTTGTAGTCTGTCTATAGAAATAACGATTTGCCTTATTCACTAGCACTCAATTTGAGAAAAGAAATGTTTACCTAATCCTTCGAGCATGTATGATTCACAGGGTCGTATTCACAAGGGTTATTATACTAAACGTCTATTGTAAAAATATTTATGTTCGATTTTAACATATATTGATAGGCATACATATGTATATCTACTAATAGTTTTAAGCTAAATACATGTTCTACATTAAACTTAACTTAAATACTTAAACCCAAGTACAGGAAAACACATATTTCAAATAAAATAAGAAGGATACAACTAGAAAAATACTAGAAAAAATGACTTCCAAGAGTAAAATTAACTAAATATAAATAAAATAAAGAAAATGAAAATTGCATAAGCAAAGAAAACATTTTGTTCAATTGTTCCTTGTTATTCCTTGTTTTTCTTTTAAATAATCATTCTGGACGATTTTTTTGCACTGTTACACCGTAAGACACTCCCGTTAATTTTAAAGTCCTAACAATTGTCTCTGTTTTAGCCCCATAATTCTCACTCTTCAAATTATTGTATACATTCAGGATTATCTACTGTGTTTCAGCGCTCCAATGATTTCTTGCACTATCAACATCGTCTTCTATCCACATACTTAAAATAGTATATTTACCGCGCACGAGCTATATTTCCTATCACTGGGATTGAGAGAATAAACAAGGATAGAAAAGAGACGCCATTTTGATGTACATCCTGCTAAATATTCTTTGTTCTCGTGACGTGCGTGCGTTGAGAAGCATAACCATCAGGTGCAAGGTGTTCTTAATATAAAGAGACGTCATTAATATAGTGTTATTCAATTTATTTTACTTAGAATGGGTATTATAAAATATAGTATTACTACCGTGATATAAGATTGTATTAACTATGTTTTGTTTTAGGTGTATAAGGTGTTTTAAATCTTATTTTATTTCATTTGAATAGGTGTTTAAAAAATATTGGTAATTACTACATGAGTTCTGATAAGATTTCATTATGTTTGATTGAGAAGAATATTATTAGAATCAATTTGACTCGATTCGTATTAAATCCGGAGTTAAATAAAAATAATTGAAAAATGAAAACGTAATAATTGCTTCAATCATGAAACAAATTTATTAAATATATTTATAAATATTTAATAAATATTCGAATCATCACCTATAAATCAGAAATATAATAGCTGTGACTAATGTGATCGCTATGAGTAACAGAATTACACAAATTAGCGACACAAGATTTCATAACGATAATTAAATTAAAATAATTAAATAAAATAAAAAAGTTATTTAAATTTTTTTCCAATAACGGCTACCCTCTTTCCAAATTAATATTTTCTCCAAATTCCTTGCATGAACATATAATGCTATGGTATTGAAGGTATGAAATTTAATGTACAGTCATTTAGAACAGGTTTCCAAACCAAATGAACAAGTAATTCAAAAGTGAGGCATGTGCTCAGTTGCCTACTTTACAGGCGAATTATGAATTTGTTAAAGATAGCTATTTAAAATGAGACAATACTAGCATTAGGTGCTAAATGTTGCGTTTATTATAATGTAAACTTTATTTTATATATTAATTCAAGCTTATATTTTATGTTTCTTGTTATATTTTTCTCGGAGAGATTTTTCATTCTTAGGGATGTTCTTTTTTGACGTTCGTTCAAAGTAAAGAAAATAACGGTATTTTAAAGTCGGTTAGCGATATCTTTCAAAATTGAGGTTGGCCTGCCTGTAGCGATATAACAATCGAAGGCTGTTAACTGATCAATCTGGTTTGAATCCTCATTCTGTTGGTGGCCACGAGAGACGACGGTTGTATTAATTTCCTATAACGATTTTTATTGATGATGGCAAATCATGGTTTTAGTTTCTCCAGTGACAGCGGAGAGTTTGATTAAAAAGTAATTAACAAGAACGATCGGCGGAGACGTGTTGCAGTTTGTGCTGCCGCCGCATATTACATCATGTTGGGCAGCTTCTTAAAAATAAAAAAAAAATCGCGGGTTCTCCTTCGTATGCTGACAAAAATTCAAAAACAATGTCGTTTGACCATTCCATTTTTAAAATAAATAGCTATTAACCTCCACAGCTACAAGCCGCTACTGAAATTTAATTGCACCATACTCGCCGTTGGATCGGGTCGAAATTATACGAGCCCAGGCCGGAGATGCGCGCGTTCCTTTGACTCGCGTCAAATTTACCGACAACAATCGGAAAAACACAAACCTCTTCTAGCCGAGCTATAAATGACGATTCCCACGGCTCGTGGATCGGCGAATCTAGCTCGTAATTCGCCGAGTCACGCGCCGTGGGATTCCGCCTTAACGCAATCGTCATTCTACGGCAATGCGAGAGCCAAGCCGTGCTTGCTATTCTAATATCTAACATTCGTTCACATGCGGTAGTTCGTATAACATCGGGTGACCATACAACGAAAACTCTTGCGATAGAGTTCAAATTGTATTATACCATAGATTATACACACGCACATACAGATATTACCACATTCTACAGCTGGAACTCTGTGGAAGTTTATAAAATTTAACACGAGCGTGACATCCGTGGTGTCGAAGCGAATGTACTGTTTAAACTTAATTACGGTCAGAATAGATGAAGGTTTTGCGTAATAAAGTTTATGTTGTATGTACGTACTGCTGTGAACTGATTGTCCAAGCATATAAGTTTAAAGAAAATAAAAATGACAAAATTAATTTAGCTAGCTCAGCAAATATGAATTTAAAAGGGTGCAAGAGATTCTTAGATCTCAGAGTAACTTTCATGAAAAGTAATAGTGGGCGTTTGTAAAATTTGACTTTCTTTAAAATCCCCAAAAATTGAAATGGTTGATTCAAAAATAAAAGAACTATTTAAAGTGATATTTACAATCATTAAATTTATTGTTTAAAAAGAAAAAGGAAAAAAAAACATTTAATTACAAACAACAGGGGAAAAAACCTTAAGACAGAAGGTCTTGGATTAAAATAACCCCTTCGTGAATTTACAATTAAAAGGACAATGCAAATCCTTTAGCAAACAAAATGGAAGATTTGTTCCAGAAGATAAATCTCAATCACACAAAAAATATCCACGCGGTCACGAAATTTAAACCAAACTATAATTTACACGTGGAGAAACAAATATAATTTAAATTGAAATTTAATTTTAACAGCACATAGCTTCTCTTCACCTTAACCGTGGTGATTAACAATAAAATACAAATCAGCAAAAAGAAAACGGAAAATTTAAACTCTTTAAACTAAAAACACGAAATCTTCTAGAACATTTTACAATAATTACTAATCTAATATTCAAAATGCGTACACAATTAAACAAAACAGCAATAATTAAATAAAGAGTTCTTTGATGGATGAATTAATATCAAATTAAACGAACAAAGATTTAAAATTAAATGAAATTACCTACATGATAGCAAGCAAAATGAAAACATGTACTTACACGGCCGCCATCATTCAAAGAACTGAGTGCCTCACAGGGATAACATCGTACATATAAAATTTACAACATCTGCGTGCGATGAAGCCGCAACGCATCGCAAAGAAAATACTAGCATATAAACTATATACAATACTGGAGTACGCAAAATGTACAAATAAATGAAATTAACTTTACACAACTGAACGTATAACCAGCATATGTACATTTGTGTAGAGCTAAAAGATCGCGCAGTTTTATGTTTTAACTGATGGATAAAATTCACCGTATATCATTTTATAGTGTCGCATATAATCTAAGGGTACTAGAACTAATTTAAACCAGGGTAATTGAAAATATTCTCAATATGTAATAGTGATATATATATGTAGATTACTTTTAAAATTTACCACTTAGCGGTGCAAACTGTATCATTACTGAAGCTACAAGGTCGATTAAAATGAAAAGTTAGTGGCACTCTTTTTAATTATTAAGACGGCAAAATTATTTATTAAAAAAAATATGGAATCTTTAATATGATACTTGCATACCGTAACCACCGCTTCCTGCGATAATAAAAAGTGTTAGATAAACCAGGCTTACTTAATTTTATTTGCATACCTACTCTTTCATTTATATCACTTCTTTATTTTTATTCAATGCAGGTATCTAATCGTATACAGCCAAACACACTGAAGTACGATAATGCATTTATAGGGGAGTAACAGTGGGGATTGGTAACAAAACGATGCTGGCGCACCCTACTAAGGTATTAGAAGCAGTTATTTGCGAGCGTTAGACTTATGCCCGGTAACATAAACAATAGTTACCAATTTGTCGAAGTTAATCAATGGATAACAGCCAAAATCAATAACATAGTTTGTTAGGAGATAATCAGTTGTTAACTTAATCACCGCTATTCCGGTAGCAACATAATAGCACATTTTTTAAGATATACCAAAGCACGAAAGGTGCCGAATGTCTAACGAAAGTTGTCGTGGATGATTGCATCAATAGATGGCGGTACATGTGATGCTTAGGCGGGAAATCTATTTGACATTTTGACAGAATTTTTATTTTTAATTCAATTTGATCAGTATTCGATTGATTTGGAATAAGATAGTAGCAGTAAGTTTAGTAATTATTACATTACATTTTCATAATTATGGAGGCTAGGTAGGTGTAATTTCAACATTTGATTTCTGACAATATTATCACTAAATTTGAGACTATGCATCGTAATGAGTAGGAAAATGCAGGATACCATGAGAAGAGCCAAACATTTTACGGTACAAGAGAAACACACATTTTTAGCGATCATTGAAAATTATAAAGGAGTAGTTGAAAATAAGAAAGCGGATGGAATATCTATTAAACCAAAAAAAAAACGAAGTATGGGGAATAATAATTACATCTGAATTTAATTGTCATAGTACTACTGGGTTAAGGACGAAAAAGCAATTATTTACATTATACAATTTTATGAAGAAAGAACAACCAACACGACCGAATAATTGTTTTATTTGCCTTTTTTTTCTTATATTTACATGATTCTTTTATAAACAGTCGTGGTCTATGTCGCCTAGCATATATGTTGTCTGGTATATCGAATAGTTCTTCATTGGAGGACGATAATTCATCATTCCATATATCCGTTTTGGTTATAATCTTTATAATAAACTTGACATAAGCCAGAGGCAAAATCTCAATTGCTGAATTTCTAGGTGAAAACGTCAAAGTCTTAAGTTGGCTCTCTATGGGAACCAAAATGAACTATCAATTTTAGTAAACTTATAGTTAACTAGTTTACATCAGCGATTAATCAGTTGTCAACTAATTAGGTACTCAACATTTAACAAATGGATAAATTTCTGTTACTAGACTTTTATTTAACAATTTGTTAGTGCTAACAAATGATTAACTAATCACTTGGTTACACAAGCTTTATGTTACCGGGTATTAGTTGTATATCAATCGTTGCGAAGAAGAGAGCTGTGATGAAGTATAAGAAAGATGAAAAAGGGCCAATAATAAAGTGGTATTACCAAGGTCAGTCCTCGTTATCTATTATAACTGGATCAAATAAGTCTCCATACAATCGATAAGATTTGCAATTTACACTTTTAACTTAGTTTACGTCATATATATCGAGAAAAAAATGTTGCAGAAGGTATTTAGGAAGTTCATAGGCATATGTTTCACACAAAAGCATCATTTTAATCTACCAATTACGTATAAAAGAAATATATATAATAAAATGATAAAATTCAAACACAAAAAAGTTTCCATACATGTCTAAATAAACATATGGTTTCCCGATTATAATTCGGGGGTTTATATTTTTGAAAAATTTTAGTCCATTTCCAACTTTATAATGTCTAGAAAATAATAATTCACCACTACACGTCTTGAAGCTCCTGGAGGGTGCTGGAGCACAAAGAGCCACTGAGAATTGTTGTCTGAATGGTCACCTACCAACAACCGGTACCGCATATTGCTGCTTGACTCACAAAATTAGCAATAATGCACCCTTCCTTCTCACTCGACACTGTCGGCCTGGAAAATTGTATTTAATTTAAATATTGATATTGGCCGCGTTCAGAATAAGTAACTGTTCGCAAGCGGTTTAGGAACTGTTAATAATTCGTCTCATAAACACAACGCTACATCAATAATGCGGTCATCGTTTTGACCTATCATTTTGTGTAGCGGATACAGTTACTGATATGTACTCTGAACGCGGCCACTACACCGTGCGGTGCGATTTTTATTGTATTAAGATGAAGGTACCACAATCAATTCGAAAATTAATTGTTAGTTTAAGACAATATTAGGGGCAGTCATTAGGAAAAATAGCAAAAACCATAAATGAATCTCATGCCACACTACAATATATACTAAATAGATACAAAGAGTTACAAACATGTGAAAACAGACCACGTTCGGGTAGGCCCGCAAAACTAATGGAGAAAATCCAAAAATAAGTGCGCCTCTTCTGGCAAAAATGTTAAAAGATGAATATGGGCTACAAGTAGTACCTGAAACGGTAAAAAATATTATGCGAAACGCGGCCTTTCACAGGAGAGTTCCTAGGAAAAAACAGTTTATCAGTAAAAAGAACAAGACGTTTCGAGTTTACATGTAATCTGCATATGTGAGGAACTGATGGTTCCCAAGTTTCCACTGGGCAAGATACTGGATAGAGAACACCAAGCTGCTCGAGTAGAAGTAATAGACTTAATAGGGATGGTGCAATGAGCACCTAGCTCAAGTGCCCGGACTTTAGGTGCCCACCCTAACTTAATGAATGAATGAAGATGCTTCGTTTTGAATTTGCAAAAATGCATGTCAACAAACCTCTGTCATTTTGGGAGTCGGTAATATTCAGTGACGAATCGAAATTTAACGTTTTTGGATCAGATGGAAGAGTGATGGTTTACTATAAACTGACTGTATGGAGACTTTTTTTGTATTTGAATTGATATCTGTTGATTATAAATGTTTTTTTTATTTGTAATTAGTATAATAAAATGTTGCCTTTGTACAAATCATGTACCTGTGGACTTCCTAAATACCTTCTGCAATATTTCTTTCTCGATAGATATGACATTAACTAATTTAAAAGCGTAAATTGAAAGTCTTATCGAGTGTATGGAGACTTATTTGATCCAGTGTAGGTCTATTTCAAAACACTTTCAACAATCATCCTGTTCTTACAATACTCTACACCGCAGAAAGTCAAATTTCTAACAATGTGATGTGAATGTGTTTTACCGTCGCTTCATAAGAAAGTCTCAAATAATAATAATCAAGTACGTGATATAATAGTATGCACTAGTGTTGAGAATATAACTATTCCTAGTCAGTTTCGCAAATAGGGGAACAATTAGGTATATCACGAGAAACTGCACGTAGAATATTAAAAAGGAACAAATAAAACAAAAATATTAAACCTAATCATTCTTTTCATTTCAAATCTCCACTTGTTGTTGGCTTTAATCAATTTAATAAGCTTTCCAGAGAAATTGCCCAGTCCAGTTAAGTAAGCATCTTTAAAAATAAAGTAAAACACCTTTTAACGAATGGAGGATGCTACAGTATGGCGGAATTTGAAACTTACTTGTATGTTAACAATGTGTAATGTTGTATGTTATATGTGTATTTTTAAGTGTTGTTTCTCATGTTGACTTACCCAATCTATATGTTTTGTATAGCAAAATGGGTTAATAAAGATTTGATTTGATTTGATTTGAATACCGTTCTTATCACATACAAAAAACTAATGAGTTTTGTCTAAGCATAGTTACGAAATGCGCGGAAAATGAAAATTTTATCAAAGAGCTAACACTATTTTCACTCAATAATGGAGTGAAATGCGAAAATTATATTATCAGAAGATAAAAATATACATTCACGACTGTTAACCCTAGCCTGCTCTAACATTATGCTTCCTACGTAAGGTGAATATACCAATTTCTGTCCCTGTCCTAATTACTGACACTTCCTCTGTATTTTTTTCCTATAATAGTTTCTGTTTTTGCGTTTTAGCGTAGCTTTCGATTGAAAATAATCCCGCAGACATTTGTTTTAAGTTTAAAAATCAAAATTGTTCTTCCAGTGTCATCTTGGAATCTTAAACATTGACATTCTATCCTTTAAAGTGTCAGTAATTGGGAGTTCCACCTTAGCTATTAAATGATAAACAAGCTAAAAGAAGCTGATTTTACGTGTTAAAATTTCCGACAGGAGCCCTTATATTTACATGAAATCCTTCTAAATATCCAAGCTGATTTGTTGCTGTTTCTTTTTTAAGTTATCTCATCCGTGCTATCATTCCATTTCTGAGCACTTCCCGCGAGATTTTAGCATTCAAAACCCGATTCCTAATATTCTCGACGCCAATAATATGATAATGCAGGGAATTCGATTTTTACGTCGCTACATGTCCGAGTTACAGCGATTTGAAGTGCTCGAAGTGCTCTACTTTGCATACTGACAGTTGACTTGTCCAAACAAGTAAGATTCCTCCTGAACATGCTAATAAAAGTGCGCCACAATATCCGAATGTCCGAAATTGTGAAGGGACCATGGGTAATCTGAAAACTTTTATATTTGCACATATCGACAATGTTTGCAACGTATAATGGAGTGTTCAGGTAATTTTGAATACTGCTGTTGTGTTTATGATTTTTTATAATAATTATTTGAAACTCGTATATCTACAAACATTTGCACTTCACACATGCCAAGAGTTGTTTAGCATGTCACTGCATATAAGTTAAAGAGAAACTAAATGGTGCAACAGGAAAAAATCGGATATTTTAAACGTAAGAATTAGGATTTTCGAAAGAGCGTACAGGATAAATAAAATCAACAAAACTCATTTATGTTTGATTATTTATATTTGATCCGAATTCATTAACCTTTCATATATAATTATGCAATAGAAAAAAGAACTAAACTTTGTCGCTCACGCTAGCTTTCTCCATTTCCTTGTATTTCTGGTAAAACATTTTTGCTACGGCACAATCCAGTGCTGCCATACCTAAAAGATTAGAACAATTTGTAAAGCTGAATGTTATCTTGACATACAGAGTGAGCAACCGGATATGACCAACACGTGACCTCAAATTTTAAGGTGTCGACATTGTTAAGTTGGTAGCACAAGATATGCTACATTTTTGGTTTTTCAGATATTTTTATCACAACCTTCAAACAAGAGACATGTCACATATTTTTTGTCTTACTTTAAAAAAATGCTTTTTAAATCCCATTTAAAACAAAAATGCTTTGGTAAATCTGTTTATTCAGAATTTCATCTACAATAAATACCTACTCGAAATAACTGATTTTGTAACCATAAATGGATTCCTCGTTGCTTATTGTGAAACACGCTGTTTAAAACTTCTTCATTGATGGTAATTCACTCGCGAGTTTATAATTTACTAAGGAAGATATTTATTTATAGACTTCTTTTTCATTTGGGAGTAGGTCAGGATAATTGAATCTATTAATTCTTCAGTGCAATCTTTACTGCTAATACGTACAACGTTTCGTTGCTTATTGGCAACATTTTCAAGTACTAAAAGGAAACATTAGAAAAAATTATTTAAAACAATTTAAAATTTAATTATTTTAAATAATTTTTTCTAATGTTTCCTTTTAGTACTAGAAAATGTTGCTAATAAGCAACGAAACGTTAGTAGTAAAGATTACACTGAAGAATTAATTGATTCAATTATCCTGACCTACCCCTAAATGAAAAGAAGAATACCAATTACATATTCAAAAGCTAAAAAAATGCCTATAATTAAGAAAAATATAGAGTAAAGGGTTTGCTCAAATTTACTTTTTTTTATTCTATTCCACTTAATAATGATAGAGCGTTCATTATCCGTAAATATTAAAATAAAAAGATTACGTAGGTAAAAATATGTAATATGTATAACTAACACGGAAAGGCACCCAAGTTGATATCTCCCATTGTAATCAAAAATTGGTAGGAATGTAGAACACCCAAATATATTTGCCACGTACTTTTTTCAGCGTCCCATTTTTGGTTCTAAGTGGTGTAATGAGGGCTCAAAATTTCCCCCAAAAACACATTTTTTTAAAGTAGTAGTAAAGATGATTCCTACTGAGCTGAAATAGTTCTTCAGTTTTGTTTTTTGATGGTCTCTTAGTAAAGGTCTCCCCATAAATTCGCTTGGTTCCAGTGTTCTTTGTGTTTCTCTTTGACCCAACTCCTTATCTGCTCTCGTACTGTATTTTTAGACACTCCTAGTAGACTATTGGCCTATATATGAAGCGGGTGATCCATTTCTTGCTAACTCATCGGCTTTTTCATTTCCTTCGATTACTGAATGTCCGGGCACCCACAGCAAAGTGATCCCATTGCGGCCTGTAAGGCTATTCAGTTCTCGAATATATTCCCAAACCAAACTTGATTGTATCTTTTGGGTCACTGGTATCACCATCGCCTGGCTGTCATCTGTCGCTATACAGATCCGCTTATTTTTATAAGCCCATGCATTTGCCTATTGATTTCAGTTGCACAATGCAGTTGAATAAATAGTATTCTCAAAGATTTTTGATCCGATGCCTAACTTCCAAGATATGACTTTGCCTCAAGATAAAAAAAAACTCACCTGATATACAGGGTGAGTCTGTTATCTTGAGACAACGGAATATTTCTAAAACACTGCATCAAATCAAAGAAAGATCTTAATAAGATTTGTTACAGTGTAGGGGGCTCACATAATGGTGCCGAACTCGATCCCCCACCTCATCCCCCCAGAGTGGGAGAGGAACAACATTGAAATCTTAAATGGGAACCCACATTTTGTATTGCAGATTCGGATTCTACGCCATCAAGTATGTAGTTTTTGTTTGAAACTTTTTTTTGGTTTCGTAACAGATTGCGTTATAATCACAAAAAAAAAATATGATTGTGAACGTCTAGAAAAAAATACACAAAAAAGAGAAGCAAGCAAACATGATTTTGTGTTTTTTTTTTTTTTAATGCAGTGTTTTAGAGATATTCCGTTGTCTCAAGATAAAAAACTCACCTTGTATAGATAAATTGTACATAACCTCTTATATATTTTTTTAACAAATAAAAGGAAGTGAGGGTTGTTTCCGGTAAACGATAATTGTGATAAGCAAACGATTGTCACCATCCTTTAGTACAAGAGCTAAATATTTATCTGGACTTTTCTTTATGTCTTGTAGTTCTGGATGTATTAAAGCAAGTTATAATTATATTGTCAATAGGACTCTCCACCTCCAGAAAAGACGCGATTTGGCAACTCTTTAACATTAATAAACTGCGCTAAAGTCTTGGAATTAGCCATCTTTTTACTCACCTAGACTCTGGAAAATTGTTGTAGTATTTGGTGAGGCAGGTGGTGACGCAGTTCCATTTAAAAGCTCACCTATTTCCGCTTCAAATTTTATTCCCAAATCAACAAAATGCTGCAATTCATGTTGGATACCATCAAAATGATCGACATATACAATTGAAGATTTATAGGTTTCTTCATCCAATTCCATAATATTTTCACAAACGCCGACAGCTGCAAAGGAATTTTACTACAAAATTTCAATGTGTACTCTGTAATTATAATACTTTGAGAGACATGTAGGTGTTCCACATACTGAATGTTTCACTAAGGAGGAATTCTTCTATAACCGTAAATAGTAAAAGATTGGAAAAAAGGTTTGCACAAATTGGTGCAGGATTATCATTTTTCAATAATGTAAAATTATCAGCATTCGCACAGGATGCTTCGTAATTCGATACAACCTTCAATTTTGTATTGTTACATTTGATACTCTCACTATTATTACATGTTTAATAGTATCGATAAATATTTACACTCATTCTTTTTTTTTTTAGTAGAGCACCTGTATATGTTTACATAATTGAACTCCTTGAAACTAACTTCATTAGTTTTTGGTTTTTCTTGTCGTATAATCTTAATTGTTGACTATTTCATAATAATTACAATTTTGTCGACATTAATCGTGTTTAATGACAGCAATTAAGGAATTTGTGTAAGATAAAGCTTTTCAAGAAAAACATGGGTATTAAGACCCAATATGATGTACTGAACATACATCGCGGTGATCAGATCCATGATCACTTACGCATGCCTAGTGTGGTGGACAAAGGTGAAGTAGCAAACTACTATAACTGAATTTATCAAGATACAGAAGCTTGCGTGTTTTGGAATACCAGAAGTTATGAGGGCTACTCCCACAGTAGCAATGGAATACTTCCTAGATATCCCTCCACTCCATTTGGTTATAATGAGCGAGGCAAGATGGGGCATCTCAGAAGGCATGAACTACCAAGTGGCTGATATGTAGGATTGGGACATAATAATATTGTCCATCATGTGGAAGGCAACCTTTTGGGAATGAGATCAGACCACATGATTTCGACATATCCTTTTAACAGAAATTTCGAGGTGGAAATTACGGATCGGATAAGTTGGAATCAGTCCACCTACAGAAGTTTGGAGAATTGACCTGGTTTACAGATGAACCCAAACGGGACTGGAATCTACAGCGAGGTGAGAAATAAAATGATCACCCTGCCATTAGGAGAGTATGCAACGGTCTTTCAAACAGAGACATTGCATTGTGCAACAGAAATCAATCAGAACGGACGAACGGGCGATACTAAGGATACTAGTGTACCCGACTGGTTTGGGAATGTATTCCAGAATTAAATAGGCTTGCAGACCGCAATAAAGTCACTTTGCTGTGAGTGCCCGGACATTCAACAATCAAGAGAAACGAAAAAGCCAATGAGTTAGCAGGAAAGGGATCATCTGTTTTATATATAGGCCCAGAACCTGTTCTAGGAATGTCTAAAAACACACAGCACGAGAACAGATAAGAAGTTGAGTAAAAGAGAAACAAAAAGAATACCGGAATAAGACAACTAGATAAACTCATGGTAAGATCTTTATTAAGAAAACATAAAAAAATAAAGGCTGAAGAACGACTGCAGCTCATTGTTAGTCGTAGATAAGGTTGCTATGTATTAACATGCATCTTTTAGGAGTAATGTGTTGTTTTTTTATTACATATCAAAGTACATGCAAAATAAAAGAAAACGTAGACAATATTGGGTGCATCCGTTAATTAGTAATCGTTTACTCACCAGACATTTTTAGATTAACATCCACGGCTCTAACAATATCCGGAGAAATTTCTAAAATCATTCTTTCCACGTCTATATTCATTTTTAATGTAAATGACACAAAAACTTCACTAATCTATTGATAAAATTAATTTTATATACCTAATCACGGTTATTGATCTCAACCAGTCAAAGTCACAGTTTGTTGCAGTGGCGGCTGGTATTAAAGGGCACAAGGGCACGTGCCCACCCAACCAGCAAGATAAACACAGAAAGCAATTCGCATGTAATTCAGTGCATTATTTTAATTTATTATTTTTACGTATTCTTATAACGATGGTATCAAAATTTTCCTCCCGTACCACAGACACTAGCGCATATACGAACGCTCTAAACTATGTTCCGGGGCACTATTTCCGATGTACCTATTTCGAGTATGAATCGGACGGCTCTGTTTATCTTCGCCAAATGCGCTTATACGGTCGCTTTGGGGCACGCAATTTGAGCAAAACTTTTAATTAAGAATAAGGGACGGTCTACTCCTGATGTTCAAATAAACTACACTTCCACAAGTAAAACTCGGACTTATAATAGAGTATTCGATAAAAATATATACGAAAAATTTGAGTGGATGTGCGCATGTTCACTAACAAATAAATTATTTTGCTTTATCGGCTTAATTTTAAGAAAGAGGTTAGCGCGGGGAATAAACAAGGGTTGAATGATTTAAAGCATATCGCAGAGAGAGCAAAAAACACGAAAACTTCGTTTCTTACCTGAATGCATGCGTGGATTTTAGTGTTCTAAGCAAAGTGGACATACGTGAACAGTTAAGCAGTGCTTATTTGCGACATAAGATTAAGTACAACGAAGATGTGGAAAAAATGGTCATATTTTCGCCGAAACTAGTAGCCAAAACAATATAATCCTGTAGTATATTAATGAAACAATTAGAAAGTAGACTTTCGAATTTAATTTATTTATCTATTTTTATTTTGTGCCCACCCTCTTTCATAACTCATGAGCCGCCACTGGTTTGTTGTGTTATTATTATGTCTGAGGTTCGCTTTTACGTCTAAAGAACCTTTTATATATATTCCCGTTTGTATACAAACGGGAAATATATTGTCTAATATAAACTAAGATCGTGCGGCCGCCTGTTCAAGTGAGGACAAACAAAATAAATAAAAAGGAATAAGCTAATTATACAAATAATATACAAATCTTTTATTTCAGGGCAAAGAATAAATAAGTATTTACTAGCTAGAAGTTAGTTAGTTAGTTAGAAGGGATATAGATTATGTGGGTTTAGGGTACAACAGAATAAGTAAGAAATAATGTAATTCAAATAATATTAATTAAATAAAACATAAACTATATTAAATGCAAATAACCAGAACGTCAAGATTACTTTATACAGGAATAAAACATTAATTAACTAAATGAGTGATTTAAATGGTAAATAAAATTAAAATTATTATAGGAAGGAGGATGCTTATCTAACATTGCGTCCGTCATTTTTCGCGCTCGTCTGGCAGGATAGTATGTTCTATGTATGTTTCATGACGGACGAGGCATGCTGCCTGCTGAGGCGGTCACGCACAACTTTCAGCGCATCCGTGCCACGTCTGCGTGCAATATCGCGTCCGCGCTCGTGCGGCAGCACCCATATACTCCCTGTGTTCTCATCGCGTCCGTGAATATTCACGTCCGTTAAATCGCGCTCGTCTGGCATCGCTCTTCCAGCGATTCCAGCGGACTCATTCCTTTTATAAACTGGAACGAAAAGGAACGACATTGCCCAACACTACTATACTGAGAGAAATATCCTTTTCATTTAAAAGGAATTGCATTAAACCAAAAGTTTTTGCGTTTTCTATATGGCCAACATGATTTGATGTTTCCTTGGAAAGGAATATAATTTTGAACCCACACATTTCTTCGGAAATAATATATTTTTCGTTGAAGCAGTTTATTCTTTTAAGTGAAAGATATTGGAAGTTGATTCAAGTCCCTTTATTTTGAACTTGAAAATTATGCAAACTGGCAGAAAACCGTAAGCATTTTGATTCAAGAGGTTTTTTCTTTTCTTATAACGTTCATTCATTTTAGACTTAAGCGTAAACACAAGAAAATGCCTTGATCATTTTTAATCGAAATGAAAATGAATTATCTCCAATAGTTCATGCAATAAGAGAAGGGATTTGCCGTTAGAATGTTGTAAATCTTAGTAGTATTAGGGAGTTGGTCGCAGTGACCATCCTAGCACCCTAGTGTGCCATTAAAGAAATCGTCCTTTCACTGGCGATGACTCCTATCAGATGTCGATCTGGTAAATATACCAGATTAGTATGTTTTGATCGTAGTTTCTAGCCTATTTTTGTGCGAAATATTATCTGTTACTGGAATGAAATAGCAGATGCGCCATCTATGCGACAATTTCTCTACTACACATAAGTATATCTGCTCATCTGCTGTACTATATGGGGAGAAAACTGCTATACGAAAATAAAATGCGATATTTATTTTCACTTCCATGTAAATATTTAGTTAGATTAATAAATACTGCGCTAGCTTCAAATACCCAGTACATTACAATTAGAGTAGATATATGTACACAATCAACACATCTGAAATGGAAGTACACTAAGACGTTTCAAAATCTGGTTCACTTATTCTAAATGGTAATTAATTGCAATTGCCTTTCTCAAGTAACGTGACATATTTTTTTAGAAAATCAAAGATATCCGGGAATTAACGGGTTTAAGCCTAAGGTATATTATACCTTATTTGTTAAAAATTTACTGGTATCTTCGGGAATAAAAAACTAAAGGGTATACCAAAGTTACGAAACAGCCTGTATAAATACCGATAATTTTACGTTTCCTATCTGTCACTGTTTACGAATTCTAAAAGACTTCCCTGCTTGTGAAGCATCCTGTATACTGTGATGTAATAATTTGAAATAACTCATGTTAGATCAATAATTTTTTTCAATTCGATAAATATAATAAAATATACACTGTTTTTGAAAGAATGATTGATTTATAAATACTGCGAAAATTATCTGCAACTGACACGCTATGGAACGATATCGACTTGGCAATGAAATTAGAAAACGAAAAATAAAGCCTGTAGAATGAATGAGTGGAAAAATAAATATTTATCTATAGATATTAGAGATGAAAAAATATTAGAAGAAACTAAAAATTCATCAATAATTTTCTGTTTTGATTGAAAGAACAGTTAGACACGTAAAAAATTAGTTAATCAGAGTGAAAGCCATGCTTTAAAAAAAAAAAAAAACAAGAAAAACAAAAGAAGTAATAATTTGTCAATATTAGAGAAACGGGCTGAACCAAACAGAAATTAAAAAGAACAAGCAAATAAGAAAGGTTTTTTGAAAAGGATAGACGATTTGGATCTCATACACACACTACATTACACAAAACATAAAGGGGTAAATACTACAATTTAATCTAATTAAATTTGTCAAAATTAATCACTTGAATAAAGAGCATACTTTTTAAAACGTCTTTACTTGTTGTATTATTTTCACAACACAATAATCGAACAAAATGATGTGGGATAAAAAAAACCGCATTCCCCTACGTTCAAATTCTTACTTACTACCTACTTGTACTTGACACTTGCACAAGACACAAATGTATCAATACTAACGTTATCTTTTTAGAATTAAACCATTATCAAATGTAAGCCATGGAAGTATGTTATCATTATTGTTATACTGTTATGCTATTATGCTATTATATACATAAACATGCACAGGAACCGGTTAGGACTGGCAAAAAACTATTATTAGTTTAACCTCAGCCATTCCCTCAGCACAATGTTTGCTGTAAATTGTGTTAACACATAATGAGGGTAATGCAAACTTGCAGAATATTGAAAACAATTGCAATCCACAGCAATATATTGTGTTAGAAATGATTATTTTAAAGTGGGTTAAATATTAATTCAGAGACGTTCTGTTATGTAAGTTTTAATGTAAGATTGGCTGAATCTATGCCTCTAGTGTAATCATCGAACTGTTTTACAAACAAATGCAATTTTTGAGTTTGGCCTCGCCGTCTTTCAACATATTCTCCTGACTCAGCATACCTAGTCATTCATCACGTGGTGGTACAGCAGAGGAAAAAAAATTCCGCGTAGCTTGGTGGTAAAGAAAAATATGACGTGAACACAATTTTTACGGGATATATTTTAACATCCGACTCTACTCAATAAAATAAATGAAAAGAATTTATATATTTCTTTTCGAGTGACGGCAATAGACACCACCAGCTGTTATGTAAATTAAAATAAAATTTAATTGTGGTGATTACTTACATAACTTTACTTTTAATTTAAATATCTACAACAGAAAAAAAGTCTCTAAAATCGATATCTTACTGTCTTTGTCTATTGGTAAAAAGATAAAGTTTCAAAAAACTTCGTATGAAACTATTCAATAGTCAAATGTAGGAATATTAAATGAAAATAAACAATATTTCTTTAGTGTTTATGTGTTTATAAGCGGAATTATAAAAGTTAAGACATTTTCATTGGATAAGTTTGGAAATGTACAACACAAAAAAAAAATCTAAATCAATACCTCAGTCCTCATTGTCAAATTCATATGAAGTATAATAACAGTCATCTTTACAGGACATATTAAAAATATGTATTCTATTGAGTATGAGATAAGAGACTTCTACTCTTGACGAATAAATTCAAATATTGATTCAAATTCAAATTTTGATGAAACTTTTCCAGTTTGTAGACTCCATGGAGTGTTAGTCAAGGACGCTTTCCGTTGCTGCAGAACTCCAACTTTAGGGAGTGCAATTCACCCTTGCAATTTGGCCCAAATTTGTTTTTTTTCTGAATAACTTTCAAACGGTAAGAGATAGAAAAAAAAGTTTCAATGGCGGACTTGTACCGTTTAGTTAGCCCTTTCGATTGGTATAGATATTTATATACAGGTGTTCCAATAAACGTGAAGAAAGATGATAGTTTGATGGTTTCAAAGAAAGCAGTAGCATTAATTTTAAGTTACTATATCTAATTCAAATAAAGTTCTTTATGTGAAACAATTACTTTTCAAAGATATGTATTTCTATATGTTTCTTCTTTTCTCAGTCCATCTTATATTTATGTATATTTTCTCACTTATCACTGGTTTATTTAGTTATGTTTCGCGTATTTAATCATATATATTAAGCAATTCTTAATGAATAATACTTACTGATGAACATACAACATACAATAGTTGAAACCATTAATGTACCATTGTAAATCTAAAACTACATGAGCCAGCAGCACTCGACACAGCTTTAAAAATTTGTTATGTTAAGAACCCCTCTAAATACACTTATGACATAACAAGTTTTTAACCTAGTTAGTAAATCTTTAGATACATACATATATTTGGTCTGAAATACGATATTTTCACGCAATTAGTTATTTCTGTTTCCATTATGCGTGGATATTATCCTCCAATATTATCTCTATAATAATATGGTTTTGGCGTAACATCACATGCTTATAACGACTAACATGTATGCAGATTTTCTAGTAATGTTTCAAGTGACTACGTAGGTGCCACTTTTTAAAATATATGTTTCAGTGGTGTAGAATAGGAATCCCTCTTATATGTAAAAACAAAAAGATGTATAAACACACCACTCTCCCCGCTTCGAACAATAATTTACTAAATGCTCTCATTTTTTAACCCGTATCTATTTAAAATTTGTAATTATTTTTAAAAGCATTTGTTTGTTATTGTATTAACAAACAACATTAATGAATTAATGTAACGTTTAACATCATAGATAATTCTATTGTTTTTTTTTTGTTTCCTATAACATTTCTTTTTTTCTTAAATAAGTTGCATTTAAGGGCGGCAAACAAATTCCGCATCAGGGCGGCAACATATATAGGAACGGGCCTGCCTCACGAAACCTTTTTTTTTTAACCTTTTAAATAAACCGAAAGAATTAGACGTATACGAAATCATACATGAGGAAAGACTAACTTGAGCATGGTCTTCTCACTACTCGGTGTTGATTGATTTATTGGGGTAAACGAATGTCATACGTCGTATCTTCAATTCATGGTACTTTAGCAGGTCAAAGTAGGCGTTCGAAAAAAACATTTGTAGATATCTACTTAGGGTAGAGTTAACAAAATTTTTGAAATTCCTTTCCCAAAACTAATATAGGGCGAAGTGACCGAATATCTTGTATATCTAACACCATTCATAAACGTTGAATAAATGTTTCATTTTGATTTATGTCAATAATATAATAAGCAGCGAAATGTCAGTGACGTAAACATTCCATAGCGCCGAAAATGTTAAATAAATAATTAATATTAGTTTACACTTAACATAAAATACATAAAAATATTCCGTTGAAGAACAGTTTATCATATTCTTGTTATAAATTGTATACATTACATTTCAACATCGTATCTCCCGGATATTTCATGATTTATTATCTGGGAAGCATAGATATACCAAGATAAGGTACCTAAATGCTTATTCGACTATTTTAGCATTACAAATGATTATTCCACGTTTATGGAATGGTCATTCCACGGTTTATTATACAACAGACAATGTGTTTTGGGAGTTAGGTATGTACACTTCTCACAGGAAAAATCGGGACACCAGCAATCGTGAATTTTAAAATTTCTTGGGTGTAAATGCAGCTTTCAGAGAATATATGCACTTATCAAAGCCATAAATCACTTTTTTGTGGGTATTCTTGCGATCAAAAGTAAAGGCTAAAAATTTAAACAGAAATATAAGTATATAAAGAGAAAAAGGTTTATACATTAAATAAACACATTGGAATTTCGGTGGCGGTGTTTCCTTAGAAATACGGAATACGGAAATATTAATGCAAAAAAAATGCATAACAAATAAAAGGCCTTTTGAGAAGACGGCACCATTTAGAAATACACATATATGTATTTAACTTGTTTGATGTTATGTAGAGATAATTCTTTTTTTAAGAAAACATATGGCGATGGGATTTTAAAATTATATTACCTATTACTACAATATTAATTACTTAGTTTGGTTTATGCTCGCGAATATTGCTTTAGCAATGGACAATATGTCAATCAGCCTCTAGAGTTTTTGAACAATGTGATTTTCACATTGATTAATTACACTATTATTGATGTATTCATTATTGTTGTTGTTTAGTATTCTTAAATATTGTGTTACTACAAAATGTTTTTCTGTTTTAAAAATTACTAAAAACAGTTTAAGATTATTTATAACATTTTTACAGTTAATTTCGCAAAGAAATTATTTATTTTATTAACCCTCCGTTTATTGTATTTTCAAGAAATATATCTTAACTATCGCCTGTATAATCCAATGTCGTTCTATTTTATTGAAATATTGCTAACACTTTTGGTCTGTAACACAGCTTCAGGCAGTAGCAACGAAAAAGTATTAAATGTATCAAATTCAAAAATAAATATTTTAGCACTAACTGAGATTGACGAACAATATGCTTTCTTACAATGTTTGTTATGTATTATAAATCTAATAATATTTTAAATAAACCTGTGCTACATAAAGACAATTTGTATAGAGACCCAGTGTTGGCCATATTTCAAGAAAATAGATCAACGACCTCAGATTACACAGGCGATAGCTAAGATATATTTCCTGAAAATATAATAAACGGAGGGTTCATAAAATAAATAATTTCTTAGCGAACTTAATTGCTTTATTTAAGAATTTTATAAATAATCTTAAACCTGGTTTTGGTAATTTTGTTTATAGAATGAAGAAACCTTTATAGTAATACAATATTTAAGAATATTAAACAACAATAGTAATTAATACATCAATAATAGTGTAGTCAATAAATCTGTGAAAATCGCATTATCCCAAAACTGAGGAGGCTGACTGACATATTGTCTATTGCTAAACTAATACTCGCGAGCATAAATCGAAGTAACTAATATCAAAGCAGCGCTAACAAGTAACATAATATTAAATAATAAAATCCCATCACCACATGTTTTCTTAAAAAAGAATTATCTCCACATAACATCAAACAAGCTAAATACATATATATTTCTAAATGAAGCCGTCTATTCAATAATTCTTTTTGTTATGTATTTTTTTTTTCATTGGTATTTCTAAAGGAAACGCCGCCATCGAAACTTCGATTTGTTTATTCTATACATAAACCTTTTTCTCTCTATATATTTATTTTTCTGTTTAAATTTCTAGTCGTTACCTTTGATTGCAGTAATATACATAATTAAGTGATTTATGGCTATGATAAGTGACTACGTCCTCCGAAAGTTGCGTTTACAATCAAGAAATTTTAAAATTCTGAATTGCTGGTGTCCCGATTTTTTCTGTGAGAAGTGTACAAGACTAATAAGTGATACTAAAGAAAACTACCTGCAGACATAAATGACCTCTCTAAAACACAAATTATTGAAAGTTATGTCACATCCGATAAAATTTTATCAAGGTTGTTCACTAAAGGTCGCTTTACAGTTCGCAATTTTTTGTATTGGGTGCAATAAAATTGCGCGCAATGAAATATTAGAACAAGTTCTAATCCGTGCAACACCAATAAAATTGCATACAGCTGAACGAAATCCATTGAATGCGCATGCGCTATTTGTATTGCATGCAATTTTATTGCACTGTAAAGCGGCCTTAACGCCTTAATGATTGGCGCATAACTAAGGTCATACATTCAATTTCAATAATACAAGTATTTTAAATAAAGAAAAAAATTATAAAGCGCGATGCATTTTAGAAATGATCCAAATAAACAAACATAAAAACCCAGTAAACGATAAAACGGAGGTAGAAGGTTTGTCAAAAATTTATGCGCCAATCATTTAAACATACTTTTCGCCGTTAATATATGCATGCAAAGAGATAAACAACAATTTTTAGTTTAACAAATTTAAAAAAAAACCGCCCATCGCTGAGCTAGCCTTTCGCGTATGTTTAAAAGTATTTCTTCGACAGTTTGATTTAAAATAGTTGTGTTAACAGTTGTAAAATTGTTTAGAAATGTAATTATTAAATATGTTTTTAAAATGTTTGTGAATGTCCCTAGATGTAAGTATAAAAAATAACTCACATTTTGTTTATAATTATTGACATTTTATTATTAATTTTAGATATAATTTTAAAAAAAAATAATAAAACAAGTTAAATTATAAAATATACATTTCTGAAGAAGACAAGAAAAATAAAGATTGTCGAAACGTAAAAAAATGAGTTGTTTAACTTTTTAAGTCATCAGTATAAATTAGCCGCTACCCTCACGAAGGAAAAAAAAAGGAATAACTTAATATCAAATTTTGTACATACAGGGAGGACCACCACATTCGCGTCGGTTTATATACGAAAAGTGATAACATATTTGCATTTTTTTTTGTTAAGGGTTATACAGGTTCTGAAGGACCACATTTCAAAATTATTTTTGAAGTATACAGGATGACTCAAGGAGAAGTTATACACCAAAGTTGTGAAAAATTTAATGGAACACCCTGTATATTATGACATATTTTGATAGTACAGACTAAATAAAGACAAGTGGGTGTTAGGTTTCTTATACCTAACTCAACTCGTTTACGAGATAATTTACTCTTCTTCAAAATGTAGACCAAAATTTAAGAGGCATGCCTGTCATGCATATTTAAGCTAGATATTTTAAATTGTATTTTATTTTTTAACTAAAGCATTAGACTTGATAATAAAATAAAAGCAATGCAGAAACATTATATAGGGTGAAAAAAACATACTTTTAATTTTCGCTATCTTTAAAGGCAAGTAACTTTCTTTTATTTATTACCTTATTTAAATTCTAATTTTAACGGTCTTTAAAATTGTATTAACGCTTCCTATACCTATTTGCTATAGTTTCTTAGTAATTTATAATTTTCTTTCTCTCAAATATTAGGCAGTTGAAGAGTTCGGAAATATCGTCTTTGTTGAATAATAACAGCAGTTTTGTCTAAGTCTACTTAAAAAAAAATAATGGCTAACAATTAATATTTGAAAAAGAAAATTATAAATTACTAAGAAACTATAACAGATCGAACGCGATGATCTGTGCTCGGTTTGAAAAAGATGCAGACTTCTTAAGTCGTATTGTTACTATGGATGAAACTTAGGTAAATTTCTACGACCCATAAACAAAACAACGATGGATGGAATGGAAACACTCTGGTTCTCAATCTGCTGGAAAAGTTCTTGCTTCAATTTTTTTTGGATTGCCATGGAGTAATCATGATTGATTTCCTCGATTAAGGTAGAACAATAACTGGGAACTATTATTCGACGTTACTGACCACACTACGACAAGAAGTTAAGAAGAAAAGACGCGGAAAGTTGTCCAAATAAGGTGTTTTGTTTTTACAGGAGAATGCCCCTGCGTACAAATCCATGCCATGCAAACAATTCGTGATTTAGGGTTCAAATTACTTGAACACCCCGTTTATTCACCAGATCTGGCTATCATGTCTTTCCTCAACTGGAAAAAAAGTTTAAAAATTTCTTTTTTAAAGGTCTAGAGGAGTTGCAGGTTCGTCGTAATAAATGTCTCCTATTAAGAGCAAAGTATATTAAATAATAAAATATTTTGACTTTCAAATTTTGTATGCTTCTATAGTAGGTTAAGAATTTTTCAGTATATCCTCGTATATACAGGATATTCAGCGATTCGATTTTTCGAATCTGGGACGTACTTGTTGCAACTTTTTATATGCCTACTACCAACCTATCTGTTGTACTTTTCGAGATGATGATAATTTTTACGAGACTGCGACTAACGTAGATACTTCATATCCAAGCACCTGAATGTTTATTTTTTGTAAAATAAAAGACACGTGCAAATGTCAAATATGCATAAATGAAGTTAAATGAATTATTCAAAAGTTCCTCTATTGCGTTCCACACATTTTTGTTATCGCCTAATTTATCAGTCGTTAAAACTACTCTAAAAGGCACCATATAACTATTTCTACTTTTTGTTTATTAATTCTTTTCCAATTTCAAAATCCACTTAAATATTTTCAATGTGCCCAATAGTTTTGTGGAGCCTAAGACATGTAAGGCTGAGGTATTTTGCCTAACGGTTTCCAGTTTATGGCTGAAATCGAAAAAAAATACAATATTCAGTAAAAGCAATGTTTACTGTGTAAGTTGAAAAAAAGATGTTTGTAAAATTTATTTGTTCTCTTAGGTAGGACCCCTTACAACAGCAAATATTATGCAAAATCTACTTTTTATAGTTTTCTCTCTGTATCGCTTAAGCAAAAATTGACAAAATAATTGTTTCAGCATCAAGCAAATTCAGAGATTCTCCTTCGATTAGAAGCGACTAAAAAGGAAATCTGCAATTTACTTAAAAATTATTTGACAAAATTCATAATTTTTAAGAACGGACGGAGAAAGCGACGCAAATGCACTTTTAAAATAAATGCGTAATTAAAAGCGTTCCATTATTCATGTGTGAGGTTCGTGTGTCATCGTCATCGAGTGACCGTGACCATACTTGAACCTCGCACGCGGTATATAATATTTATAAATACCACACAATATAGAACCTGCAACTTTGCGATAACCATGTACCATAATGTTCGGTCGGTGACGTGTATCCGAGGGCGTGGTTACAGTCTATCGTTCCCAGCTTATCGAGTAGAGCCACGGGTACTCGAAAATGATTCGAATGTTTTTTTAAGGATTAAAAATCGTTTGTAATTATATCTAAAGGAGAAATACTAGGAACAAAACAAACTTTTCACTTATTGAATAGGATATTTAATTTTAAAGTTGTAGATTTGTTTTTTGTTTTACTGTCAATTTACCTACTTGATAAAAACTTGTAGTTTTTAAATAAAGAATATTAAGTACATGATGAATTATTAATATTAACGTTAGTTATTACCTTGTTATTAATATTTCGTGTTTCTGGACATTTTTTTAACCACTATACACAGAGATTCAAAATGATTGTCAATTCCGCTCCTATATATAGTAACAGGGTGTAGGTATATGCCGCGTGTTTGTAATGAAGGTTTGAACTAAGTCAGTGTTGGAACATAAGAAAGTAAACGGATCTATCATAAATAAGGAAAACGTAACCTATATTTGAACTCGCATTCTATAAACGACTATGGATTGGTGTTTCTGCTTGTAAAAATGAAATGTAATTAATTTAACTTTACTAAATTATGATTTTACAATTCAGTACTTACTAACTGGTGTTTAACTAAATTTATTTATTACTTTAAATTATAACATACAATTAGCATAATTATTAAGTGACAAAACTGCATCTCTCAGTTCTTCTATGGTATGCATGCGATTTCTATAGATCCTATTTTTTAGATAGCCGAACATGAAGTAATCTAATGGGGTTAGATCAGGCGATCTTGGTGGCCATCTTTGTGCTCTAACGAACCTGTCAGCAAAAAACTGTTGAAGATATTGGCAGGTTTGTCGAGCAGTATGTGCTGGAGCATTATCGTGCTGAAAATAACTTGCTTCAAGCTCATTTTCTTGTAACTCTGCAATAAACAATTCCAACATGTGTTGGTAACGTTGGGCTGTTACAGTTTCCTCGAAGAAAATTGGCCCTATTATTCGTTGCCTGGACATAGCTAACCAAACCCCCACTTTTATGGGATGCAATTGCGTTTCTCAAAATTCGTGTGGATTTTCTGCAGACCAGATACAATAGTTTTTATCGTAAATTGATATAGTCTGTTAGATAAAACCAGGCTTCATTCTAGAAAAATGATTTGTTTAGCAAGTCATCGTCCCTTAAGTTGTTATTAAACCAATGACAATGTTCCAATCGCCTATCGTGATCTAATGGTAAATAATGTCTGTACCGTAGAAACTTTATAGGGATGAAAATGTAACTTTCTTTTGACAGCTCGTTGCGCTGAAGTGTATGATAAGCCCATAAAATTATAAAATGTAATAAACTATTTCACTTAATGTTAATATTGATTTTTTACCTGTTTATTGAGCTATTATCACAGATAAATTCCCTTATTTTCTTACAGTATTCAGAAATACTATTGTTGGTGATATTAGATGTAAATATAAACGATTTGAAAAAAATTATAAGAAAATTAATCGAAAGATACTACAACACGCACGCCAATGTCGCTAAATGTCAAGAAAATTCATTTAATGTATGAAATTTGTATGTAGCTAACTTCGCTCATTAAATTGGTAATAAGTATAGATAAATTTTTCCGAAAAACAATTTTTTTCTTACGACAATCATTTTGAATCACATGGTATATTACTTTCATATCATGCTTTTACCATACTATAGCCCCAAATGTGCAGAGGAAACTATAATAGGTTGAGAAAGAGAATTTATGAATCAGGCACATTTCCAAAAAAATAATTATTATTTTTGAAGCATCAAATCATCAGTCAGGTATTTTATGACACCTTTATAAATAACATAAAAAAGTAACATAAATAACCAAAAATTCAAAACTAATATTTAATAAATATAAAATCTTAAACTTAACTAAGAGGATAAAGTTCCTAAAATTTTAAAAATTCTACTACAATAAAATAAAATTAATTCAAAATATCTCCAGGAACAATGAAATACATTAATTATTGATTAAATGTTCAAATAAACCTCTCTCTTGATAAGAATAGTAACCCAACCGATTTTAAAAATTTCGATTTATTAACACATCCAGGGGGTGGTGTTACTGATTTCAATAAAAACAATTCTCAATAAGGGAAATATCTTTCAATAAGCATAACATTTTAAACTCGACTAGGCACAATAAAATATTATGTTTGTTATTGATAGATAGATAGCTCCCCTCTTGTTAATTGCATATATCGTGTAAATAGCTGAATAGGAATGAAATGCGACGAGGGAAAATACGAATAGCTGACTGGAATAAAACTTCGTAAACAATGGAATTAAAAACTTTATCTATGATTACGCATGCGCAATATTTCTATGATTAATTCTTAGGCAGGAACTACAAAGGACAAATTCTCCGAACGGAAATCTCTGCCCAAGCCGAAAAAGTTGGGACATCTTTGTCACATTCTGTAAAAGATATGATCTTTCGGGAGGATTGTCTGATTCGTAATCACGAGTGTTTTTTTTTTTTATTTTCCTAAAACATTAAATTAGCAGAAAAAGAAAATAAAAAAAATACGTATTTATTTCTAAAACCATAAACTATGAGAAATATACGTATGTAAAAATAGCCTAACTAATATTTTTCTTTCCCAAACTATGATAATTTCCGCCCCCCCAATATTGTAAAGCATGTTATGGAAGTAATATATGATGTTTTAAAAAAATGCCGAGAAACACGAAATAGTAAAGAGAAAATCTACTATCCTATTAAAAGATGCAGTATGTTTCCCATTTGATAACACCGAGTGTAATGAGCATAATATTTAATTAATCAAGTACTTTATATTTTCTGTTAAAAACCACAAATTCTTACCAAATGAATTGGCAAAAAAAACAACAAATCTAAAACTTTAAAATTAAATATACAACGCAATAACTGAAAAGTTTGTTTAATTCCTAGTATTTCTCCTTTAGATATAACCTTAAACGATTTTTAATCCTTAAAAAGACATTCGAATCATTTTCGCGTACCCGAGGCCACCTGCGTAAGACCGCTACTTGCCGCGTCTACCCAATAAGTTGAGAACCGTAGACTGTGATCGTGTCCTTGATATACGTTATCAATACGACATTATGAGTGACGGCGATGGTACTAATTAAAGAAAGTGCACAGGCATGTCGTTCAGACACGGTTCACATCCAGTCAACGACTTCAGTATTAGATCAGTGACCAATGAGACAGCGTCAAATGTGCAAGTAGTTGAAGAGGGCACTGCGTATGACTGTATATTTGTTTTATGCCAAATTTCTGTCAAGTCAAATCGAGTTTGGCCCAGTGTGTGAATTGTAACGTCTATTATAGTAAGTTTATAGGTTTATAAGTATAATTTACAATTTTTTAACAAAGCTAGCTTAATCTTCGTTTAAAGATAAGAACGTATTTTTTTGAACTTTTTGGAAAAGATTCAAGAATATTCATTTCCAGTTAATTTAAGGGTGTTAACAGTTCTGTGGCTGGAATTTAAAAGTTCCATATTTTGTTGTATGATACGTATGTACATTCTGTGGAAACTTGATTTAAATGTAAAATAGCAAATAAAATATTCAAAAAAGACATAGGAGCCAAGAGATTAAAGAGAAATGCAGCAAAAAATAATATAAATATATAAATAACAAGGATATTATGTAGCTATATTTATCTTGATTAGGCTCCTGATATTAATCGAGTTATTTCTGTTTCAATTAAGAAAATGTTATAAACGTGAATAAATAAACAAATTTATTACAAATTGCGGTGGACAAATTTTTATCCATTTTTCTTGTTATTAATCTTACAAATCATTTCACTTTTCAATTGAGCTTTAACCTACTGCTTTTCTTCAGTATTTTGTTTGCTATTTTACCTTTTTAAAAAGTTTCATTACGCATCACATTTATCATTGTATCAAGTTCAAGGAAATCTAATATACTTACAGCAGAATACAAAGCTTTTGAATACCCGCCACTGCTAACGCATCCTTAACCTTGTATAACCCATATATGTAGGGTCTTGTGGGGTAATTATGAGACATTTTTAAAACTTTTATGATTAATCTGACCAAATAAAGACAAGATATTACTTCAAAAAAAAAGAATTCCTACACGAGGATGACACGTCTTTTCAACCATAAATAGCCCAGTTATTTAAATATAACTACAAGGGAGAAAAAAATAAAAACTGTATCGCACCTGTACCCATCGTTTGGGGAAAATATAAGACACTTATGGACCAACGTGAGACATCCGTATAGATTAGATTGGATTAGATTTGGGTGGCCTACGGACCTGTTTCACCGCGATCTTTTCAGACATATTCTGAACCCCTTTTTCCTAGAAGACGCTCTCTAATTTTGCCCTGCTAATAAGGCCTATTCCACGCCCATTACAAGAACCTTGACCTCGCCAGACCGTCACATTGACACAGTACATGAATGGTGTTTCTTCCTGCAGAATCTGCAAGTAGTCTCATCTACCAGGCATATGTTGTATGCACAACAAAGGCCACTAAATAAGCATACGCATGCCTACTTAGTCTATAGTAACCTATCAGCAGACCTACTAGTATCTTTTTGACAGTCTTCCTGTCTTTATTCACTAGATCTTTATTAATAAATTCAGGCATATATATGTTGCTTTAGAAACTCTGTTGCTGTCTTTGTGCCGGTGACTTTTACCACCACTCTCTGGATTGATTATATATGCATTTGGTAATGCCAAAGAAGAACCAGCTCCAACGAATGACCTTGACGAACATCGACTGGCCAGCTCGTCCGCCACTTCATTTCCCTTCACGTCAAAGTGGCTAAAAACCCAGGGCAATGTTAATTTTTCTTTGGGTGCCCACCTCATTTAGGGCGTTTACGCAGTCCCAAATCAGCTGAGAGTGTACACTTATGCAACTAATCACTGCGTGAGATGTTTTAAAATGTCCCCTAAATTTCCAGATACGTAAATAAATACTTACAATATATATACCCAGGTGCCGGCAGTACGGCTGAGAAGGGAGGGTGCATCATTGCAGTGCATCTTGAAAGTCAAGCAGCAATATGCGGTACCGGTTGTTGGTTGGGTCACCATCCGGACAACGCTTCTCAGTGGCTCGGTGTGTTCCGGCACCCTAGCCAAGGGCCTTCAAGGCCTGTAGTGCTGAGGTATTATTATTATTATATATACCCAGGTAGCAAAGTGACGTAAAATCACGTTTATTAGACGTCGATATTACGTCTAATACGTGATATCAACGTTTATTACACGTCATTTTACGTCACTCTGCTACCTGGGTATTTATTCAGTAGATCCATAGTAAATGCAGGCGTGACATCCATATAACTTGCTTGATGATCGTTACTAACAATTTCTTGAGTAGTAAGAAGACAGACATGTCAAACTGCATATAACACAATTAGGCATATTTTTTCAATTATTTTCACTCTCAAAAAAGCAGGCGGGAACACATATTCTTTACTACATAAGAAAACCTAATTAGAAAATGCTCAAATAAAAAAGGATTTGTAAAAAATCAGTTTTAACATACACCATAGGTATTAAAGTCAATGGGGAAATGTGTAGTGTCGATTAGTTCTTTCCGTACCAGCGTAAGTAGGAGAAGGCAGCTTCAAAATAATATTTTCTACTAAAACATCTACGTTATTTCCTATATTTGGAAACGTGAAACAAATATCTCACTTTGTCCCTTACGACGTAGAAATTTGACATTACACTTGTCTTTAATACAAACTGAGTTTATTTGTCCTACATAGTGAACGAGGAAAGAAGCTTCACAAAGGTCTTTAAAAATTGGAGTGTATAGTAGCAGCACAACTTAAAACGAAAACTTTATCTTTTAATATTGCCAATCTTTATTTGTTATTTATGATGGTCAGGAGCTATAAGGGCACAACAACAATATTTTTTAATAAGCACCTTAAAAATAATGAATGTAAAAAGAAAGTTAGGCCGTCTCATTTGGACCCAATGTTTTGAGCGTCTCATAAGATCTTACTGCATATGACTATTTGCTTTTGCCCATACCTGCATACATTCCGATTTAGAGACTTACCATTTATGTGCACCCCCTTTTTTAGCCATTCATACTTTATTAAAGGTGATGTCGAAGATGTACTGGTTATTATTACATCCGCATCTAATACACACTCCTTTATGTTTTTAAATGGAATGTAATGATACCCCTTTTGATTTTCTTCATTACAAAAATTTACTGCTTTGGAATACGCCCTGTTCCATACGTGTACCTTAAAGCATTACTTTTTTCCGTTAAAATGAAAAATATATAAAAGAAAGTTATAGTTTTTCAAGCAAAAGTATGCAGAAAAAATATTTTGCTAAAAATAATTGCAGTTTATTGTAATAAAAACCCATGAGTAATATTTGGGTGTGGAGGAAGTCGTTTTGGATTGATAAACACGTTTTATAAAACCATGCGCAAACGAGTGGGTATTGTATATCTGTAGATATACAGATATACAATGTCTACAGATATACAATACCTACCTAATCTGTAAATATACAAAACCTACCTGCTCGCGTTAAAGGTTCACATGTTAGCACATAGCTTTAAAAATACATTAACAGTTCTGTAGCGGGAATTCAAAAGACTCATATTTTGTTGTATGATACATTTTGTGTAAACTTAATTTAAATACAACATAACAAATTAAATATAAATATGAAAATACCAGCATAGATAACCATTAAAAAGAAACGTAGAAAAAAGGTAATAACAAGTACACTAAACAAATATTTTGTCCACCATTTAATTGTGCCGCTATTTATCTTGATTAAGTTTTCGCTATTTTTTCCATTTAGAACAACTTTCCACAAAAAGTATCATACAGCAGAATATGATTTTTTTGTATTTCCACCACAGTTAATCGCGTCCACTATTAACGCACCCTTAAAGTGGATTATTAATCTGTGTTTTTGAATATGAATTGATATTGCTTACATTTGTTTGTTATAACGTTAAATTAATCTTCGTCCACAAAAAAAGAAACGAAAAAGCTTTTGTTTTACTGTATTGAAATTAGTAAATATTTAATTGCATATAATACCTTTTTAAATTGAAATGCTTGTTGAAACGCAATACCATGCATTCTGCCTTCAGCACCGGCTCCTATAAGTGCTAAAATTTCATTTTTCAAATTCGAACCGCGTATCTGTTCCGTTGCGACTAAAGAAGCGCCTGCAGTTCTCCATAACGTTATAATAGTCCCATCTAAAATCTATTACATACACATTATCACTACGCAAAAGAGAAAACACGTAAATTAATTTTCACTTTCTTCAATAATGAAATTTAAATCTCCCGCAATTATTTTCAATAAGTACAACATGATTCGACGTGATCAGAGATAAATACTGCTTCAACGCTGAAGCCTAGAAAAAATTAGGCCTACAATTTTGTATTACATTGGTTATATGTAGTTATATTTTAACCTTTATATTAAAGTTACTAAAAATAATTGCAATGCAATGATAATGACTTACTGCTTCTAAAGCTCCAGTGTTTTCATTAAACAGTAGAATATTGGCTAAGATCGATGGAAGATTTTTATTATCTGGAAAGGAGGTAACCAGTTTGCATGCTAAAGCATTAAGTTCATCTGCGAATAGATATCCGGGCATTGTTAACAATATATTCCTAGTATTCGGAATCTTAGTAAATGATCTCGGAGTTTGAATAGCGCGCCGTTCAGTAACATTCAACATGGCTACTTGAACTGCTCTTCTGACATCTGCCCAGTTAAAGATTTTGGTTAGGTTGTCTCCTGTTATTTGCAAAATTTGTGCCATTTTACAACGAAAATAAGTCACTGCACTACATAAACCTAACAAAGTGATTAATATAGATATATTTTCCGCGTAATATAAAAATTCTTGACGAAAACTAGCTGAAGTCTGAAAATTTGTTGGTGGTAATAGCTATTTAAATAGTAAGTATTTTTTTTGTAAATATCTAGCAAGAAATCAACCGTGCCTTATAAGTTTATATTATACATGTAGGTGACATTCCTTCACATATATGATGGTCATATTGCGACATAGAATACACAGATTATGTGAAGTTGTGCAATTTTAGATTACTGTTTTATTGTAATAAATTTCCATTAAAAATACCTGTTTTTAGCTTTATTAGTTGAACTTTTTTTTGAAATTTTATAGCGATAACCATTTAAATAGTAAATATTTTTTTTGTATTAATATCCAATAAGAAACCAACTATGCATTATAAGTTTATATGGTGACTTTCATTGAATGAAATATCTAGATTGTGACCACAGTGTGATAGAGAACACGATTATGTAAAATTGTGCAATTTTTTTACTGATACACATTATAACAAAGTAGCTAATATAAATTGGTAAAATCTTTAATGTCCTAAATCTTATAGTAATAACATTTTTTACTAATAGTACGTCATTAACATATTGTGTTACTTTCTGTTTCAATTAGTTTGCAATAGTGCAATATGGAGTACTGGACTAACGACGAGGATGTAATGAGCGATATGCTTGAAATATCCGATTTCTGTCCGAACTTCCCCCAACCAGCGCCTGAACCTAGTGAAATGATGAAGAAGTTACGTGGAAAGTGCAGTATATTTGAAGACGACTTTCAAGAAGCCGAAATACCAGAAGAACCTCAGTATTTACCTGTACGTGGTCATCCGCTATTGAAGAACAAAATGAAGCAGCCTGGTGGAATACCAACTACAAAAAATCTGAGACAAACAGAAGCACTCTTGCGTGAGGTAACCAGATTGAGAAATTACTCATAAATTCTTTACTATTAACAACTTATTAGGTGTCCGGTTTCGGTTATGGAAACGACTTAATTGAGCATGCGTTTAAAACACCCATTTCTAATTCTGACGATGAAAAAGATCCAGAAAAGATGAGAAATTTAGCATTTGACTCGCCGACCCGAAGAAAATCAAAGGGTAAGAAAAGCGGAGAAGAAGAATCGGACAGCAGCCTTAGCACGAATTCTGAGTACATGACTTTGAGTGAATCTAGCATTTGTGGAAGCATAGATGGGCCAGACATACATAGTAGGAAAGAATTCCCCGACCTGAAATAGCGTTACTGTATTTTTTATGTTTATTATCAAAGCTCTGCAATTACCTTTATCATCTATAAATAATCGGTCAAGTCCAAAGAAGTATGAGGTGATGCTTTTGTGGGCTTGCAGATTTTTACTTCATAACTAAAAACTATTTGTTTTTTAATTTGGTCATTAAGCGAACTTATTATTGACTCAAGAAGTTTATTCATCGAATTTATGAATTTTGGCGGAATTTTTAAAAGGTGATCAATGTACGCGTTTGAATTTGATCTTAAGTCGGAATGGTAGCTGAAGTAAGTAATTTGCATGTTCTATTGTAGTTGCATTTTTTAGAAAAAATAAAAATGCTGACAACTAATAAACCTTTCGATAATCTCACAAATTTATATAAAATTAAAATTATTTATAGATTCAATTTTATTCTAATATTACATAGATATACAGACTTATAATTTTGAAATGAAACAGTCAGCAGCGCATAATATAAGTTTATTAAAACTAAATCTCTGCACATATGATGTTAACGGTTTCTTAATATTTAGTTTTAACAAGGACATGTCAGTGCATTACAAAATATACTTCTTCATAATGTCGCGTATTGAGGAGTTGGAGAAAAGAGAATTAGAACTGTTTTAAACGAATAATTTTTTGAATATGAAGGGATGATTCTTATCTTTTAGATTTTTTAAATCATTAAACTTTTTTTTAGAGAAAACTGCTTTAAAAATTATTTTATTAATGTTAGTGGGGAGGACATTGTTTTTTTTTATTTTAAAATAATTAAATTATTTTTTTATAACGCCGGAAAGATAGATAGTACTAAAAATTATTTGAATGTAATCATTAAAAAAAAAATTAAAATATATTTAGCGCTCCCTCACCCTTCTGACCGATATGCAACTATAGTCCGTTTATCGTACAGATGAAGAGTTCACTTAATCATGAGTAAAAACAAAAAAAAAACCGAGTCCAAGTTTTAATGTTAAAGCTGTCATATTTTCGATGCGCAGGCGGTTAAAATATCAAAACAAATTATCAAAAGCATCTGATTTTATCCCGCTTTCTCTTACTCAGATATTTAATAGTTGCATTCATTTTACACCTTTGGTTGGTTGAAAAAAAGCTAAAGTAACGGAACCACGAACTAAGTGACCAATATTTTAATATTTTACACCGTTTATGTTAGTTTCTTACTTAATTCATTTGTACCGATTATCTGATGATATGATGATGAAAAAAAAAAAAAACAGTTTTACCTAAATTAATCAAACGCATTAAACAATGCACCTCATTTGAAATTAATAAATAATACGTTTTATTATAATTCTCTCCTATTTATCACTTATTTCTTTCGATTATTTTGTAAAAAAGAAACTGAAAGTAAATCTTAAAGCATAAAGGCGATCTCATTCTCCCGCTTATTGAAACAATTCATAGCGGCAATTCCATTAATTGTTTCTTGATTTTAATTGACTGCGTTTTAATGCGATTTTTGAATTTATGTCTTTGTTTGACTTTAGTTCTTGCTAACGAATAGAGAAGCTAATTTTTGCATCAAGCGTTTTATATGTGCCTATGGTGTGAAAGAATTAATTAATTCATACCTATGCACACAGCAATTCGCTACCTGACTACTGATCTTGTCTTACTTTATCGTTACATTATATAGATCGTCCAGACAGTGTTGACTGTGCGGGTAATAAAGCCGTCTGTCATAAACTACGTACTGTCAGACGACTTGGAACGCAGTATAGAAATAAGACGCATTTACCACTTGTTAATACTCGGCTGAGAACTTATTTCTATTAAGGTATAATATACCGATATAATCTATGCAAGCGACGGGAAAGCATCTACTTTCCTGCTTTCTTCCACTATATCTAACAGCCAACTAATGCTTGCAGTCTGCAACCAAACTAATAAGTTGCAGTAAAATAGGATGAACGAAAAGCACACATGCGTATTATAACCGTTGACTTTGCAACAATCATTCCGGTATACAAATAACCATTATAAATAATTATAAAAACTCTGATAGTGTTTTTATAATTATTTATTTTACATTGTAAGTATACCACTGCTGTTGATCATAACTATTATATAGTTATGACTGTTATTGTTTTAAAGTACGAAGATCCATATAAAGTCGTGAATACTGCCCTCTTAATAAGTAATTTGCTATTGCTACCTTCATAAACATATCTTGAAAAGTTCATAGGGAAAGAAATAATCCCAAAGTTCAATTATTAAGATTAGATAAGAACAAGTTTTCCTTAATTATGATGCAAAAATATGACAGATATATTGTACAAGTCCGTTAAATTAATAAACTAAGCTAAAAGCCGGTCGCATTTAGTTTAGCTAGGTGGCAATGAGTAGAGAGCATGTTCGACAATATCGCTTCGGAAAAGCGATGAAAAGATTATTTTATGTAACCAATTTTGTGATTTGATATATCTGTTAAAGCAAAATCAACGTGGATCTTTTGTAGTTGTGGTGTAATTATCAGTACCTTCGAATATTAAGGCCGCAATTACAGTTCGCAATTTTTTGTATTGCGTGCAATAAAAATATCGCATGCTCTGTTTCGTGTATTGCTCGCAATACAAGTAAAATTGCACCCAGCTGATCGAAATCCATTGAATGCGCATGCGCTATTTCTATTGCACGTAATAAAAATAATTTTGAACTGTACAGCAGCATTTAGGATTTGGGTGGAGTTGCCAAGTTATCAGTTCAATTAGGAAGTTTGTTTACAATCGCGGAGTTTTCGCTTGATAAAATTGCAACTATCCTAATCAAACAAGCTACGGTGCAATCGAATTTTTAATGCCTCTGATAATTACACAATCTGTGGCTATAGCATGCTTGAGATTAAAGTTTTGCACCAATCATTTTGATTGTTACGAAACCAAAAAGTAAATAAGACTAGATCGTTCTACGCCAAAGAAAAAGTACAGAATTCATAAGAGCTTCATGGCTGGTGATATATACGTGCAATTTGTCAAAATTCCTTTTCAAACGTCATTTCATCAGCTACAATTATTTATTAACTATACTCTTAATGTGGCTTATAACAAACTTAAATTTTTCACTACAATGCGATTAGAAAACTGAAGTGATCTAAAAGGCTGTTATTTAAAATAAGTCATCCATGCGTACTTTGTGATAAAATTCCAAGTTAAAATTCAAATATTATAGTATATTAAAATGTATTATTGTTCAATATAGTTGTTTTAATGTTAATATACGTAAGTATCTAAATATATACACTGTTTTTGATAAACGCTTTGTTTTTAAATATATACCAAAAACCATTCATATATGTAGTGACTATTGCAGAGATTTGATACACTATGAACAAAAAAGAGAGGTATGTGATTCGCTAGGATATGCAAGTCTCCTCCTAACTACGAAAAATTGGAAAAGTTACTGTTGATTTTGCAAGGAAAAATTGCAAAACGTGTTGGCATAGAACAGAAGTTTGCGCTTCTCATTATGTACTGTTCACGATTATTTTAAATGCTTGATTTAGTTATAAATTTTAAATAGGAATTTATGTAAACCATTTGAAAATATAAAAAAATCATTATATTGTTATTTTTTATGAAATCAATAATATAATTTCATTTATCTCGTAGTTAGGTAGGGACTTTATATACTTTGTAGACTATCTATTTCATGTACTTTTGAAGTAACAAACAATCTTGGTGCTACAGAACGGGAGTAGCTCTTACATACAATTTCTTAATCCCTAATAAAAGTTTTACCAGGACTATTAAATTGGTCCCGTTTACTTAATATTAATCTCTTAAAATATTGTTATCGTTTAAGTTAATTTTAGATTTAATTATATATAAATAAATACATGATCTGTATTTATTCCCTTATAGTATAGATACTGATAGATGTTTTATCATTTTTATAGAAAAAAAAATGGATTAAGATTTTATTTGTTACCGTTTAAGTTAATTATTATATCGCATGCCAAAGCTATATGATCTTTCAAATATTGACATTTTTTTCCCAATCTTCGAAAGGCTGAAAAATCACATTTTCTTGAAATTCGATTATATAGCTGCGAACTAACGATATAGACAAAAGTATGTATTGTGTATTTCTTTCGTTACAGTACTTACATTGATTTATGTTATAAAAAGGAAAATCTGAATAAATTTTTGGATTTTACGAGATATTTTCTTATAGATAAGTAAAAAGTATATCGTAGGTAAATACCTACGCTAAGAAGTATGAAAAATAAATAAATATTTTTTTTGCTTTGTAGGCCTACAGAAAAGGTATTATTAGTAATACATACATATACAGGGTATTTCACGTAACTGGTTCATTAAAAGTTTATGATGTTCTATTATTTACTTATATTTGAGATTTTGGCACCAGTATCTGTTCGATTGGAACTATAAATGCAAAATACCTTAACCAATATCACTTCCGCTTGACCGGAAATGGATGTCAACTTTGTTATTTTAAATAGAATGATATAATTTTTATTCATTTTTGGATTCTACAACTATAAATACGTCAGTTTTCATTAGCTATTCCTATAGCTACATGTTGCCGTTTTTGAGTTATTTAAGTTTTTCTTTTTTTTTTTAGTCATAATCATTGCATCATTGAGAAATTAATATCTCGGTTAACATTGCAAGTAGAGACTCCAAATTTGCTATGTTATGAATGTAGATATAACTCTAAGAAACGGTAATCAGACTTTACATTCTAACATACAGAGTGTTCAAAACTGAGGAACAAAGTGACATATTTTCAAATGCAGAAAACTCAATTTTTTTAAATAGAACACCCTGTATTTTAATTCGAAATTAGGAAGTAAATATCATCCCCTATCACTTTATATGAGCATTCCCTATACCTATCTTTAATAGATTTTGAGATATGAGCGACTTTTTGTTAAACAGACTAAGTATTCTTTTTTTTTAATAGAACACCCTGTATTTTAATTCGGAATTAAGAAGTAAATATTATCCCCTATCAGTTTAGATCAGTTAGAATGGTAATTAGACCATATATTGATCTAAAAAAAATCGTGGTATCATTTCATATCGACAATAATAGGTAAGAAGTGCTTGTTAAAAGTTTTGGGCTTATTCCACATTTCTCTCCGTTAATTTTATTGAAGTTGATATAAATAAATATTTATTAAACATACGAAGACATATAATATTAATATTCCCCCAATATTAACTGGACAAAAAAAATATCCTGAATACCTCTATATATTTAAAATATTTGTATTTAAAATTAAAATTCATAACAACACACAATTGTAAAAAATTAATAGATGAGGGAGATAATTAATTGTTGAAATTCCATATTCGATAATATAATAATATTACATTTCATCCATCTGATGAAGCCACTGTGTAGTGAAACTTTCGTAGTGGTACTTTTATTATCAAATATCTGAAACTTTTAACGTTTTGCTATTTCACTCATACACATATTGTACAAACAAAAAGGTAAGTATTACATACAAGTACTACATTTCTTCACGACTTTTTCATACTTCATCTACAAAGTAGTAAAAATTTACAAATTAATATAATATAATCCTAAGATGTGTGGATCAAGATGTTATGCAGCAAAAATTAAATTTTGAGAAAAGTAAAGGCAAATTCTTTCTGTTGTATGTAGGTACTCGGTTATAGCGTCATCATTGGAACCGAGAGATTCTTTTGACGTTATTGACGAGATAAGCGAGTTTAGAAAAAAAAAACTGTCATTTAACAAATAAGATACACACTTCAACTATCTTCAGGATTTGTCAAATTCCGTGATGTATGGAAAGACGGTCTTTTTGCCAATTCGGGTGAATTCTACTGCACATACATACTTTAATTGACGTTAAACTCGAAGTTCACCAGTAATTGATGCCGTTATATTACACACGATTATGACGCTATACCTGAGGTGCCTATACCTATACTGTGGTATAGGTATCACCATTATTTCTTCTATGCTTGCAGCACAATTCTCATTGAAATTTACACAGAACTCTTAAGGACAAGTTATTTCAATTGCTTCTTTTATAAAATTATTAGTTTAATAAATAGAAATATTTATTTTTAATTTACAACTTTAAAATTTTATATTATAATTATATTACTTCATGAACGTGAACTCCAGCGAAAATTGCGTTGGTCACGTGATCGCTTTCTAGATCTTTTCCGAAGGTACCCGAAACCTGCTCGAAACTTCTAGAGTTCCCGCGCATAATATAAAAGCTAGCTGGCATTCGCTGTCAGTATTCAATTCAAATCAAATTTGCGTTCTGTAAAGTGGTGAAGTGTGTGAAAATCTTCAATCGATTTAAACAGTTACATTTGCTTAATCCAAGTTTAATATTAACACCGGCGAATATGTCTCTTTTACCGTTTATTCTGGATTTAGAAGAGTTGTGCCCAAGCAGACCATCCCGTCTCCTGGATCAACATTTCGGAATGGGATTAACTAACACCGACCTGTTGACTCCCTTTACGGTACCACAAGAATTTAATCGATTTATGAGCTACCCATTCAGAGGATATTACCGCCCATGGAGAAGCCAAACTGGTCAAAACGATTCAGGTTCGGAGATAGCAATCGATAAGGATAAATTTCAAGTGAATTTGGATGTTCAGCATTTCAAACCAGAGGAAATTGCCGTCAAGGTTACTGGAGAAAATACCATTACTGTTGAAGCAAAACATGAGGAGAAACAGGATGAACATGGATACATATCCAGACACTTTGTGAGGAAATATGTATTGCCGAAAGGCCACGATATCAGTCAAGTTCAATCGAAATTATCTTCCGATGGGGTCTTGATGATTATGGCGCCAAGAATTGATGCAAAGGGAATTGAGCGCAAAACAATTCCAATACAAAAAACTGGTGTTCCTTCAAAGCCAATTGAAAACAAGGCTGAAAAACAGAATGAGAAGAAAGAATAGAGAAAAACAGTATTGCATACATATGCATGTGTTATGTTCAATGGTATCCTTATTTCTCTTTTATAGTTGTATGCTATACCAGTATTTAGAAAAATAAGTTAAATTTAATTTTGCATTTATATGTACTTTTACATATTATATTTATGTTTTCTCGTTTGATGTTAAGTTTAAATTATAAAAAGAATGAAACAATTTGTAAATAAATTCCGTTTTTTACCATTAATCTGTTTTTATTGTATAAAGGATTTGACTAAAAATTTGCTCAGCATAAAAAGTGGAAATAAGTAACACTTAAAAATAAGACATTGCAGATGAGTAGGCGTTTTAGAGAGAAGAGAAGTAGCCCAGAAATTGCAAGAGACAATCTATTTTCTTTCTTGGGTCAGGTGAGATGGTATATATGCATTAATAATGAATAATGAATCAATAAAAAAAAACAGATAAAAGAATACCTAATAACGTTTTTATCAAAAGAACCAAGAATTCAGCGCAATCTTTTTATTTGATATCTTCCCTGCCAATTAATTGGAGAATTATTTTATTTACATATTTCTATTTCTGTTTGTCTCTATACTGTCTGTAAAACACGATACAGTTACGATAAAAACCTTTTCCTTTCGATATTTTACACCACACTTTTTTGAGTTTGAGATAACCCAAACTAAAAAAAAAAATAGTGTGATGTTTTAAAATTAGATATTTATCCAATTATCGAATATCAACTTACTATTAAAATTAATTATATAATTATACTAATAGTAATTAAATTAAATAATCGCATTGCAAAATTCAAGTTAAAAATTAGTTAACTACGTCAAACACTGGCAATAATCAGAATAGTGTACATGCATACTTAAAAGTGTACCGTGCTTCATAACAACTCATAATTAGCATGTAATTACAAAGTATGCATGCAGTTACATTGTAAAATCTATGCTATTTATAAAAGATTAAATGCACATTTATTGCGACATGCTTTCATACATCTACACAAATATTTATATACCTTCATCTTATCAGAGATACAAATGCGCGAAAAATAATAACAAATATACCGTATCTATTTTGTACTCGCTCGTAAAGTAACATAAGTAAATAAAAAAACCCTAAGTTAGGGTTATACCAGTTATACTTAAAAATTATTATTATTAGTTACAGCAGCCTGCAATAAAAGCAAATAAAGTTTACTCAAGTATATATATCTGCCCCTGCCTAGATGGTATTCGTTTTCTAACTTTAATATCTATACTTTGTTGGTGTGAGCAAATTTTCTGGCCATTTTCAGTTGACAAACACTTTGTTTTTTGACCTAAACGGCAAAAGGGCAGAAATCACATTAACGCACAATTACTTTTGAGATTTTTCATACTGGAATTATGTGAGAATAAATGTACATATATTCCCTGATAAGTTTGATTGATATTTATTAAATGTTATTTCCTCTTCATGAGAGGATTTAAGAACTTAAATAAATGAGCCAGTTGTTTGTTCCTTGACTATACAGTGGGAATCGACCTTTATTTACACGATGCAAAAGAATATTTAATCATTCTATCTATAAATATAAACGCATATCCTCCAGCTAAAAAATGCATTTCCTGTTGTTCGAGATACTTCGCGAAAGCTTCGGGAGTTGTCGCTCAATAATATAAAAGTGCACGCAAATGCCACCAAATGCAGCAAACCCGCAGAGCGCATTGTGAGCGCATTTCCGTTTACTTTCTGTCAGCATGTTTGTGTTTCGAAAACCGTTGAACGTTTAATCAGTGTTCATATTATTTAACGATTTTATTTGAGTGAATCCCTGGCCAAACTCGTTATTACGTCTATATATTTAATTATAGCAAGTGATAATGTCTATGCTACCGTTCATTCTGGATTTTCATCCAAGTAGACCATCGCGTCTCCTAGATCAGAATTTTGGAATGGGATTAAGCGATGACGACTTGTTGATGCCTTTTACGATACCGCAAGAAATGAACAGATTAATGAGACATCATCCATTCATGGGCTATTACCGACCGTGGAGAAGCCAAAGTGGCCAGAAGGATACAGGATCAGAAATATCCATTGATAAGGATAAGTTTCAAGTAAATTTGGACGTCCAACACTTTAATCCAGAGGAAATTACCGTTAAGACGACTGGAGACAATGTCATTACAGTTGAGGCAAAACATGAAGAGAAACAGGATGAACATGGATATATATCTCGACAGTTTGTGAGGAAGTATGTTTTACCGAAAGGCCATGATATTGGTCAAGCTCAATCCAGGTTGTCTTCTGATGGAGTACTTACAATCACTGCCCCAAAAGTTACTACAGAACTTCTTGAGCACAAGACAATTCCTATTCAACAAACTGGAGCTCCATCCAAAGCAGTTGAGAAAAAAACTAAGGACAAGAAGAACTAAACTATTGTTTGTTGTCCATTCTATGCTATCCTTTCTATAATGTATATTTTTTATGTATTTGCATTTATAGCTTTTCTTAAAATTTTGGTTTTTTTGGTTCATTTCATGTTAAATTTATTTCATAATAAAGTTTATGATGTTTTGCAGTAATTTTTGTGTTATTATTTACAACTTTCCAACCGATATAGGGTTTCTTTGTGGTTTAAAAATTTAAATAATTTTGATTCAATAAAGAGTTGAAAAGTATGATTACAAATGTATAAAGATTAAGTAGGTAAGTATATATAGTTATTTCTTTTTAAGTTTTATTAATATTAAAAAGTAATTATATATCTTATCGCAATTATATGCATTTCGCATAGGATTCCGAAAAATATAGTGCCGAACCTGTGATAGCGACTACACCGCTATAAATTTAAATTTGTACGTTCAGGAATATTTTCAGTTACATTAGTTTGGCGCTCAAATAATTTCTAATTTAAGGTTTGTTCGTTGGTGCTACAGTGTTTACACTGGTTCATACTTAAAATAGGATAGAAGACTCTCACTCTTTATGTATTTGAGAAAGAATCTACACCAGTGTGTATTGGTGTAACCCCAACGAACAAACCTATAGATTACCTGTTTCGTAAAATCCGCGTTAAACGTGGATATGTGGGTTTTTTATAATTGGAAATAATATATTGCCAAGCAATACCTAGGAATATGCAATCGATTATGAAATTGATTGTTATTTTGTTTTTTTGGTGTTTTTAATGTGGAATGGTTGTTAACCATGGTACGTTGTTAACCTAAAAAGTATGTGTTGTATTTATTGATTGTTGGAACATCATATTTTCAAATTACGCCGTTGTTTTTGTTATGTTGAAAGAAGAAATTAGCTTGAAATGGAAGTAACTAAATCCAGTAAGATAATTTGCTTCCAGCCGTAATAAATAGTAATTTATGTATGATTTTAGCGTTTAATGACTTACTACCAGTAATAAAAGAGAGTATAAACAATTCCACATTTTTAACAATTGATTGTGAGTTCAGTGGTTTAAATATTGTTAATGACATCAATAGCTTTGACTCCCAAAAGCAATATTATGAAAAAATTCGTAGAGGTTGTAAAGACTTCTTGTTGATTCAATATGGACTGTGCACATTTAGGTTAGTATTTGGAAAATAATTACTTCCATCAACTTTCCCATATACTAACTAAAATGGCTTTTTAGGTATGATAAGCAAAGTAAATCTTTTAAACAACGAGCATTTAACTTCTATGTATTCCCTAAAGCAATTCCAAAATATGTATCAGATCAGAGGTTTTTATGCCAGGTATCTAGTATTGATTTCTTGGTTGCCCAGGATTTCGACTTTAATAAATTATTTAAGCATGGTAAGTGGAATGTTTGCGAATATGTTCTTTTATGTATGTATTTTATCATTAATAGGTATACCTTATTTAAATTCTGCTCAGGAAAGCAAATACAGAGAAGCATTAAGTGAAACACAGAAGCTTCGGAAACAGAATGGTTTGTCTAACAGTGCAGACAATTTTAATAGAGTAATTGCTACGAAAGAAGCAGATAAGGCATTCATAGAAAATGTCAGGTAAGACTGAGATATCTTATAGTCCTTTGAACTGAGAAACTTATATAGAATATTATTCTTTAATTTTTTTCGCTAGCATTTTATTCTCTTAAATTTTTCTTTGTATTTCTTTATGCAGATTTTTCTTAAATTTGCTGTGATTGTCTCTAACTCTGCTGAATCTTCCTCTCTTATGTCCTAATATTACTGTTCTCTTTGAGTATTCAAAGTTGACACTTATCGAGTTGCAGTTGGTCTAATACCACATATACATATTCTTATTTTTTCTGTTTTTTTTTTTATTCATTTGTGCTTTTGTTTTCTGCTTCACCCAACATTTTATGGCATTTCATATTATGGATTTGGTTTTGGTTTTGAATTTATAGAGAATACCTTAAATAAAAGCAGCAGATAATGTAGGTAAACGTAGCCATGTTACTAGCCATCCAGCATATAATAGCGCTCGTATGAACTTAATCGTCTCACCATAATCCTTCCGTAATATATTTTTACTTATATCTTTTTATTATTGATGAATATCGAATGAATCAATAATAAAAATATAAAACGTCAATGCATGATAGGCAAAATCAGAATGAAGATGAATATATATGTATTTTCAAATAATATATGTCAATAATGGCCGTAACTCCGTTGAGGTAGGGCATGGGACGTATTGATAAAGAGGAGGGCCATATCAATGACGATTCTCAAAAAAGCCCTTGGTGCCGCCATCTAACATCTGCTTGCGCGAACTAAATGACACGTGAAACTTCGAGCCAATGAAAAGCTTGGAGAAAATCTTTGTATTAAGTGCAGGACCCCTGGTCGGATTCTGTCGACACTGCCATACATTATACAACCAGTAAGGACGAGCTCGCTAAATCCTTTGCTCTTTTGTGGTCCACTTTTAATGACCTTCAAGCCTAGCTGCCATCTTGTAAAGCTGTTGCCGGGAATTTTCAAACGTGCGGAGCAATTTATATTTTAAAGGATGTAGGAAAATAGATTAGCAAAATCCACTAATTTATGCGTTTTTTTATTCTAATTTTTTTGCAAATATTTCTGAACAGCTTGTAGTAATAAAAAACACGATTCTAGTAAAATAATGTCTGATGTGATACATATATTTGCAAGTGTTTTAGAATAATTGAGTTCACGTGCTTTCCAACTAAATCTCTATTAAATATTTTAGAGGTGGTTCTTTCTCAAATAAATTAATAAAAACAAAAATTTAGGGGGTAGAGTTTTATTGTAGTTGAACACACACTTAGACAGAGTTCACACCGGGGCAATGACTATATATAAGTAGACTGATCAAGTCCATATAAAAGCGAAATAACTCTAAAAATTATCGATAGATGTCGATAACATCCATAAATTACCATATAATGCAGTTCGATAGTTCTCGGATAAAGGTGTGGGTCAGCGCTATCTAGGAATAAATTACCAAACCAAGTAGGGTATAGTATCTTTTATTGTGGGTGAATATCCGTATAAAAATCCATTTCCATTTTTCTAATTTTCAAATGTATTTATAATACATACAATAGTTTGATAAGTGTTATAATAATAAATATTACTCATGTAATTACGATTAATAATGTGAACTGTTAAAATTCAACTTTTCAAACCTACGATTACGACAGTGATCGTATATGAGAGGGAAAATCTCTTTTTAGAGGGAATTTTGAAAGTTAGAGGAAAAAACTTTTGTTTCAGAGGGAATTATTAAATTTATTGATGATTGTTTTATTTATTTGCTTTAGTTTAATTAATTTGTTATTGTATCGTGCATTTATTTTAATTTATTGACAAAAAGTTAATAAATTTGTATTTACCGCCTAAAATATCGGGGAACTGCAATATCAAAACGGGAATTCTACTTGTCGGCGACGGGAATTATCAATCAAGATATATACGAACATTGGATTACGATTCAAAGCAAAGACCGATTGTCGTTAAGTAATGAGTAGTTGGTCAGAACAAAATAACCTCTCAATGTAATCGTTTCTTCTTTGGTATTGTAATTGAAATCGAATAATATACATTTGTATGATATGCAGTACGCAGAGCATTACGGGCATTATGCCAAAAGAAGTATTCTTTCATAATTCATCACCTACACATGAGTTGTACATAATGAGACATTTTGTACTAATAAAACGTGTAAAAATTCTTTTATTTTTCTGGTAACTGTTTAGAATTCTATATTCTCTGCAGGTAACAATAATAATTTATAGCATATTATAACCCTGTTAGAGGTTTAGAAACGTTTTCTTCAAATAATATTGTAAAAATTCCACCATATATTCTCTTAACGCTATCGATTCAATAGGCCTTCGTATTACCAGATTTTTTTGGGTGGATATTTACGTGTTTATTTTACTTTATTGTCGGTATTTTCTTATCATCTAAAGAACATGCCGCGCCGTCACCGAAACCACATAATATGTAAAAGGTTTTTACAATCTATTTGTGTTCCTGTCTTTCTTTTTGCAATTTCTACATAAAAGCTGGATTACATGTTTTGATTTTAAAATTTTAAGCTTCGGCTTAATATTAAATTTAAAAATATTAACAAAAAAAACCTATAATACATTAAAACTGTTTCTTGTAATATTATTGTTACAAAAATTATGTAGTTTTAATTATTCTTATGGGGGTTTTTCTGCATAGGCTTACTCCTTCAACTAAATAAGAAATTAGCTATTAAAGTGCTCGTTTTGCAATAGTCTCAATTTTAAAACTTACATATATTATAAATAACTACCCTCTTGGCAAAATTTAAATTTCCAACAATTATTTTTAGTAACTTCAACAGAAAGACCTCAAAATAACTAGTAATCTAATACAAAACTATTGGTAATTTCCTGTTTCAATGTTGAAGTTACTAAGAATAATTGATCATATACTCATTTTTGTACAGGTAAGAAACAAAAAAACACTATTTTAGATTTTTAATACTAATAAAAAACGATAAAAATATATACTGCGTTTATAAAGTTTGAAAAAAAAAAATGATTTTCTACATAGAAAACAGATATATAAAATAAAAAAAAATATATTTAAATCGCGAATTTAAACATAAAAATGGGGTTAATAATCAGCAAAAAATTGCAAACCCATCACATATATACTTCCCTATAGTATAAAAAAAGTGTCATATCAATTTTATTATAAACCTCAGATAATTAAAAATTATTTTTCAAAAATGCTATTTACAAGAATCACACCTGTATATACGAAAATTTTAAATCGTAAAAAGTTTTTTATTTGCTATAATTGAACACCTAAAAAATATAAATGGCATATCATTTTACATAGTTCGACTAGCATACAAAATGCAGCGCAATTTTGAAGTAAAATAATTTTACGAATTTAAATTCTTTGTTAGGTAAACATCCGGCAGCTTTTGCGATCTACACTTGCGCCTCACTAATCCCCTTAACATTTTTACACTCTGTGATTGTTTACTTTTATTTATGACTCTTACACTTACACTTTACATTATAGGAAATGCAAACGTACGCAACTTTTCATTATTGCGTTTGTTTTTCCCACAATTTAAATATTGGCTTTTATTGCTTGCCATGTCTTTCACGTGGCAACAAACTACCATTAATACGGGCTAAATCAAAAAAAAAAAATCATTTTATGTTATATGCTACCGCGCTATCTGTGAACTAAATGCTCTCTACTCATGTGTGCTGCTCAACTCATCACCTGTAAACACGGTTCGGAGCTAAGATAGGCATTTCGCTTCCCCCGCCAGTTTGGATGTAGAAACACTAGTGACATCTGGATTTGCCATCCAAAGGGCCACTTTTAAGCGCAACATTTTGCCATAAGCTTAATCAGTCTGCTTATATATAGTCAATGCACCGGGGTAATGCGACCGCAATACGACAGTCGACACAATTAGTAACACGACACGTACCGTGTAAATTTAAGCATAATGCGCACCGGAGGAATACGACCTGCAATATAACAAAGCCACACAACCAGTAACACGACAATTAAATTAAATTTACAGGCACGTGCCGTGTTACTGGTTGTGTCACTTGTCGTATTCGTGTCGTATCCGTGCTGTATCACGCCGGAGTGAACTCTGCCTAACTTGTAATTAGGGTTAAATAGTTATAAGTGTATCGTGCTGTGTAATACCAAGACTGTTTCTTTTTATTCGATTAATTCACATCTAACCTGCAGTGATTTGTCAACAATGATGTCCAGGGGTGCAAACGTAGACTAAATAATATCGAGTTAGCTATAATGTAAATAAATGTGAAATGTGAGGATTAAAATTTGTATTAGTATAATGCAGTTCAGACCAAAACCACATAATTTAAAAGGTGAACATGAAATGCATTTAGTTAGTTATTGTGATAAATAGTGGTAAGGTGTAAAATGAGTATCTAACAAATAAATTGATTTAATATGACTTAGGAAACTCTGCACAGCAATAATAGTGCTTCTTATTCCATGCACTTTCTCAGTTTTTGTCCTGTTGTAATTCCTCAATTGTTAATTCTTGAAATTGGATTACGAAAATAGATTCATTCGGAAATACAAAGAAACAGCGACCATTGTCAGCATCAGACTTTATCTCACAATGGCACAATACCATTGGCGTCTTTTTCCACGGTTATTTCACTCAAACATAATATAATATGTAACAAAGTATGTAAATATTATGGCTACTAACTTTACCAATTATACAATGCATCTTATCAAGGTTAATTAATTGTTTTTAAAACTGCATAGGTAATTTAAAACAAATAAAATACATAAAATAAATAAATAAAACGAGTCAATCATGTAGATTAAAGGGATGTATACCAATGTAAACAATAACCACAGAATAACAAAGCGCCATATTGGAAAGCTGTTGTTTGAAATAAAATTAAGCTTACAACTTGAGACTCCGATGACTTATGCATTGTCCTTACTACTTATACGGTGCTGTCATGTATAGTCACTGTACTCAGAACTATTTTAGAACTTGAACTTGGGCTGTTATGCGCACTAAAATCACGGATTTCAAATTTGAGAACAGTTCTCGAATTGAAGGTTCCAACAAACCCCATTTATCTACTAGGAATGTATGCTGTAACTAATACTTCTATGTGAGCAATAATTCATTATAACACGCCCTACACGCCACCATAAATAACTAAATAAGTGGTATTCAAGTAAATTTAGTTTATTAAGTGTAGTGTTCGAGTTATTTAATATTTGTGTTTATAGCCCTATTGTTTTAATTTAATTAGACTTTAGTGCTTTAAAATCTCATTCCCCAGAGAATTAATTTATACTTTCTCTTCAAAAAAAACTAAAATATATACAAGAAAAATGAGAGGAAGATTTGATTTATTCAGAAAGTAGTTATCCAACCAAATCTGTTGTAATAATTTGTATGCATTTTTAATTATTTTAGAGATCAAGTAAATGTGTTTCTAAAATCAGATGAAGCCGAACTAATTTTACCAAGATGTAATGCTTTCTTGCGATTATTGATTTATCAGCTCATACGAGAAGAGTTTGACACTAAAGCGAATATAAGAACAAGATTAGAAAATCGTGATCGAGTAATGGTTGTAACTAAATTCAAGAGTTTGGATGAGCGTAGAGTGGAGTTAGAAAAACTAGTAGAAGAAGAAGAGAATGACCTGGAAAATACTATTGGATTTACCAAAGTGATAAAATTGATTGTGGAGTCTGTAAGTGTAGTTAATGTATCCTATACTAAGAAACAGTTTTGTCGTTATAACAAAAATAGTATTATAGTTAAAGATTGAATGTTAACATATTGTTATATTTCTTATACAGAGAAAATTAATTGTGGGTCATAATATGGTACTGGATTTGTTGCATACAATCGACAAATTCCTTACACCTTTACCTGAAGATTACGACGAATTTAGAGAATGTGCCCATTGTTTCTTTCCAATGGTGCTTGACACAAAATATTTGTCCGGTATAGAACCTTTTAGTGATTTGGTTTCATCTAATGTTCTGGGGCATTTATTAGAAACCTTAAGCAAATCGCCATTTAATATCCCTAGTATAGGTAACTATAGTTTTATAAATGGCATAAACACGCGATTATTTTAAATTACTCTTTAAGAAGTGGAAGAAGCTGGATTTGGATATAATTTGAATCAAAGTAAGGAACACGAGGCTGCTTATGATGCTTATATTACGGGAGTATGCTTTTTGACGATGTGGAAGTATTTGGGTAGGTTTTGTACGTTATATTTTTGATACAATGTGGATTGTTAAATGTGCCTTAGGTCAAGACGTTGTTGAAGAGGACGATATTTTTGGAAATTTCGATTTCTTAAGACCTCACATAAACAAGTAAGTCTACAGAAGAAATAAATAATGTTAGTTCAAAAGCAAATTTAAACCTTTCTCGTTGAGAGAAATGTTTTAATTTTAAAAGTCAATGGATGAGAAAAATTGAAGGAATAAATTTCATCTCTCACAAAAAAATATATACATAAAGATTCGTTAATAATTAATGTAATATTTATTATCTTTTTGCCACTAGCGTTTCTAATAGGTCAATAAAATCATTAGTGCGTGGTGGTTTTAGGTTGACTATTGAGCATGTAGACCTAAAACTTGGCTGGGGTTATTTATAAAAAATATATATTAACCCATACAATTCCTAGTTCTATGATGTAAACATTTCGTTTGCTTTTTGCGTATACCTAAAACTCTCAGATCACATATCTTAGAAACCGATAAAGGTATTTGTATTCTGCTAAAAGAAGTGTTGTGTTTTACTACCTGAAAATAAAGATAGGGCTACCTACGATCGATAGAATTTTTTTGATCTCTAGAATTTTCAATTGTTTTTTATTTGAAAGAGTATTAAAATTAAAGCAAATTTTATTATTTGTATTGGTTTCGAAAATTTAACAGTTTCGAAGAAACTTGTGCTTAAAGGAAAGTAAGTGTAAAGTCAATTCTTGTCTCTATTTTGTCATATTTCTTCAAACAGATTAATAATAACCAACAAGGATGTTCAAAACTGTTGCCTTCTTGAGCGCTGTATTTCTGTTAAGTCTTAACACTTGCATAAATTTTATTGTAATGGTTCTCTATATCTGTTATGTGTTTCTTGTAAACTCTGTACTCTTGTAAAATCCGCTGAACAAGCGGGCCATCTTAGCACGCCATTGTTACCAATCCAACGATGTGAAATGTTTGAAGAATTATGCGCATGTGCCCCATGTTGATGTACCAACACATCTGTATTTCACAGTTTTATCGGTATATATTCTAAAAGTAGTGGTAACTCATTTGGCAAGAACTGCAAGTAGCGTGCACTAGTGAATGTTGTGATGGCCAAGAACTGCTTGATCCTTTGTTTGTCTTATCCACTTAGGATCATTTTCTAACCAATAGCGAACATTGTGCTTAACTAAAATATCATTATTTTAAACGACACTCGTCACCTCATACCTATGATCTGATTTACTCAGTTTTCGTTTTTCTGCTAACAATACAGACAATTCTACCAGAAATTAAAGTCTACGTTGATTGTCTCCTGTTCTTGAATGGTGCACTAAATGAACTTTATACGGAAATTATTTGTTTTTGGCTGGCATCCTACGGCAAGAAGTTACAGATAGCAGTGGCGGCTCGCGACAATATTGAATGATGGAGCCAATCACGGGCCAATTCCCAGCCCCGCTGTCCCTCCCCTCTCAATTTTATTAAGTTTACAAAGTTTTGAATTAGTTTAGTTCAGTTTGCAGCAATTTATTACCTCGTTTATTGCTAAGGGTTACTATTACAATCGCGATCTAAGGATCAAATATGGCAAGATCTAGTTTTTTTTTATTTATGTCGATTGTAAGTCTAAAGTGACGTTTAAACCGAAGATTATTGATCTACGCTTTAAACCGAGATTGTAATAATGGCCCTAAATAAAATAATACCGACAAAAAAAATTAATGTAGACAAATTTAGAAGCTATTTTGAAAATGAAAAATATGTTAAGTTCTTATCGGGAATACTTATCTAAATAAATAAAAATACTAACATATTTCCTTCGGAATTGCATGTAGGTATTTAGTCTTTAAATTGCACGTACAGTGAAATTCAGAATTGATGTCTCCCTAAAATATCAGCCTGCGCAAATGGTATATCTACTTTAAAATGCAAAAAATAATAAATATACAAAGAGCGGTTGTGTATTCATAAAGCCAAATCATTGTTTGGTTTATTTATCATGTAAAAAATTAAATTTACAACGACTCATTCATTCCTCGATCCTGACACTTTGCATACATATACCTAAATGCATGCATGTGTATTGATATATAACATCTGTTTCCAATGGAAGAATTCATTTTAGGAAAACTACTTAGTAAGCAAAATTATTCGAAGCATTCATTGAAAAAGAAATCTCAACGTCATGGAACATCTTTAGAAATAAGGGGTAAAATTATTATCCATTACATGAAATTTATTTATAATTTGCTTCTTATTCTTATTTAATTTAAAGTTGATGTCTGAATAGCGTAAAAGATAAAAAACAATATTTATTAATTATAAAGACAATGGGGTCACGCGGGAAAATTAAAACATTGATAGGAAAATTATAATTACATTTTCAATTACACATTACATAATCAATTAGATTAAAAAAAAACAAACACAATTGAGCAAAGCTGTAAAGACATGTAGCAAAAATAAATTATTCCGTTCGTATACAATATTATATTGCCGGTAATCCAAAAAAAAAAAAAATATTAACCAAAGTAAGCCAGTAGAAGGTGCCGCATATGTATACACCTTCGATATAATTTTTCTCTATTTTATGAATTAAATAAGAAACCGCAGTTGTGCATGTCGGCGAAATATAAACAACGCTCGATTTTTCGTTAATTGTTGCCTGGAATATCTTTTACATTTTAAGGTAGATATACCATTCGCCCACGCCAACATTTTAGGGAGACGTGAACTTTGTATTTCACTGCATACAAAGACATAAATTTTAAATTAAAAACTTAGGAAATGTTACGAGGATCAAATAAAATTGTAAATCATCAATCATCATGTCCTCGTAATTCTAATTCTAGTGTACCGCAAAATCATACAATTTATGATTATGTTTAATAAACATCGATTTTTGTAAACTCTTTCGTTGTTCTAATTTTACGTTTCCATAGGCTGAGTTTAATTGAGTTAAAATATTTAACTTACCAAGCACAGACAAACTAAAAACATTGTTCATGTGTACCTTCGATTTCTCATGCATTTTAATTCTTTGCCAGATGTGCACTAAATCCGTAGTACCGTCCTTCGCTCATGTTAAATCTCCTCCGAATAAAACGCAAGGAAAACAAAAAATAGTTTGCTTTTGGTCGTAACTGCAAAACTAATCGTTTTATAAGTAAATTTCTATTCATTTTTTTTGTCCGTATTTTAGAAACAGACGCACAAACATAAAACAACAAACACACACACACGCACACACGGCACAGCACTAAAAAAAAAACACAATAAACAATAACGACTCCACGCGGGGTTGTTGACCTGGCACTCACTAGCGTCTTTCCTATACTGATCGCGTGTCTCGATCAGCCAACGGACAGCGAGCCAAGATGCGGGTGGCCCCACTTCGATGTAATTGTAAACGTCTGAAAGACGTGACTCCTCGCTCGCCGCTTGTCTGCGGTATTTTTACAGAAAATAAAAGCTTTTTATTGATGAATTTGTGATTTGCTATGGTGAGGCCATGGTCCCGTGGCTCTTTAAGAGGAGCCGCTACGGACAGATAGATTATCGTTCTTTTAGTTGTAATGAGGCATGTGTACTATTATTAACTGTTTGTAGTGCTACAATCGTAATTTCATCAGTTCTTATTCTCTTCTGCCTGAATCGATTGGTTTTTTGAAACTGAGAATTTCTGAAATTTACACATAGACTTCTAAATATTTTGTGATGTGGTGGAGCCATGTAGAGCATATAATAGTACTGCTTCAGGGGCATTACTACGAGATGGTCCATAAATTAGAGTTACATTCAATATGTCGTCGTTAGGTAGGGCATATGAATACTTTTTACCTACATATCGAGTGGAGAGAGGTAGCATATTATACACATTGCTAAAAATTTATAAAAAGGAACCACAAGATTTAAATTGCACAATAATAACCAGAATGACAAGTACACATTCACTGGTTGTCTTTTTTGCTTTTAAAAACATTTATGGAAAATAGTGAGTGATAAAAATTGACAATACTTTCTTTAAACACAAATATCCATAAAATTACTAAAATTTTTCGAAACTAATAGAAATAATGATAGTTGCTGTAATTTTAATGCTCTTTCAAAGAAACAATTAAAGATTCCAGCGATCATTTTTTTTCGATCCTACTCTTTTTACAAAATGTAAATATCTTTATCCGTTTCCGAGATATTGGGAGTTTTAAGTGGCACATCCTGTATTGCATATGCCTACCGTTGTAGCCCGTTGAAATAGCCAATAACTTATTGCGAATTTTTGATTAGAAATGGCATTGACCGACTGCGGCGATAAAAATTAAATAAACACATTTACTAGACCGAGGAGCACGTGATATTGAAATGCATCGGCGTACTGACACACATGGGTGGTTATGTTTAATACCAGCAAATACTATACTAGTATACATATGGTCAAAGAAATGTTCCACTGGCGTACTGTAGATGGCAACACAAGTATTCTCTTATGGAAATATATTACCATTACAAATGCACAACAATAGAAAATGCTGGTGGTGACATCTATAGTGCGCCAGTGGAACGGAACATTTCTTTGACCATATGTATACTGGTATAATATTTGATAGCAACTACTGATATTGAATATTTACTTCGATAACACACCAATAGATGGCAAATGACACATGACGCGTGCGTCGTGGATAAACAAGAAGGCCAATCTTACCGACGGTTGCCCAATATTTAACGTGTGTATTGTGGGCGGCGTCTATTGTCATTTGTCTTAGTCCCATTTGCACCGCCTGGTTTAATTTTAAGTGGTACTTTGAAGGTGATAGTTCATGTCTTATGCATATAGTGAACGTCATAATTTAAGCGTTACTTAAAATTAAACCAAGCTTAGCGTGTCGGTACAAACGGCCATTAACACATGGTTAGTAGGCTTGAAACTATACAGAAAACAACTTTTCACGATATTGTATATGATATTCGCCATCATCACCAAGGAGTCTATGTTGAATGCAGTTTCTCATATAGTATGGGAAACTGCGCTCAACATAGACTCCCTGCCTGATCATTAAATTTTTTAACTAGCAGCATGCTTTAGTATACCGTTTAAATAAGCGCGCGGTTTTTAATAAGCTTTGATAACACACCTATAGATGGCTCATTACTGCTTCAAAACAGGATATGCAATATAACTACCTACAGTAAATAGTTTATCTATGCTGACACAGAATATCTAACGATCAGAATATCATCTTGGCCTGGCGGGGAAGGGTTCGCGCATTTTCAACGCGCAGCTTGGTCCTTCATTGAATCGGGTGAGAACTTGTGGTTCGCTCTTTGCAATAGGTACACCTAGCTTACTTCAAGTTTATTTTCATCTTTAATTTAAATGGTGTTTATCAAGTGGAAGTCGATAAAGTGCCAAAATAATGGAAAAGAAAGTAAAAAATTGTAAAAATAAGCGATATGCATTCATTTTAACGTAGATATGTATCATATTCTCGAAATTCACTTCAGTTAGGTCCTGTTAGGCATCGAATTCTATCAACGCCTTTCCTGACTTCTCGCCCGAACAGTGACGTCAAGGTCACGAAATTTTGCGCACTGGGATCAAAAGAGCCGACAAAGAGATGATATTCTGGTTGTTAGATATTCTGTGGTACTGATAAGGTACCATAAATAGAAACCATTTTGCATCGAACTGAAGAGTAACATGCGCCTTCGCTTCGCTAACGAAGAGCTTATGAAGTGGGCGTGGGACAAAACAGTTTTATGGCCAAAAACTTGAATCGTGCCTTCCTCTGGTCATAAAGAATGTGATGACTTGAGATTACTGTGATATGCAGAATACGTATTGCATTATTCGAACGATCGATGTGTATATTAGTAACAGCTCGTCGACTGTAAGTTGGAGAAGCTACGTTAACTCCTAGCGCGCCATATTTAGGAAAAAAAAAAATGAAATAAAAAATAAAATTCTTAAAATAAAATTTGAATGCCACAACAACAAAATAAAGCAAGCAAAAAAGTAATTCTTAAACAATAATGCATTTTGAAAAACAAAATGTTTAAATAATGGTATAAAGTTCTGATTGGTGTATAAATTTGATTAACCACTCAATTCTTTTTCTTACAAAAAAAATAATGGTACATAAATGACTCGGCAATTGTTCAATTGCGTAAATAGTGCAGATACCAATGAAAATGCGAGTAGTTGATCGGAACAAAATATCGACGTAAACTAGAGAATAAAAGATTACTCCTCACTGCGCATGCGCATATTCCAAAAAATATTACTGCGCTTAATTCTTTGGCGGAAACTGCAAAGGATAAATTCTGGGAATGTAAATCTCAGCATTGCTTTTATAAGCATTTTATTTTATTACTATTACCATATTCAACCAAATATTTCTTCCAAAAGATATAGAAGTAAACTGAGAATAAAATTCAACGTTACTTCTTTTTCTTTCGTCTATTTTCGATAAAACTAACTTTTCTCTACTAAATCAGATCTTAAAAAAAAACATTTAATATGGTTAACTTTACCCAGAACCATCCAAAAGTGAAAAGGATATAATATTTATTTGATTCATTTTACCCCAATGTATGGGGCCGTCATTAGGGTAGCCCTGAAGAGGGCTGTTTCTTGCCAAACTCATTATTGCAATTAATTTGACAAATATGTCCGATAACCAATTTTTTATTCGTCTTGTCTATGAGATTCGAACTCCGTCTCGAAATTCCTAATATTTCCTAATCTAACACTTTTCATTCACCATTCACGTATTCTGTAGCAGTAACAAATGCAGATCATGTTGAATAAATGATGAACAAACTTTTAATTATTTTTTAAAAATAATTTTTTTAAAGGTTACAAAAATTATTGACGGTACTCTTTTCTTGCTCTATCAAACGGAAACCATATTTGCCTTTCTTTTTTCTTTATTTGAGCCGTCGATTACTAGCCGCTACATAATTCCTTATTTTATCGAAATTTATTCCTTTAATTAAAAAAAAAAGACGTTAAAATGCTGACTACAAGATACATGTTTCATAGCACTTAAAATGTTTATTCACTAAAAAAATCGTTGGTACGTCATTTGTTTTTTAAAATTGAATTAATGCCTGGAAATGTGTCTTATGAAACAATTTTTTTAATATACGACTACTGAATGCAATAAATTGGTGTACCTATATCAGATTTATGTATATGAATTTGTAGCAATATTGCACGTATGGTGGATTTTTAGATATCTTTCTTTGTTTTTGACTCGCACAGTGTTCGGTTTCTTTTTATTTATAATTATCCTGTAATCAGCAGTCAGGTGCTGTTGGATAATAAAGATAGTATTATTATTTTAAATTTACGGATCTTTTTCAGATTATTTTTGATGCGACTTCAAGATGGCCCATACATTCATCTAGGTGGTGATGACCGTAAGTTTTATTTATCAATTAAGAGTTCTTTTGTGACGAATTTATTTTTTTCTGGCTTTATATAACGGGTTGGCACTTTTACTCTAGAATATGAAAGTACATATGAAGGTTTGTTTATTCTGAGAAGCCTTTTGCGATAATCGAAATCGATGATAAATGAAATAGAATATTGCGATGCCTTCCTTAGTCTTAATTCTGTATCTGTGGACACTGTCTCACATTTAATTTTAAGTTGTTGTTTTGTTATGTTTGTCTCTTTTTCTACGGTGTTTTATTTGAATGTCCATTTTTGACTTTTTAATTTTGGATTTCGTACTACCACGTTTTTAACACCTGAAGGTGGCTTTTTTAAGTCGAAACATGTAGTCTTGAAATATATTGAAAACTTTTGGTGAATGTAAGAACATTTTTCTTCTTATGCACCTTTACATACCACATTCATGGATTTCAACATAAATAAAAATTGTTAGTCACGCAGTAAACAAGTAAGAGAAAAGTTATTAAATATAATCAAGCGCTACATTAAAGATGATAGAAGACTTATTGACTATAATTTGCGATGAATTCGTAACTGTTTTGAAATCCGAATGGTTTTAAAAGCTTCCCCGGATATCCCCGGGCAAAAGTGGACCAATCCGGGGAAACCCCAACGGATGGCAGCCTGATTCCACACCCAAATGATTATGATTGTAATTTCTAAATTAAAAAGAAGTTAATTTTATTACCAAACCTTATGTGGATCTATAATCGTTTTCATAGCTTACTAAGTCAATAATTTGGAAATTAAAAGGAGAAAATTGCCGCAAAATATTTATTGATAAAAGTAAATGCCAAATGTTAGGTATATTATTGGAATCGTTAAAAAAATACTTTCTTTTTTGAAAAACATTTTTGCGTCATATTAAAAAATTACAGCTTAAATAAAAAGTTCGATTAGAATGTCTTATTAAACACATAATTATATACTCACAACTCTCTCCTTTATACCTTTTGTATAGGCACCCAATAAAATCAAAAATACAGTTTATTTTAGTTGTCTAGTTAATCACGCATTGTTTTTCTTTTTTTTTTCTCAAAAAGCAAAAGCCTTATTCAGTTAAACTTTTTTCATTCGTTCGTCACTCTATCACCGTTTTTTTGCGATCTCCATACTAAACACCGGAAAAAACTCATCCCCGTAAATAATTTTGTCAGTTACTATTTGATAGTGATTTTATATATTATTCTTTCTTCTAGCTAATCCATCTAGAGATCATGTTTTCTATCTTACCTTTCCAAAGGAATGGAAAACCAGCGATATTACGCAATTATTTAGTCCGTTTGGTAATAATATCAAAATATTTGAGTACGGTGTAATCGAAACATTTTTTTAATATTTTGTTTAGGTGCGGTTCATATAGCTTGGATAAATGAGAATTCGGCGTATGTGGGATTAATGAAAAGGCAAGAAGCCGCTATTGCGTTGAGCACACTTTCCCAAAGCGATACCTACACTATCTCAACGTATGCCAAGAGGCAGGCATTACTTGCGGGCTTATCAAGTCTACCTAAATCCCCTATTGTTAGAAAGAAATCTACTGATGGCTATATGAATAAGCGTAGGAAAATTAGTGGAAAAGAGTAAGTTGTGATTATTTATTTTATTTTGGTAATTGTTTTTTTGATTTACAGGATTTTGTTCGTACTCCTAACAATTTTAGCTTTTTCCTTTATCATATATTTTAATTATGCAAGTAACATCAGTACAATCTTATTCCAATTATTATTTCATTGATCTTTTTAACATCATTTTAAATATTATTACCTTTTCATCTATGGTTTAAAGATTGTTTTTGGTGTTCACTTAATTTAGTGGTTTTACCTTTCTAATTTCTCAAAGAATAATTTGTACTTTTATATGCCAGTGCTCGGCACGGTACGGGAAGACTCTCCCAATACCGTTCTAAGGAGAATCTAAAGTAAGCACGTAAATCGAATGATCATGAAAGAATTTTTCGGAATTACAAACATATATATGTCGATGGTGGGGCGTATGAACTCTGGTTGTAATCGAGGCAGTATAATATTCATGTACGTAACTAATACGTCATTTGTCATTAAGTAGATAAGTATTATTATTTACAGTGGTCTGTATTAGCGAACACAAATATTTTGCTATGTAAGTTATTTATTAATATAGTGGTAATATGTTAATTACAAAACGATAATAGAAATGTATGAAACGTACAGACTGAGTATACTTCATTTATCGTAACAGACGAGGTACGTCATTACTTGCAAATTCGGGCCATGCAATACCATATTATTAAAATAACCAACCAACATATAACTTATTCATGTTCAATTAAAGATACTATGTTGGTGCCTACTGCTTTTCAAATTGCATGCTTGTCACATCTTCCCAATGTATTCCCACCAATTTAGTTATTGCTGTCAACTGTCAAAGGGTTATATTCTGGATTTGCAGTAAAGTGTGGGAATTTGCGTTTATACTTGGTATATATTTATTTAAAATAAGTAGTTATTACAACTAAACCATACCGAAACCATTGTATAAACAATCGAAGGAGTTAATAGTTTCGTTAATCGTGTATTTCGACGCAGAACGTGGGAACAATTGGCCATTACTCCCGTTAACTTTCGTGCGAGGAGTATAAAATCCGTATATTTTTAATGTCATATTCTTTACAGTATTTCGTTTTTAGAGAGTAACGAGTGTTCTAAACATTCATGTTGCAAACATAAGCAAAATTTCATCCATGAGCAAACAAGGAATTACATCCACTAACCCAAAACGAAAATGCATACGAAATAAATGTTGTAAAAATTGATTATTCTACTTATTGTCAATGTGCTATTGGAAACACAATTTATGACAAGTACGAAAACAGTGAGTATATACAAATATTGTTTACAGAAGTGGTTCTTTCACATACATTTTTCAGACTAACATAACACATTAAACATTTTGAACAGTGCTCTTAAAGAAAAAGATATTTCTATGGTTGAAACACATTGTTGTGGTATATATTATTTGTTCTCAAAGAAAAGGAAGTTTGTTACGAAACGCTGGATGAAATATGGCAGATCGGAGGATGCATACAATAATATAAAGCGGATTGAATTAAATTAGTCTGGAAATTTGACGTACTTGGTGTGTAACATATTGGAAACGAAATTCAGAAGTAGTAAATCAGAGAGACTGGTTTGGATAGAGAAGAAACTTGCATACTAATCATTACTGTGAATACTTTAAGCGATAATGGTCCCGATTAAATTTATTGTACTCACTTGTGCTTTTTTGTTATTTTTTTTCCACTGCTATCATGATTAACATACTTTAAACCCTGATTTTCAAAAAGAATCATCACTAATATTAACGGTAAATGTTATTTTTAAGAGTTTGTTTATTCACCTGTCAAAAGTGTTTGACAGTTAAATAACCTAACGGTTTGTTTACGTTTTGACCAACAGAAAATTTGCAACACGGTCGTGACGTCATAGCAAACTGACTCACGTAGTACCTCGTCTGCTATAATAAATGAACTATATGTTCGATCGATCGGTGTACAGTTCATTTACAACAGACGAGGTACTACGTGAGTCAGTTTGTTTTGACGTCACGACCGTGTTGCAAATTTTCTCTTTGTCAAAGCGTAAACAAACCGGTAGGTTATGTAACTGTCAAACACTTTTGACAGCTGAATAAACAAGCTCTTCAAAATAACATTTACTGTTAATATTAGGGATGATTCTTTTTGAAGATTAAGATTTAAAGTATATTAATCATAATAGGAGTGGAAAAAATAATAAAAAGGCATAAGTGAGTACAATAAATTTAATCGGAATCATTATCGCTTAAAGTATTCACGATAATTATTAGTATACAAGTTTCTTTTCGATCTAAACTAATCTTTGCTTCACTACTTCTGAATTTCGTTTCCAGTATGTACTACGTCAATTTTTCAGATTAATTTAATTAAATCTGCTTTATGAAATTGTATGCATCCCTCATCTGCCATATTTCATCCATCGTTTCATAACAAACTTCCTTTTCTTTGAGAACGCATAATATCTTCTACAATCTACAACAATGTGTTTCAGCCATAGAAAATGTCTTTTTCTTTAAGAACACTGTTCAAACTGTTTAATGTGATATGTTGCTCTGAAAAATGTACGTGAAAGATATACTTCTGTAAACAATATTTGTATATACTCACTATTTTGTACATGTCATAAATTGTGTTTCTAACAACACATTGACAATGAGTTGAATAATCTAGTTTTAGAACATTTGTTTCATATGTATTTTCGTTTTGGGTTTCGACATGGTTTAGTTGTAATATTTACTTATTTTAAATAAATATTAACGCAAATTACCATACATTACTGAAAACACAGAATATAAGCCTTTGACAGCAATAACGAAATTGGTGGGAAGACTTGGAAAGACGTGACAAGCATGCAATTTAAAAAACAGTAGGCACCAACATCTTTAATGGATCATGAATAAGTTATATGTTAGTTGGGTATTTTAATAATATGGTATTGCATGGCCCGAAATTACAAGTTATGACGTAACTCATCTGTTATAGTAAACGAACTACAGTTAACAAAAATCTCCTGACAGAGGTGAGTCATTGTGCGCACATTGTACTGGAGTGGGTGGAGCGTATACGATGGCTGTGAATCAGTGAGTAACCAATAGCACAACTGCAACGGGCTTTCCGCCCACCCCTCTCATCAGCGAGCCAATGACACGTGAGCGTAATTACTTAAGCTCTCCGCCTCTTGCCAGCGCGCAACTTTCACGAGCGATTTGTCGGCCTATTAATATATTAAACTCTAAGTGGGAAAGGCTATTCCTACCAAGCCCACTTAATTGCGTTTGTTCGAAATGTTTAAAAATGCTGGCAAAACAATTAATTGACAAGGGCTGTCAATTAACTGGGGCAACTAGATTCCGTCCGGTTTTTTGCGTGAATTCCGGTGCTTAGAATATAATTTCGACGTAAGCAGGCGAATTAAAAATCGATCCATGATTGCGCATGCACAAGTTCCAAAAATTATTTTTAAATTATTTAATCCTCGATTATGGATAACAATGGCATCGCATTTTCAAGGGTCAAAATGCGATAGCAATATTCTAGTGCTCTTATAGTTGCATTCTGTACAGATATTGGATTTTTATACATCGAAGAATTCATATCGATGTGTAAGATAAAGATGCAGCAAACCAAAAAGTTCGTCAGCACTGTCCCCATTGAATAATATGTATACTCTTTTCCTGTTCTAAAAACAAACAGAAGCTTTATATGCCTTTCTCTTATTGTTTATTTTAGCCATGAATCACTCACAGGTGTTCAAATAGTATAATGTGGTAACCTTAATTTTTATCAAGGAAATTAAGTTTTTATTCTATTCTATGTTAATTGAAGAATGCGCAAAAAGTTGATTGTGGATTTAGAAATAGAAATTATCTATAGCTCTAAATTGCACACAACTTTAATAAAACAGAAACACAGTTTTAATATTTAAAATACGCAGGTTAAAATCTAACACGATAGATGCTGTGCTAAAGTTTTTTAATGTCTCATTAACTTGATTTATTTCAATACAATACACTCTGTATCGACGTCACCGATGACGTCTGTGTACCAATATGGCGCATTTCAATTGATGGCAGTTTTGAGTTCAATATCAGCAACTCATGTGTGGTGCTTCCATGTATTTTGTTTCTATGGATTTGGTTATATCCATAGAGATAATAGAGTGCTGATACTGAACCCAAAATTGTCATCAATTGAAATGCGCCATATTGGTACACAGACGTCATCGGTGACATCGATACAGCGTGTATTGTATTCAAATAAATCAAGTTAATGAGGCATTGAAAAACTTTAGCACAGCATCTATCGTGTTAGAGTTTGCATGTATTTTACATACTGAAACTGTGTTTTTGTTTTATTGAACTTGTGGGCAATTTAGAGCATCAGATAATTTCTATTTCTAAATCCACTATCAACTTTTTGCGTATATAGTTACTTTAATCAACAAAGATAACATAAGTAGTGTTATAAAACCATTTCTTAACTTACTATCCACTACCATAGGGGTTTAATAAAAATAATAAAAAGAGACGCATTCTTTTAACGCCATATAAAAATACGCAGGATAAAATCTAATGAAAATTGTTTGAGAGTGGAATCTAAATAATCAACTCGAGTGTTAGCTGTCCAATTTACTGATGATTAAATAATATTAATTCATACTTAATTCTTTTATTATTGATTTTCTTTGTATCTTTATTATTCATGTTATAATATGCATACTTACACAAGGCTTACTCGTATAACAGAAATATGAATAATATACATATTAGAAATAGTCCGTAAAAGCAAAAAATAAAGAGTAAATAAACAAAGCAATTCAGCTGCAAGGCTAGGTAATATATCGCACCAATTACATTTGCGATTTGGTCACAGTATACCACTGTGATTTGACCAACTAACAAACATCTCAACGCAAATACTTCCTAGAAAGGTACTAACTAAACGTAAGGAAACGTAAGCATGATGCGTGATGATGACGCTTGTATTCCAAGATGTCCGACTAATAGTTGATGGTGCGCCGTAATGATGCGCGTAAGGTTTATTGGCAGTCTATGAGGTCTGTGGGTTTATAATAACTTAAGGAACTGTAAACATTTGGCCACCATAAGCCACTTTGCCGAGCGCTGGCATATATCATAACGGTAACTATAAATAGCTTCCATGGTCAACACATTTGTAATATAGTAATATCTTTTTATAGTTTTATAAAACTTACAGCTAAACACTTCTAACCAATTAAGCCTTGGTGTTATTACATAAAAATATTAATGTATTTCAAATATTAATTGATATTCTTGTTTATAATATTTATATTATAATTAAAAGCAGTGCATTATTACTGTTAGCTACTTGTTTTATTTTTCAAGGTACAATTAGGATAATTTGATAAGATTCAATATCATGCAGTTGATGACATTAGGTTTGTGCAAATTTACCATACGTTATGATTTTAAAAGTTAAGATTTTTTGCTTTGTTTTTATTCTATAGAAAGAAGTTAGATACTAAAGCGTCTAGCTAATGTAGTAATATAGCAGTATAAAGTAAGCAAGTATGGTGCTATATGCATTGACAGTAATTTAGATATTACCACGATAATTCATGTGTGCCTACATTTAATCTCAATATTTTCTAAAATTGACGTTCCTATTCAGTACGCTACCATAGTCTCAAATTTGGAGAAATAAATTAAAATTATAGTGCAAATTAGTTGTGTTTCAGGTTTCTCTTTCTTTTTTCTTCTGATGACGTAAGTAAAACGAACAGAAGAACTATGTTAAACTTGGTGCAAACTATTGCAATGCAAACACATACACTTTTTCTGTCTCAATTCTGTCACAAATCACAGATAACAAAAGGCGACCTTGTTCAGCACAGGTATTTTTTTTTACTGTTAATATCATGAACACTGAAATATTTTTGCAAACATTTGTGCACGTAAGTAGCTGGTATAACTTTAACGCCAAGTATGATTCATGTATGAGGAAGGCTGCTTGCTAACTTAAAAAATCTTAGTGTACGATTTCGCTACCCATTGCACATATCCCAGCTAGAAAATGATGTGAAATGACGTTTAATAGACGTGAATATCACGTTTATTCTGTTACCTGGTAGTATACTGATATCTGGTAGTATAGAAAAACTAAGTAAGGTTACACTCGCCAAAGTAAATTTCTGCCACTATTTTGTTTTATATCATACAATTTATTTTATGTGCTACTATTTCTATTCTCTGAATTGGAATTTAGATAAGCATTTTGAGAATTCGGTTTGTTTTTGACGTATATTTTTTTTGTTTAAGAATGTTAGAGTGTATTTTCGTTTATATGGGAATGATTAATTTTAATTCTTGAACATACATATACACTATATATTCTATCGGTTTATTGTATTTAGGCATTTTTCTTTGATGTTTCATTACGTCGTGGTAAGCCGCTCTTGGAATCACAATCATACGCAGTCTGGTTGTCGTTTATACCAGCCATCTAGCGGGACTGATAGTTCATGAACTATCGGAGCCAGCTCAATGACTGCATTGCCATCTTTATGCTACAGTCGCTTGCAGGTGAGAGTTTGGCCGTGGCTCATAGAGGGCGCACAGATTGCACTCTTTTTCACTTAGTAGGTGATTGTACGTAAAACTTGAAATGTGATTAGCGATGAAAGTGGGTTTATACTAGTGATGTAACGCATGTTTTTGAATATTCGCATTCGCATTCGCAATAAATATGCGACTATTGCGAATATCGAATTATCCATGTTAACAGGTAACTTTTACCTGTTAAAATGGATAATTTAGAAAAAGAAAACTAATATTTAAATTCATTGAAATCCTAAAACAACCTTTTGAGCACAAATTTGCAGTTTACATTAGAATAACCATCAATAGCCTCAAAACTAAACTTGATTTGACAAGAATAAGATGTAAAAAATCGAAACGATTCGGTTGTACTTGGCTAGTTTCGCTGCGGTGATGGAGAAATTTAATTCTCTGCGTGTGCTTAATGCAAGTGTTCGTATAGTTGTAAACTGAAAGCTAATAGATGACGCTAGTAAAGTTAAAAAGTTAATATTCGCATTCGCGAATGTGTAAAATCACGTATTCGTTACATCACTAGTTTATACACTCGGAGGAGCGCTGATGACGCCTGGTAGGCAGAAACTCGGGTCCGTTCTTAGTGTTACTCCTCTTTCATTGCTCTTGCTAGTGTGGTGATTCCTACAATAGACCATGAGCGCCGCCTGGTGGCATATTCTATCGGTTCATTGTATTTAGGCATTTTTTCTTTGATGATACGTATACATTTTCGAAATTTTGCGCATAATGCTTAAAACTAAATGGTAAAAAAGGTCACCAAAAAAATTTCTGAAAAAATCTACTTGTAAAAACGTGAGTGACGCTACTATATAGGTTTACCGATACTTTGCCTAGATATCGTAGGTTTGCCAGCACGATGCATGCCGCAAAATTAGTCTGTCTATATACTTTAAAACAACCACATATAAGGTAGTGTATTTATACAGAATTTCCACCTAAATGAAGGGATAGCTGATATTGCTATCATCCATGTTTTTATGTTTGAATATATACAACAGACCAATATATACAGTGGTGACCATATAATTAAGAGCGATATATTTTTAACAGATTTGTTACATTTGCTAGTGAGTTATTGAAAAGTGTGTATACTGTATACTAAAATAATTTATTAAAATAAGAATATACCTTCAAATACAGTAAAATATTTAATTTATACGTCTAGAATTGGAATCTTAGATAAAAAGAAAGAGTTAACACTGGACAGATAATTAGGAACGGCGGAACATAGTACAAAAAATAATATTCAAGTAAAAAGATAATTTAGATGATTATTTAATTTTTGTGTTAATATTTAGTAGGATATCCTTTATTTTTTAACACTGCCTCACATCTTTTACCCATAGATTCAACAAGAACTGCACAGCGTTCTTGAGGAATAGCTTGCCAGGCTATCACGACTTCTTCAAAAAGTTTGTCCAAATTGGTTATTTCCTTTTGCCCTATCGTTCGCTTTATATCATTCCACAGATGCTCAATAGGGTTTAGGTCGGGGCTGCATGAAGGCCAGTCCAGAACTGTGACCGCATAACGAACAACCCAATCTTTTCATGTTGTCATGCTGAAATTTCCAAACGACCAGTAAGTTCTCGTCTGCATAAGGTAGCATAATAGTTTCTAAAATATTAATGTACATGTGTTGGTCCATAATTCCTTTAATACGGTGAATTGGACCAACTCCATGCCAGGAGAAACATCCCCAGACCATAATTGAGCCACCTCCATGCTTCAATGTAATTTCTGTGAATTTGGGATCAAATCCTTTACCTGGCGGCCGACGAACGTATTGTTTGCCATCAGATCCTAGACGATTTATCTTGGTTTCGTCCGACCAGAGTCCATGTTTCCATTGATTTATGGTCCATTCCCTATGGATTTTTACGAATTGTATTCTACGTTTTCTGTTGCGTAGATTAACTACTGGTTTGTTACGCGCAACTCTTCCAAATAAGTGCGCTTCATTGAGACGGCGTCTAATTGTTCTAGCGGATACGCCAGCACTCGATTCTCCGAATATTTCATTTCTTATTTGACTAGATCCAAGTCGCGGATTTTTTTTGACAAACGTACAATTCTTGTATCCTTTTAAACAGTTGTTTTGCGAGGTCTACTTTTCCTCTTCACATTTTCCGTAGTATTATGCTGTTTATAGTGACGTATTGATTACCATGATTTTGGAACAGTTTAAATGATCGGCTATCTTCTTATATGACCAGTTTTTCTCACACAAGTTTATAATACATTTTCTCATCGTAGCTGTGACTAGCTTTTACTTTTCCCCATATTTACTTACTAATCACAACCCCGGCAATAACGATAATAGTTTTATTATATTTCGTGGAAAATCGGATTAAGAGCGCATCGACTACAGCTGGTCTTCTGAGAATTTGCGGAATTGTTTTTAAAATAAAAAAAAAATTATATGTATGGACTACATAAAATGAAATCACACAAGTACCTGTTAATTTGCAAATCGTTCTTAATTATGTGGCCACCACTGTACATATCGAGAAATAAATCTAAGAAATTAAAAATTGGTTCTATCTCGCTATAGTAATAGCTACTAGTTTCGAGACTCATCTTCAGGCAGTTGAAAGCGTGTAGAATATCGTGTTGTAATGAAAAATATGGTATTAATCGATTAACATTTTTTTTAAGGGAATGTAGCGAAAAGTTAGAATAAAGAAATTAAAATTGAAAAACAAATAAACAATAGAATATAAGTTACAATGTGCAATATTTTTTTTTCGTAAGCAAACTTGAAAATTAAAAAAAATATTGTTTATCCTCATCAACTGTAAACACACCTTTATCTGTCCGCTAATGCACTGGTAGCTTTATTTTACCGCTCTAGTGCGGGAAAACGCACGACATTTTTTTCTCATCTCACAGTTACTGCCAATGTAATATTCTTTAATAAAGTTTCAAAAAAAAATGGATTTACCGGTATTTTTATTGTTGCTTTAATTGTTTGACAAAAAAATCACTTTGACATAGACTTAAGGCTGAGTTGAGTTGTCAAAAAGCGGTGGTTCCAATCCACTTCTATTAACTGTCACATTGGCCTATTAATTATTAAATTAAATAAGATTTTCTGAATATTTCCTTTGACCAAAAAATCTAATATGAATGTCGTGCGGTCATTTACAGCGCGAGAATTCAGAAGTCCCCAAAGTTGTTGCAATAAATGTTATTTCATATAATGTAATAGCAAATTAAATTTTGGAAATTACAATTACATTTTCATTTAAGGAATAGAATACGTCATAGCCTCAAAAAGTAATAAAAATTTGTATGATTCATCTATATTTAAAACATTTGTATGGTATCTTAAAAAATAATCCAACAGAAATATATTTATCATGTATAACAATCACAATACTAAATATGGTGATGTAAACGGTAAAACAAACCTTTAATTACATACATCTTCGATATTTAAAAATCTAATGCACAGGCGAACATTGGTAAAAATATACACATTAGGTAGTATGTAATGTCGAGTGAAATTACCGCCACAGTTATTTTACAAAGAAAGCATACAATTTTTGGATTTTTCATGACACTTGTAATGGTGACACGGCGATTGTAATAATAACATAACGAGTAGGTACCTACATATTACGGAAATGATACTTTACACAAATGCTACTGCGTCGCCGGCCATTCTACATTGGGTGACCTATACTGTGCTAACCTCTATCTGTGATGTTTTTACCAATTTTTGTGCAGATAACAATTTGAACGAAATCATTTTGTTGTATTTATGTTTAAATATTTAGATCGTATTTTATTTAATAAGGTTCAAATCCATTAATTAGATGTTGTATGGGTACAAGATGCCTACTGATTTATATTGCTTATTGTGTGGTAAGTATAGTTTCGACAAAAATAATACGTACATCGATGATGACAAGTTAAACACTGCATCACCTTTCCGAAACTATTTTCCTCCTTTGCCATCTTGAGACAATTTGGGAGGGACTATAGATTTAAATTGCAAATATCTCAAAAACGGCTGAGTTTAGGGATAGGGAACCATCATATAAACTAGTTGCAAATGACTCGCCAAATTCATTAGACCGATAAAAATTATACCATTCGATTTAAAATAAAAAAGTTGATATCAACATCCTCTATACCGAAAGTGCTATAAAGTTGAAAATATTTTACTTAAATAGATGATAGTGGGCCATGACTACACTGCAAGTTTCAAAATCAAATTTGGAGAATTCAAAATTAGAAGTCTAAAAAATCTAATGTCCCAATTCGGTGGGACACTTGCATATGAAATACAATACTGTTTAATTTTTTACTTCTAAAAAAATTGCAATTTTTGACAATTTTGACCAATTTTCTCGAAAACTGCTGTAGATAATAAGATGATACTTTTTGTGTTCGTTTCTTCTAAGTTAATAATCAATAGAGTAGAGAAAATTCGCGAAAAATTGTTAATTCCGTCGAAGTTAATTTTTTTGCCCTTGTTTACCTACCTTATCACCCTAAGAAAGATTCTTTCTTGAAAATGTAAGATAAATCTTTGGGAACATTTTGCAAAAGGTTTCACTTAAATTGGTTTGGTACTTTTCGAGAAAACGGGTCAGAAAGGTACCGCGTTTCCCATTAGGATAACCGGGTTTGTGAGTCCACTGAAATAAGAAGTGTCTAATAATTGAAATGTTGTTTATTTTACAGCATGCCATTTAATAGATCTATAGATTCCGTAATAGAGTCTACGGAAACGAACGAACAACCAACTAAAGATCCTGCCAATTCCGACACCATACCCATAGCAAAAACAAGCAGGAAACGTACTATTTCGAAAACTTTCGAAGAAGACAGCAGTTGGGACTGAGAATAAAATAGTGTACATACACATATATATTTTTTTTTATAAGTAACTCCTTTTTTATACAATATCGATTTGTTCACATTGATACATTAATAGAAAAAAGTCTATTTTGGGAATGTTCAGATGCAAATAAAGCCGATTTGAAAGTAAATTTTGTATGTTTCAATTAAATCTGATATTAAGTTACTAAAATTCACCTTTACCCTCACAACGTGAACGCAGTACGTGTTCAGTATTAATCTAAAAATCCATCTTTGTTCAGAACAGCCGTTAATTCAAATATATAGCACTATAATTTACCAAGAAATCAGCAAACTGTATTATACGCATTCGCTATTACAAGATGTTTTTCACAAAGAATACTTCTCGACAAAGCGTTCTCACCTACGCAACAACTGCTAGAACGACAACGCGTTTTAACAGCACCTAAAATTTATTAGATGCCCGTTGTGGACCGTCTTAGAGATAAAGTAGGGAATAATATATAAACGTAGTACGTATAGACTTATCGGGGAATTGTACCGCATGTAAATGTTAAAGCTTTAGCTGAATCTCGGCTATGTTAACAGTAAATTATTTGTGGCATCAAATAATTATAAAGTGCGGTACTCAATTATGTTATGCTCTAGATCTAGATTGTATCGTGTCGTTATTCATTGGTTTGGTGCTCGTGTAAATTATATTTTGCGAGTATGTAGCTTGTAAATTTATAGAATACGAAGGTAATGAATGTTTCTTGGGATTAAGCTTGCTGTGCTATTTCATTAATTTGAAATAAGGAAGGTTAGTATTTTTATTGAAACTTCAAGGTGTTTTATAGCAACATAGGAAGTGCAGCCTGCTGAAGGACCCACTGTTTTTAGTCTTGACTCTTGGTAAATTACCTGTTAAGCCTAGTACTAACAACGACTCTTCGCTGATTTTCCATTCGCGGATCCACCGCTACGCAGTGGGACAGAATGACGCTTGTTGGGAAGAAAATAGAGATATTTACATGAAAAATATATAACTTGTTTTAACCTGTTTATTTATTTATTGTCGGCTAGTTTCTCTGTCGAAGCGTGGCGGTTATGTGTAGTTTTTTTGCGAGTACAACTCGTCCCTTAACTCTTGGGTTACGGAGTTGTTGGTATATTGAGCAGCCACTTAATATGACGTCTTGCTTGATGGCGTGTTATTCCTTACGAACCTTTTAGAGTTTTAGGGAGAGGGAATCAAGATTAATTAGATTAGATTAGGGTTGGGGTGGCCTACGGACCTGTTTGATCGCGACCCTTTCAGATCTATTGTGATGGTCTTTTTCCTAGAAGACGTACTCTAATTTTGTCTTTTTAATTAGGCCTACCATCCTTGAGAGCGGCTTCTTTTGGTAGCAGCTAGCTGTCGGGTTCTCCACGCCTATTACTAGAAACCTTGTCCTTGCCAGACCGTCACATTGGCACAGCACATGAACTGGTATTTCTTCCTATTCTAGGCGAAATCTGCAAGCAGCATCATCTATCAGGCCTATGGTGTACAGTCGAAATTTTTAGAAATGTCACAGGGCTATATGCATATACCAGAATCACCCAGAGTAGTATTATATCTCCTTTAAGGGGCCTAACGCATTCAAATACTCCAAATATGCTCGTCTAACATAAGCAAGGCACCCTGAAAACACAATTTATGGTTGCTCGTAAGGATAAGTGGGTGCATGTTTGTTTACTTTTCACCTAAGCATGTCTGTATATCACGCGCTTATCGAAAATTGAAAAACAATATACTACAAAAAATTGATTTATTTAATTTTGTCAACTTACTACTTACTTTTGAAATTCTTAACTTATACCAATAGGCCGTTTTGATTTGTTACATTCTATTCACTCTCAATGTAAGACTCAACAAAGCTAGCTTTCTTTCAGCACAAAATCATTCATTTAGGTATCACAGAACGTAACACATTTATTAACAGCAAGTACAACGATGGATTAAGCGAGCACGAGAAGAAGGAAACCAGAACCGAAACCGAAAACCCACTTACGTCTTCCGTAAAAATTAGGGAACAACTTAATTTACATTGCTTCTTTACCATCATCAGCCGAAGATTACATGAGGCTGGCTATCATGGTAGAAAGCCTGCGAAGAAAGCGCCACTCACACCTGAACACGCTACCACCAGATTTCTGTTTGCCAGCAAAATTTAAATAGGAACTAGCAGAATGTAATCTTTTCTGATGAAAAGATGTTTTCTTCCTCCGAAGATGCTGTCGTTGTCTTATGGAGAAGAAATAATACTAGATATAATGTAGAAAACATAAGACAACAGTTCACTGCAGGAAGAATAACAGGCGGTTATTGGGGCTGAATGTGCGATGGAGGTCCTGGAGCATTGATAATTGTAACACCATCTCGCTTCACGTCAGAGCGCTACGTCCAGGTACTAGAAGAAGTGTTGAAGCCTTCTGTAAGGGTCTTACATCCAGAAGATGAGGTGGAAGTAATTACCTTTGTACAGGGCAATAGCCTGGACTTGTAAACATGTGGTTCATTGATAATAATGACAGGCAGTTGTTGGATTGCCTTGCAAAATCCCCCAACCTTAATCCCATAGAAAATATGTGGGCATCTATGGTACTGTGTTACCATAATAAAATTAAAATATATAAATCAAGTTAGAATTTGAAACTCATTTCGTTCTGTAAATGTAGACCAACCACTACAATTGATCTGACTAGTATAGAGGCCTACCATCTAGCACCATCCCTTTCTTACTAACACCGAGACCGTAAAACTTCTAATATTACGTTACCTCTTGCACCACTTAAAAACCGTGTTCGGCCAAACTTAATATGTATCTGTGTTATCTATGGTGAGTGGAATTGCAAATAAAACCAATAAAAGTATGTAGAAGTTTTGGTTAATATATACAATGAATGTAAATATCTTGAAAATAACGAAGGGCACGTTTTTAAAGTAGATATATCAATATAGTCTGCACTAGGCCTGAACTAAAAGCCTATGACATAATCTAAGGCGGCGGCTCTACATATGCCTATTTAGTTGTAACGGACACGAGTTATTTATATAGTAATTTTGGGGTGGTCAGCCTAAATACTCACCCGAAACTCCTTTACCCTGATACCAACGCAACCACCCCATTTTACAGATAACCCAACCAGGGGCCTGTTGCATAAAAGTACAATTACAATTTACAGGTGATACTTTTGTTACAATCTGTCAAAATGTGACTTACGGGCGTTGCAAAAATATATATATATATGTCAAATTTTGACAGATTGTAACAAAAGTATCACCTGTAAATTGTAATTGTACTTTTATGCAACAGGCCCCTGCTCTTTTCACCAACCATGAACCACCGCTGGAAAACGATCTTCTTTGGTAGCGATTAGTTTGAATGATTATAGCCAAGGATATTTTCACAACGTTGTTCTTTCTCAATCAGTCTAAACAACACCGTTATTTGCCTGAAGATTGTCAGAATTTTCCACTCTCTTAAGATTTCCTTTCCGGAACACTTGTTGAAGGTACAAAATGAACTTCAAATTAGTGAAATAAAAGAGATGGTAATTTTAACAAATATATTGAAGAAAATGAAACAAATGATAACAAAATAACAAGATAACAACATTAATAAAATGTCGTGTAAAATTTTTTACGAAAGAATACTTACAACTACGTTGAACATAAACACAGCGAAATTTTACTATACAAAATTATAAAACAAGGGAGAGAAAGGGAGAGATACGGTATCTGGGCCTTTCAAATGGTTAGTTCTTTAAGCGAGATTTTGGTTCGTCTTACCAACCAGTGTGTAAATTTAATCTTCTGGTAATCCGAAATGTTAAAGGCGCAATAATTTTATATAAAACAAAAAGGATTTGTTGGAACGGTTTTAACACCTAAACAGAATCATTTCGCGAGGAAAACTTTAGCTTCCCGTTCCCGAATTTGCAAACTTGGGAAAATTACAGAATTTTAACAAAAGAAGATTGAATTTGACTTTCAATTTGGATTCGCTCGGTAACAAAGGGGATCGCGAGCTGTTCAAAGCTGATTCGGACTCCGCGAACTAAAATCCCCTAAAACAGCAATGTCAAGGATTTTTATAATCTATCTCACGTCGTCACCCCTCGCTGCCGCTACTGGTTCCACTTTTCTCTACAAGTGGGCGCAAGAATGCCGTTTTGCGTTATTTTTCCGAACTTCAACCGCGCTTTTGTTGCTTGCAGGGAAAAGTAAAGGATAGAGTAAATATAAATATATCGTATACACGAAACACGAATTTGAACAAAATAGACTGCCTTTCCTGTGGAAAGAAACTGTTGCAGTAGTTCCCACAGTACTTATAAACAACTTGATACGAAAATGAAATTAAATACTTTTTCATTATACCTATTGGAATTTCAAATTCTTCAAGTCTTCAAAGTCAGCAAACCTCCTATCTTAATTTACTCAACAGATTTTTAGTAAATTCAGGCCTCTGTTCACTTAGAAACTCTTTTGTTTGTCCCAGTGACCTTTGCCACTACTCTGTGGGCTGATTGTGTATCAATTCATTGATGGATTTTTTAATTTGCAATTTGGTAATGTCAAAAAGACGGGCTAAAGAATTACCTTGACGAACCTTGCCTGGCCAGATCGTCGGTCGTCTATTTCCCCTCAGACCCGATTGGCTAGGAATCCAGGCCAATGTTAATTCTTTTTGGGTGCCCACCTCATTTACTTACGCAGTCCCAAATCAGCTTAGATTCCACATTTATGGAACTAATCCCTTTAAATGTAGGCTGACTGTCAGAGAAGATAGCGACGCTTTTGCGTAGCTCACTCCATCTTTCAGTTTCTCTGAAGCTATGGTGAATTACAGCAACCTCATCCTGGAACATTGTTGTGTGTTTGCTGTTTACCAAAGTTTACCAAAAGAGCATTTTTAGGGTTCCTTTGCGTATATTTCAGCTCCGACACCAGCTCCGTTTTAGAGCCGTCTGTGTACCAGTTCGAGTCCGCTCTTACTGGAGTGTTTTCCAGTTCTTCTTATCTGGTATTATAGTGAGGGAAGGAAGGATCGTGTATGTATTACCACGTTCGAAATCTAAATTTAATAAAGTAAGTATTAAATTTTACATAAAAGAAGAGAAAAATATTTACTCTATATTATTATATATTATTACTCTGAACTGAATAAAATTAATGAAAAAAAGAAATCACATATATTACTGTCAGAGATGTTAAATATTTTAATTAACTACAGTCTAGCTGTAGTTAATTAAAATAGGGGGCTACATGAGGAGGAAAATTAATATAATGACTGACAGCCAGGCTGTCATTAAGGCAGTCTCAAACCCTGTAACTAGGTCAAAACTAGTTAGGGACTGCAAACAATCCTTCAATGCACTGGCACGAGACACACGGTGTCTCTGATTGGGTCCGGACATGAGGATATAAAGAGCAACGAAATAGCCGATGAACTAGCCAAGGAGGGCTCTAAGAGACACTTCATGGGTCCAGAGCCCGTATGTGGGATTACTAAAGATTCCGCAAGAAGGGAGACCTGGACCTGGTTAGATAAGAAAGTACAAAGAAATGGGGTCGACTGAAGGTCAAACTCATACCAAACCGCTGATAGGGATGGGGATGGTAGTTTCTGCTGATAACGCTAACTCAAGCGCCAGTAAGAAAGGAAGTTAAACCACTTACGGTTGGTACTTGTACACTGGTACCTCGTGAAAGAGCATCTATACAACACAGGCCGTGTGAGCCGAACCGTGGTGTAGAAGATGCGAGCTACAGGAGGAAACCGGATTTACATACACTTGCACAATGTGAGTGAAGCTGAAGGTATCTCCACTACACAGCGCACACGAATATTTCGGGGAGAGATCTATTGGAGCCTCGAAGGTCCTCAAGTTTCCACTGGGCAAGATACTGGGCCTTTATGAGAGAAAACCAAAGCTGCTCGAGTGGAAATGAGAGAATCAATAGGGATGGTACAATAAGCACCAAGCTCAAATGCCCGGACATCAAGTGGCCACCCTAACTTGAATGAATGAATGAATGAATGAATACAGTCTAGCTACTCGACCCAGCAAGCAAGTATTTAACGTTCTACCAAAGTCCAGGTAGATAAAATTGTAATCGAATTATTTTTAGTAAAAATTGTAATTCGGTTAAATGGCAGGAATGCTGCTAGTGAGAGAGTAGGACAATATACACTGACGGCGAATATATTGCGCCACACTTTTAATTATATTTCTCAAGGTTCACAGTGCTTGTAGGTGTGCTTGTGTGTACTTTACTATATCCTTATTAGAAATTTATAAGGATATAAAGTTATCGAAATGGTGTGTTCGTAACATTATAATCGTAAGTGTGAACCACTTTTGGCACTTCAAAAGATTTGGTGGAGGCGCCAGTTTATTAAAGCAAAAAAAACATATGGATTTACATTATTACATTTATTTTCTTTATTCCTTGTTGCTACTTGTACAGTAGGATTAATATATTAAAGAGCCAAATTCGTTCCAAACAACACTGGAAAGCTAGACGGGTGCTATTAATGGCAATTTATTTTTTATACTTTGAAAAATAAATGATTATCATAAATTGAACACTAACATTAATGATTTGAAGTAATTTATTGGGGTATTAGATTGCATTAGAATGCAATTAGATACGAAAATACCCAAACGCATGTGACGCCATTTAATCATGCAGTAAAACCGAGCGAAACCATACGCTGCTGATTCAGGGGAAATTGTTTAGAAAATCGAGCTTATTTGTGCTTCACGTTCACATATAGCGGCTAACGAAGCTACTTCTATTACTCTAAGTTATTTGATCTTGTCGAAATCAAAATCTTGAAGAAATCCCGTTCGGAACATGACATAGTTCTCGAGAAAAGGAATTAGGTTTAAACATACGAATAGCGTTTTGTATATACTAAGGAATACATGACTGTTCTTCTGAGCCGGATGATGATGCGACAGGGTATTATATAGGTAATGATTGGAACGTACAGGTTCATGGTAATGGAATGTTTCAAAGAATTATCAGAGCGAAGATTCACTACAACATCTAGGAAAAAAAAAGAATAGTGTTTGGACTTCCGTGGTGAACCTCATATAGATCTATAATCTGCATTAGGTACTATATTAATAATTTCTTGTTATACAATTTGTTATATAGTCGTATACTTGCTAGTTTTAAATTGTTATATACAGATTGATGTAGTGTTGAGTGCCTTTTGGGATTTCCAAGGGCATTGCGGAAAATTTAAGGCAAATGCCGCTAAGAAACCCCGAAAATACTTCAACATTGTTTTTCTTACATATAACGACGCTAGCGCATAAAAGTGTATTACGATTAAGTTGCGAGTACATTACTTAGGATTACAAAATTGAGCATCAGGCTTCTTTAGTGTTTTTTTTCTTCAGGTAATGGGCCTTATCTGTGAAGGTCTTTACGAAAAAAAAATTCTTTGCTTTCAATGAAATGTTGAGGAGAAAGTTTTTGTTTAATTTATTAGTAATAAAAATAAATAGACTCGGAAGCAGGCTTTTCAGTTTCACCTTGGTATCTGCTAAAATTTAGTAGTTGTGATATGAAAGATACATAGGTTCATACAGGTGTCCCACATCCATTTGTCCACGTACACATTTCAGAACAAAAGAATCACTTGTCTTTTGCAAGTGAGAAGATTCTGCTCAATAATTTACGTGCAAAATGTCGTCGTTCTGGATACTTCTCGGCCTTTCGGCATGTACCCGGGCAGCCATCGTAATATTTTTATGACTTTTGGCAATAGCTGTCTAGATATTCAGGCCCAGGACAATGGGTGGCAGATACCCTTAGAACAGCGGCTTCAACAGCGAATTGGTATATATACCTCTACGCATCACTATCCTGTGCGATTCTCTGACACGCTATCTACTCCTATCCCATCGTGGCGGTCTGTATATTTAGTTGGCGTTGCATTGACCCATGATCATCAACACGTTGAACCATTTGCGTTTAGATATTCAGGCCTAGGATATTTATTGGGAGATACCCCGTGAACACTGGCCTCAACAGCGGATGTGTACAATATTTATACCTATATCATCTATCCCGTGCGCACACCGTGTGATACTCGATATCCCGACACCGTACCTACTCCCACCCCATGACATAGGCCTGTATATTTACTTGGCGGTGGTTGAATGCTTTCCTATTTAAGAACACCATACTAAAAACACAAATTATAAAACAATAGAAAGCTGGATTAATAATGAATATAAATTTAAGTGAGAGAAACTGACCTGACTGTGTTATTAAAAGTAATAACACAATCACATTAGTTTGTCTCCCCTAAATTTATTTTCATTATAGCTAAAGGGCAATTGTCAAAGCTTCACAGCCCAGTTTAAGATGTGTAGGTACTCAATTCTTCATATCCGAATAAATAGTGACAAATATCTTGAAAACGACTAGTAATAGATGTACCAATCTGATACTTATTGATGAAGAATTTAATCCTGCATCAAATACTATTCTTTGTCGCGTAGAGATAGCAATTAAGATCGTTGAGCTGCACTGATGAGCCCTAGAAAGGGTGAAACGTGTCTGTAGATCGCAGTTTTTAATTACACATTAAATTCGTTAATAACGAACTACCTATTATGATTAATGCGTGCCAATTCACGCGGTTATAGTGGCTATCGTCGACATTTACAATTAGGTGTTCGAAATGGAACATTGTTGTGGATGAAAATCGACAAATTTAGCAAAATTCTTCGCCATAACAAAGGGTTTAAACATCTAAATCCACTCGCCTAATCCTATTTAGAAATAAAGGTAAAATTATTGCCCATTTCATGAAATTTACTTATTTAATTTAATTATGTCTGAAAGGCGCAAAACATAAAAAAAATAATATTGTTTATTAATTATGAAGACAATGGGGACACGCGGGAAAATTAAAACATGGATAGGAAAATAATAGTTACGGATCGATTAGATTAAAAAAAAAAAACATGATTGAACAAAGCTGTTATATTGCCGGTAACTCAAAAAAAATGTATTAACCAAAGTAAGCTGGTGGAATATTAAAGGTGCCCCATATGTATACACCTTAGATATATTTTTCTATTTTATGAATTGAATGTTGTGTTTTCTTCCTTTAAGAAACCGCAACGCTCAATGTTTCGTAAATCGTTGCCTAAATCTTTTACATCTTAAGGTAGATATACCATTCGCCCACGCCAACATTTTAGGGAAACGTGAACTTTGTATTTCACTGCACACGAGACAAGAATGTTAAATTAAAAACTTAGGAAATGTTACGAGGATTAAATAAAATTGTAAATCATCAATCATCATGCCCTCAGAAGGCTAATTCTACTGTATCGCAAAATCGAATACAATTTATGATTATAACCAGGGTTGAAATTTCGGTCCACTTCGAATAGCCGTACTATGAAAATTTATTGCTGCGAGTGTCCGGGAGCTACGTCACAATGCTGAGCGGAGTTAGCGCGCGTAGTTGGAATGCGTATTCAACACTTTACTCTCAGACTTCGTAGCAGTATTATGCATCCCATACGTATAATGCACTGCCATGAATTACAGTCGCATTAGGTTAGCGTAAACATGCATGTAAAATCGATGCAATGAAAATATGAATAAATATAAAATTAAGTAACAAATTTGTTAATTTCTTACTGTAAAAAGCGTGCAATCTTTGCATAAACTATTGTCACAAGCAAGTTATATTACATTTTCTTTGTTCTCTAGAGGGAAAACCGTATGAAACTCACAGTGTAGTATATATCAATAAATCATTAAACAATATTATAATTTGAAGTAACTATTAGGTACATTCGTAAATTTTCAAACAGAAATTTTCGCAGATTATCGCGCAGTAATGTTTTGTATTGCTAGAAACTTCTCTAAAAGAAAACCAAAAATAGAATTTCGACCTTCAAAATATAAAATAAAAAACGGAATCTCTAGTGACAACTTTAAATAAATAAAGGAAACTCAGAAATTATTAATTAAAACGAAAAGCAATCTTTCTCTATGCACATTCATTTGCATTGATAGACCACAGATTACTACCACGATCTTCGCTTGTTGAATCTCTAGTCGCACTCGCATTGGCAAATTGGTGGGGACGCGAGAGACTGTGGAGGGACACTCCGAGTAATAAAATTTTGTACGGCAGATGATCGAACGGGACTGAAATTACAAGCCTGATTATAACAAATTAATGTATTTCTGCTTTTAACTATAATAATTAGGAGTAATTTTTCCCAAGAATTTTTTTCTCATGCAGGATTCGAACCTACATCCCCCAGTTTGCCGGGCGGGCGCTTTACCAATTAAACTATTAGAGGACAAGGTTCGTGCGCTCTTACCGAAACTATATCGATAGGAGATCTTGAAAGGTCGGCAGGACGGCAAATATGCAAAGAATACAAGTTTTTTTTTAGAGGGATAAAATAACAAGCTAATGTATTTCTGCTTTTAACTGTAATAATTAGGAGTAATTTTTCCCAAGAAAATTTTTTCTCCTCACCCAGGATTCGAACCTATATCCCCCCGTTAGCCGGACGGACGCTTTACCAATTTTTCTTGGGAAAAATTATTCCTAATTTTACAATTAAAAGCAGAAATACATTAATTTTTTATTTTCTCTCTGTAAAACACTTGCAATCTTTGCAATTTGTGATTATGTTTAATATATAACGATTTTTGTCAACTCTTTCGTTGTTCTAATTATGTGTTTCCATAAGCTGAGTTGAATTGAGTTAAAATATTTAACTTACCAAGCACAGAAAAACTAAAAGCATTATTCATGTGTACCTTCGATTTTTCGTGCATTTTAATGCTTTCCCAGATGTGCACTAAATCCGTAATACCGTCATCCGCCCATGTTAATTCTCCTCCAAATAAAACGCATGCAAAACAAAAAACTTTTGGTCGCAATCGCAAATCCAATCGTTTTTTAAGTAAATGTTTCTATTAAATTTTCTAGTCCGTATTTTAGAAGCAGGCGCACAAACATTTTGAGTTTCTGAAATGTCCAAATCCGGTAGCGCCCAGCCTAGTTGTTCGAGTTTTTCCTCTAGGAAATACGAAGAAAATGCTTTATTTAATAGGTTACGGATATTGTTCATTGTAACATAAAACAACAAACACACACGTCATACACGGCACGACACAGAAAAAAGGAACACAATAAACAATAACGACTGCACGCGAGGTTGTGAGTGCTGGCACTCACTAGCGTCTTTCTTATATTGATGACGCGCTAAGAATGTATCATAAACCAAGAAAAGCACCGTTTAGGTTTTGGGTAAAAAAATTGTTATGTTTACTCCCAGTTCATAGGCTCTTTGTTCGTAAAGGCGTGCGGCTTACTATTCAATATGATGTAAAATAGTAATTTAATCGGTACGTCTATGTGTTTCCGCTGCACGTGTTTTCGAAGAAGTGTGTTTATCTCATTCTTATCGCTCCAGTCGAAGTTTTTTATCTTGAGACAACGGAATATCTCTAAAACACTGCATTAAATCAAAAAAAGATCTCAATAAGGTTTGTTGTAATGTATTGGGCTCACTGAATGGTGCCGAACTCGATCCCACACCGCACCCCCTCTAGTGGGAGGGGGGACAACTTTGAAATCTTAAATGGGAACACCCATTTTGCATTGCAGATTCGGATTCTGCGCCATCAAGTATGTAGTTTTTGTTTGAAACTTTTTTTCGATTCGTAACAGATTGTGCTGTAATCGCAAAAAAAAACATGATTGTGAACGTCTTGAAAAAATACACAAAAAAGAGAAGCAAACAAACATGATTTTTTTTTTAATTTTAAATTAAATAACATTTCAAGAAGCCATTCAACAACGAAGAACTTTACTTTATCATGCCCATTTCAGGAAATGTGTTCGAAAATGTGCCCTTTCACTTCCCAATTGGAATCATTGCACACAACTGAGAAGTGTTTCCGGTGTAATCCTTGAACAAGCGTTGGTTCTGTATAAACTTCAGACTTTAAGTGCCCCCACAGAAAGAAGTCAGGGGAAGTAAGATCTGGCGATCTTGCAGGCTGAGACACTAGGCCACCTCATCCGATTCATCAACGATTGTAGGCTCGATGTAATACTTCTCGTGCTATTCTTGAATAATGTGCTGGACAACCGTCATGTTGGAACCACATTGTTTGTCGTACGTCCAAGGGGAGGTCTTCAAGTAATACTGGAAGTTCGTTCTGCAAGATATTTCGATATTTTTCACCATTTAAGTTTCCATCGATGAAATTTGGACCAATAAGCTTATTGCCAATTATTCCACACCAAACATTTACACTCCAAGGATGTTGATATTTTACTTGGCCCAACCAATGGGGGTTTTCGATACTCCAGTAATGCATGTTGTGCCGATTTACCGTACCGTGATTTGTGAATGTCGCCTCGTCAGAAAATAGTACTCAGCAAACAAATTGGGATTATCTTGCATCCGTTGAAGCGCCCATTGACAAAATCGCACTCGATTTTGAAAATCATCGCCATGATGTTCTTGATGCATGGAAACTCTAAATGGATGATATGTCCTACGCTTCAATATTTGGCAGATAGTGGACTGAGAAATTCCTAATCCGCGAGTGCTATTTCTCGAGTACTAATGTGCGGATTATTATGATCGAGTTCGGCACCATTCAGTGAGTCCCCTGCATTATAACAAATCTTACTAAGATCTTTTTTTTGATTTTATGCAGTGTTTTAGAGATATTACGTTATCTCAAGATAAAAAACTCACCCGTGGTACTAGGAATTGTATATGTTGGTATATACTCTTTATAAATATTCCTTGTATCCCGACCACGTTATGCGCTTGAATAACGTTCTTCACCAATCATGGCTAACTACCGCGTGACTCGATCAACCAATGACCAGCGCGCCTCATGATGCAACTCGCCCCACTTCAATGTAGGGATGGCTGCTCCGGATCGGACCTGTTCTTTCGGAGCTGGTTCGCTGATCGGAGTTGGTGCACCAAGTTCGCTTTTCGTAAAAGAGCGGGTTTGCTAATTCGCCGGGTGCAGGTCTGTGGTCGGGTGCGAGTGCACCATCGGACTCGATTGAACCAATTGAACTAGATGGAGCCAGAGTACTGGAGCCGGAGCTGTTGCACCAGTGCACTCGCTCCGCACTCGCACTCGTTCTACACCTTAACCTGTTCATATAGGTCGTAATGAATCGTTTTAAAACTTTTCGTGGCTAGGTGGATTTCCTGGATTTATATGTTTACTATACGGCGGCGAATTGCTACCCCAAATTTCAGATTTATTTAGAAATTTTATTTTAGTAGTTGTATTCTTTTTGTGAAGAACGTTGTTTTAATTCATTCCGCCCGCTTGGAATAACAAAGTTAATTGATTTGTCAACAACAAATTTATAGTTTTTTATATTTATTATTATTTGTAAAAGAATCGTACAATTAATTACCAAATATAGGTACATTTCAGAAACGAAATATATATATACGGATAGAAGTATCATTAAAATCTGATAGGATAAATGTTAGTTAAATTAAAGTTTGTTGTATATCGTATATCGAATCAAACTATGTAATTGTGAGAAAATATGTTTATTTTCACAGATTACTTATTACAATAAAATGTAAAGAAACTTCTGGCATGTGTTTTTTTGCATTATTTGTTCAAAAAATATTGTACAAATAACTATTAAATTGGTATAAATTAAAAATATTCAAATATATCAGTTTTCGCACTTCGATAGATTTGCTTTTGCATTTTATGGTACCTAGAGTAGTCACAATTTAAGAAATACATATTACGTCATATCCGTTTTGGGCGCTGGAGTCGTCGGATGAGTCCATTATGCCAGCTATAGGGGTGTTTGAATTCAGCGGCGTCGTCAGTCGACAATTTCGCATCTGTCAAAATTCAAATTAGTGTCTGTCTCTGAATTTGTGGGAGTTGATCGCTTTTTTACCGTGTGTTATTTATTATTATCTAGTGTTACCTACTTCATATAAATAAGTGTCTTTTTCAAGACATCTCATACTTCGTTTATAGATAGTGGTAAGTTGACTGCATTGCATAAGATTTTTTTTATAGAAATCTCTTTTATAATCAGTTATAAGCTTATGATGGCTGAAACAGTCGCATCAACACCAAAGAAAGTTGGCGTGAAAGGCAAAATAATTCATAGCCAGGGAAGGGAAATCATTGCGCATGTATTAAAATTTATGAAGGAAGAAGCTGCAAATAATGCTCCAATAATACCTTTGTCGCACTATAAAGAGAGGTTACTTGCAGCAACGGGAATATTGACATTACATACAGAAGTATTGTCAAGGAAGCCGAGGATGTAGATGCAGGAAGAGCTACCTCTTTTAGTAGCCCTGGCAGAAAACGAACACCCCAGTCCAAAAGTACCCTTCGTATTGAAGATAAACAAACAATTCGTACTATTGCCACGGAAAGTTCCGCTACATAGAAATAAGTTAGATTTAAGAAAAGATGTCTTCGGAGATCACAATCTGAATTCCCAATACCTCGTCGCCAATCCCCTCACGAGCGCGGTACTCGAAAAGTGCTGACGAGGTTCCGGTAATCTGATTGTAATCTCTGAATACATCTTTTCTTAAATCTAACTTATTTCTATGTAGCGGAACTTTCCGTGGCATTACCCCCTCTTCCAAAAAAAATATAATAAATAGAAACTTTGTCTAAATGGGATGAAGATGGATAACGTACGTCAAGGCTATGACAAGAAATACCTTCGAATTAACAACACAGCACCATCAGAAGGAGGGGAGAGGCGACGCTTGGGGAACATCATGAAGAACATTTGATGTAAATTGTTAGTTTTTATTCATGTATATTTTTAAATCGTTCAAATATTTCTATAATTTTTAAAAACTTTTAATTCTTTATAAAGTTTGTTCTATATTTCGAAATTTGTAAGTAATATTAATGTTCCATTTCTCTTTTTGAACTTGTTAGAAAATAATTGAATGCTACTGTTGATTGGGCAATCGAAGGAAATTTAATTAGAGAATAAGTACTTAAGTTAGGTATAAGCAAATAGTGGAACTTTGGTGGCTGCACCCGAAAAATTAAGGCTCAAATATGCTGGAGCATATTTTTTTTTGGAAGAGGGGGTAATGCCACGGAAAGTTCCGCTACATAGAAATAAGTTAGATTTAAGAAAAGATGTATTCAGAGATTACAATCAGATTACCGGAACCTCGTCAGCACTTTTCGAGTACCGCGCTCGTGAGGGGATTGGCGACGAGGTATTGGGAATTCAGATTGTGATCTCCGAAGAACGCGGTTGTATAATAAAGAGCAATAAGTGGTTATATAGTGTTTGAATCAACCGCATCCCCCGGGTAAGTACCTTTCAATAGTCCCTATTTATAAGTAAAATAAGAGAAGCGAGTAGCTCCAACCCCCAACCCTTACGCAAAGGGGCGCGACAGTTAGGGAGGCCGCGACACTATTGTACATAATTTTTATATACATGAAAAAAGACGACCTACCATAAGAGGTACAAAAATATAATTTCCTTTCTGTTAATGTTTATACAACAGCATTATTATTTAATTATAGGAATTTATGAAAAAATTCAAGAAAATGGTATATCCTTCGAAGGAGGTTTGACCACTCTCTCAAATGTTTTAAAAAAGATGGGATTTAAGTATGTACTCATACAGAAAATTAATGTATGACAGTAAATTTATATATTTATTCACTTGCAGGTGGCAAAGAACTTCTGATAAACGGAAATTATTGATGGAAAGCTACGATATACGAGCTAAACGCATAAAATATCTACGCCAACTACAAGGTTACCTCCATGAAAATAGACCAATAGTATTTACGGATGAGTCATACATTCATAGTTCCCATACACAGCCGAAGGAATGGTCAGATGGTACACTGTTAGGACTGAAGAAACCTATTTCGAAGGGGCAGCCGCTTAATCATGGTGCATGCTGGTGGTAAAATGGGCTTCATAGATAACGGATTACTTATGTTTCGATCAGGTATTTAGTAATGTATTGTATGTAGAAGTTATTATATTAATGGATGAAAACTTCGTTATTCATCTAATATTATGGTACTCCTTGAATGTATTATAGTTTACTATGTAATCATTAATATTTTTGTTCTCAAATGCTCTGAAAAGCAAGAATTATGATATTTCTAAGATGAAAGCACCATTAAATTCTTTGTTTTTTTTTTTCTTAAAGGTACAAAATCAGGTGACTATCACGATGATATGAATGCGACAAATTTTTTAACATGGTGACAAAACAATTGGTGCCTAATCTTCCACCTAGAAGTGTTTTGATAGTGGACAATGCGTCTTATCATAATGTAAAACTTCATTATGACCCAACTTCTGGAACAAAAAAGGCTGAAATGATCGAGTGGTTGACGGCAAGGAATATATTCTTTGATTCTAGCTTTACAAAACCAGAGCTTATGAACTAATAAAGAAAAATAAAAATGAAACGCCACAATTTAAATTAGATAAGTTACTAGCATCTCATGGGCATAGTGTTCTAAGGCTGCCACCGTACCATCCCGAATTAAACCCTATTGAGAAAATATGGGCTATTGTAAAAAACTGGGTCGCTGCAAGAAATGTTACTTTTAAGTTAGCCGATGTGGAGGCATTAGCTAGAAACAAATTTGCTTCTATAACTCGTGAAGAATGGGAATCTGTTTGTAACCACGTTGATAAAGTTGTAGAAGACTATTGGAAACGGAGCACCTGTTGGATATGATAACAGATGAGGTGGTATTTGTTGTGAACACTGGCGAATCAGAAACTGATGAAGATTTTTATGATGATGACGAGTATGACGATGATGCTGAGAATACAGTGTCGTGATCTTTTAACTCTTAAAGGCACCCCTTAGTTTTATTTTTTACTGTAAAATATAGTTTATTGTTCTTAATCCAGTGCTATAGTATTTTAGAAAGGACTTGTGTATTTGATTATAATATTTCACCATATAGTATCGTTCATTGTACTTTGTATTTCATATTTATTCCTGAATAAATGACGATGGTTATTTGGTGCTTTATTTTTTTGAACATAAACAAATAATACTAATTATTTTAAAATTAAATAATTTAAGCACAAAATAAATGTTTTATTTTTACCTTCTTAGTGCATGTTCCATGTATCTAAAAACATTCTTTGTTCATTGAAAATTACGATGTATTATAATTATTATGTAATTTCTATTAACCCAAATATTTTTACGAACGGTTTCCAAAATATTGACGTACCCAATAACTAATTTAATAATAATATTAATTATTCAACATTATTATTACATATTAATTTGATTTGCTATTTTTCTGTAGTAACTTCTGTTACTGGCGTGCATTTTCTCTCAAGCACCTCTGTCAATTTAAATCACCTCCGCCACTGATAGCTTCAGTTCGCGTATTCTACGTTGACATTATGATGACGTAATATGTATTTCTTATATTGAGACTACTCTACCTACCAGTCAGATTGTACCCCACAACAAATCGTGACGTCACGCTGATATAAACAAATCGTATTTAGTGCGCCCCCTCTGTGTAGACCTGTGAACCTGTAGACCTGTGAACCTGATTTTTTTGCACCAGGTTCAGAGCCGGAGTCGGAGCTGGTGCACCCGCTCCGCGTAAGGAGCAGGTCGTTTCAATGTAATGTTTGCCGTGTAGTCCGACCACCCCTTCTCCCGCTAGCTCTCCACGGAGACGGCCAAACGTCTGAAATTGGTGCCAATCTAGACGTGGCTCTTCGCTCGCCGCTTGTCTGCATAAATAACTACAAAGCGCGTTTGGTCGCATCAAATCATGGGAATCGCAACGTTCGTTCTGTGCTTAAATGTGTATGTGTGTACGTGTCTTTATCGGTATTTTTATGGTGGCACCATGGCCCCGTGGTTCTTTAAAGAGGAGCCACCATTGCACGGATGTATTTTCCTTTTAAACGAATACATTTCCTAATAATAATAATAATAAATCTATATTTTCAGTTGTTGCTTTTAAGACATTTGCTCTTCGTTATTCCCAATCCTCAATTGTATAACAACAAACACCACAAATAGTAAAAAACATGTATAACTGATTACAATTTATAGAATTTCTGCATACCGATTAAAATTCTAAACGGAATGCTACCTATGTACAAAGTTTCTCATACCCCCAACATAACCAAGAATAGATATATTTCTATTTGAGACACTTGGATCGAATCGCAACTCCAATAAATCAGTCCTATCAGAATATCTGAGGCTACCATGTTTCGCCTACGATCCGTTTCAATATTAAAGGCGAGACGCGTTGCTAATTCCATCACTAGAACGTAAACGAGGAGTTAATTTAGAGAATAGCGATTTAACGAAGCGTAGATTCGACCGGAGATGAAAAACCGCGCGCTGGTGATTTATCTGTTTGGCCTTTGAAAAGCCAGGGAATTATTTACCGGGCACCAATGCACCGAGAGCGACTTCCAAGCGCGTTCGACAATTACCCCGTTTCATTATTCAAATATCTAGGCCGCAATTATAGATCGAGATTCGTGAATAAATCTTATAAATTGCCCGGCGGACGTAAAAACGTCTACCGACCGGGGATACAGATAATATTGTTCTCTGTGTGCAAGCACGATTACAAAAAAAAAAGAATGACACCACCAAGAGTTTAATTGCTGCTGGAAGGTGTATGTATGTGAAGGTAGCATTGAATACCGATAATAGTTCAGCAAGGAGATATTTTATGGATATTTTAATATCCTATTGTTTTCAAGGACCAAGGAGCTTAAAATGTCAAAAGAGAGTGTTCGAGTTGTTACTTTTTTCTTTTTAAGTTATTGTTACTGTTACATACACTAATGAAGAGATCACTGCAACCATCAAAGATGTTATAGAGTTTTACTACGATGATGTCTTGAAAAATTCTTAGCCTACTATAGAAGCATACAAAATTTGCAAGTCAAAATATTTTATTATTTAACATACTCTCCTCGTAATTGGATACATTTATTACAACGAATCTGCACGCCTCTAGATCTTTCAGAAAGAAATTTTTATCTTGCTGTGCAAATCAGGTTTCCACTGCTTCTATCACCTCTTCGTTGGAAGAAAATTTACAACATTTTAAACTTTTTTTCAGTTGAGGAAAGACATGATAGGCGGACGGAGCCAGATCTGGTGAATAAGGGGGGTGTGCGAGTAATTCGAACCTTAAATCACGATTTGTTTGCGTGGAAACATGCGATTTGTGTGCAAAACACCTTTGGACGACTTTCCACATCTTCTCTTCTTAACCTCTTGTCGTAGAGTGATCAGAACGTCGAATAATAATTCCCAGTTACTGTTCTACCCTTATCCAGAAAATCAATCATTATTACTCCATGGCAATCCCAAAAAACTTAAGCAAGAACTTTTTCAGCAAATTTTTGAACATGAAACTTCTTAGGCGTTAGAGAACCAGAGCGTCTCTATTCCATCGATTGTTGTTTTGTTTCTGGGTCGTAGAAATATACTCAAGTTACATCCATAGTAACAATACGGCTAAGAAGTCTGCATCTTTTTCAAACCGAGCACAGATCGAACGCGATGTTTCCACCCTTGCACGATTCTGGTCAACATTCAGACATTTGGGCATCGATTTTCAGCCCAATGCGACGGTCTGACAAAATCATGTCATGAACTGCATCAACATTTTCGGCGACGAATACAGAAACTGGCTTTCCCGATCGTTCATCTTCAATGGAAAATTTACCCCTTGTATATGTATATATACAGGGTATTTCAGATCACTCGTCCACTATTTTTTTCTCGCGATCTATTGCAGCTAGACTAATGCAACGAAAAAATTAATAACAAAATCCCACCAATTCACGAATTACGTGAAAATATTTTTAAATTTCGGAAACGTTCCATTACACCGGAAGTGGATAACAACAATGGAATCATATATTTTTTCTTACCTCAATGAATTCTACAGATTATTTGAATACAATTTTCACTCAAATTCTCTATCCCTAAATTCAACCGTTTTTGAGATATTTACGATTTTGTCAAAATTTAGATTTTTTTCATCTCTTTCGAAAACGCACCATATTTTGCAAACCTTTAAAGATAATGATGTCATTTTACTAGTACCCAATAAAAATAGTCGTCCGTACAAAATTCTGTCAAAAGAATCACTAAATTGTATACAGAGTTTCATAAATCGATTGTCAATTCGGATACATTTAACCTTAGACATTTTTTTTTCAAATGTAACATTATATTTCTAATTATACCATTCAATGCAGAAATACATTCTCCGTGGATAGGTATAAAGAATGCATATGCCTATTCCTAGTCGTTTTCAAGACATCAACCATTATTCGGCTATGAAAATTTTAGTACATTTCATGCAGTGGGCTGTGAAAGTTTCACAGTTATCGAAGCAACAGCCTTTCAGATCCAGAAGTGTCAAATTTATCTTTGCTAGTCTCCCTATTATAGCCGAATTTTCATTATTAGTGGTTCTTTGTTGTTGTTTCCTTTCCTTTATTGTTACGCGTTATTTTGTCATTTTTTGTTGTTCACGAGTTATGAATTATTTTTTAATATGGCATTCTCAAATGCAGAAGCATTCGCAAGGAAGCACAAACAGGAAATGTGCGCAAAAATCATAATTTTCAAACAAGCACTCGCAGTGCTGTATTGCGAAAGTTAGGGATTAGCCATGTGAGCGTATGGTGAGTTCTTAATGACGACAAAATGCACCCGTACCATATCTCGCTTCGTCAAAAATTACGTGACGGTGACTTCCAGGTCAGGGGCCGTTTTCGTCGATGAGCATAAACAAAATTAATTGCGGATCTTCGATTTTTTGAAAGAGTATTGTGGTCAGGCGAAGCAACATTTAAAAGTAATGGTGAAGTAAATCATCATAATTTACATTATTGGTCACACGAAAATCCACACTGGATGCAAGAACTTCACAATCAAAATGTGTGGAGCATAAACACGTGGTGCGGTATCCTTGGTGACCAAATAATTGGACCGCATTTCTTTGAAGAAACGATAAACGGGAAAGTGTATAACAATTTTTTAACAAATGAATTGTCAGTGATCCTCGAAAACGTGCCCTTATAAATAAGAAGAGATATGTGGTTCCAACAAGATGGTTGACCTGCACATTTTGCTGTACATATGAGAGAAAAATTAAGTGAAATGTTTCCCAAATAAATGGATTGGGAAAGGGTGCGAAATTTCATGGCCAGCTAGATCACCAGATCTGACATGTTTAGACTATTATTTTAGGGGAAGGATGAAACATGTTGTTTATCAAAATCGTCCGCAAAGTGGGGAAAAAAGTGAAGATAAGAATAAAGCAAACGTGTAGATCCATAAGTAGAAAATAGCTAGTCCGAGTTCATACGAACTTTGAGGGCAGAATAGAGTAATGCATAGAAAGAAACGGCAGACATTTTGAATAATTTATTTTTATTTAGTTATTTTACATCAAGTTCAATAATTTTTTTATGATTATTGTAATCTATTTTTTTTAATGTAATAAGTACCACCCTTTGATCTGGCATCTTTAAATTATTGAGTATCATTATTCCCTTCTACATAAGCAATAAATGTAAAATATCTTTTATAATACTCCTATCAACCACAACACTATAACCATGGGCCAGTAATGGGAAAATTAGATCTTAATGATGAAGTAAACTAACATTGCTTTGATGATTGTCAAACCTACTTGTCATTTTCACAGCCCACTGCAAGAAATGTACTAAAATTTTCATAGAAAAATATATATTTCTGTTGCGAATACGTGACACGTACGTTTAAGTGCTCTCTGAATAAAGTGCTTTTTCTACCAGTTAATAACTTTTGTTTTTAAGTTAATCGGTATCATAGTGTAGGATTTCTTTTTTTCTCGAGTATTGTTCGGCTAAATATTGTGGATTCATTACAGCTTTGCAGTAATTTGCGAGTAAGTTAATTTGAAAACTCTATCCTAAGTATCTGTTCCTTTTCTTAGTGTATTGCTTTTTGCGTACCTATACTTTTTTGATAGTATTTCTCTTATTTTTGTATTTTCGATATACACTATTGCTCAAGTGTAGAATCCTTTTATTTACCCTGTGTTTTCATCTATTTTACCTTACCGTTGCCTATCTTTGCCAATCGTGTATAATTAAAGTCGCTGTGACGGGCACCTCAGCGTGAAGTACGTATTTCCAGCTTTTTGCTCCCTTTTTTAGATCCATTTTGTGAATATCACTGATATTTCATTTTATTAACAATGAGCGAGTGTGCTAATTGCGATAAAATTATAAAATCATCGGGATCATTCATAGGCTGTGATGGCTGCCAGAGCCCTATTCATCCTGATTGTGTTGGTCTATCAGAAACTGATGTTATTATGACTAGAGCCAAATCACGATCAATTAAAGTTGTCTGCAACACATGTAATGGGAATATGAGTCATTACAAGGACCTTAAATCTCTTATAACGTCTCTAAAGGATGAATTCAGTAATACTCTCAATAACTTTAAGATGGAACTGAATGAGAAGTTTACAATCTTTAAACAAGAAATAAATGAGAAACTCAGCCGTAATACCGGAGATAATTTAAGTATGGAAAACATCCTGGAAGAGGTACATTTGCGCCAAAGTAAACAACAAAACTTGATAATATTCGGGATGTCTGAACAACCTGCAACGCTGGAAAAGGACGCGGCCAGTGCTGCGGATGCTGTTGAAATGCAACTAATACTGCAGACATGTGCTCCTACTTTGAATGCTTCTTCAGCTAAATTTTCTTGTCTTGGACGTTTCAATGCTTCGTCTGCTAGACCACTTAAAGTTACATTGGGTAGCGTGAACGATGTACACACTATAATAAAAAACGCCTCGAAGTTGAAACAATCAACGAAGTATTCCAAAATTTCATTATCCTTTGACAGGACACCCTGGCAAATGAACACGTATAAGGAGTTGAAAAGGGAACTTAACCAGCGAAAAGCCGCTGGTGAAACCAGCATTGCAGTGAGGTACGTTCATGGTACCCCGAAGATTGTTAATTTAAACTAAATAATACACCCAAGCGCATCCTTAATATGTATTATCAAAATGTTCGTGGATTGAACTCAAAAACTACAACGTTCTATAATTCTATTCTCTCTTCTGATTTCAATCTCTATTGTATAACAGAAACCTGGCTAACGGAGGACATATTAAATTCTGAACTTTTCCCTAGTGATTATGTTGTTATTAGATGCGACAGAAATTTGCGCGCTCATGGTGTTAGTAAGGGTGGTGGTGTTTTATTGGCATTAAGGGGTGATTTAAACTGCACTGTTTTAGATTTAAGTGGTTTAAGAGCTTCTGCACCGCTGATTGATGTTGTTGGATGTAAAATAAATTTACAAAATGCATTTCAGTTATTAGTTTTTGTTGTTTATGTACCACCTGCATTATCCAGTGCAGACTTTCAATATTTTTTATCTTTATTTGAGGCTTCGAACTACTATAATCACGGTAATATTATGATTGTTGGCGATTTTAATGTACCCTTATATAACATTAATTTAAATGATCCTAAATGTATTATTGTTAACAATTTTTTGGAATTTTGGAATTTTTTACAATTTAATGTTTGTGTTAACCACATTCATCACTTATTGGATTTAGTTATTGCTAATGTATGTTGTACTGTAGAGAGGGATGAGGTGCCTCTATTACCAGAAGACGCCCATCATCCGTCTCTGAATATTTTGATTGAATGTAATGTAACTAGCACATCACGATTTGCGAATAGTATTAATGATAATAGAAAGTTTAATTTCGCCAAAGCGAATTTTCCGTTAATGTATGATATGCTGTTAAACACTGACTGGTCACCAGTTCTTAACGCTAATTGTGTCAATGTTTCCTGTAATGCCTTTTATGATATATTGTATAGCATTTTACAATGTACTGTTCCTAAATATGGTTGTAGTAGAGGTAAGCGGAATTATCCTCCGTGGTTTGATCAAGCAATTATTGTAAGTCTTCGCAATAAGCATTACGCACACAAGAATTATAAGAAATGCAAAACTGATTTCTTTTATCAAAAATTTAAGACTCTTAGGAGACAGTGTAAGGTTCTTATTAATGATGCTTATAAGAATTATATTGGTGAAGTACAAGCCTCGCTGAATCGTGATCCAAATAGATTATGGTCTTTCATTCATAGCAGAAAGGGAAATACTCGCATACCTGGACGTATGATATATAATGATCTAGAACTCGACACCTCCTCTCAAATAATGAACGGATTTGCTGATTATTTCAATAGTGTTTACACGCCACCTAACAACTCAGTTTATTCTCACCTTATAGAAGAGAATACTTCTTTAAATATTCATGTTTCTAAAATTACTGAACACGAAATTTATATTAAGTTGAAAAGTTGTAGGGATTGTCTCTTGAGTGGTACCGATGGGATCCCTAGTTTTCTTTTACGTGATTGTGCTGGAGTATTTGTTAAACCTTTGTGTCATCTGTTTAACTTAATTTTGCAATGTTCTGAATATCCTACAGTATGGAAATCTTCTCGTATTTGTCCCGTTTTGAAGAAGGGCGATCCCATGGATGTTACCAATTATAGACCCATTTCTATTCTATGTAATTTCTCCAAAATTTTTGAATCCATTATTTATTCTCATATTTATCCTTCTGTGAGATGTTTTCTATCCTCCAACCAGCATGGTTTCATTGATAAACGGTCAACGATAACTAATTTATCATTTTTACTCAGTACGCTTCTGAAATTTTAGACAGACAAGGGCAGGTGGATGTTATTTATACAGATTTCCAAAAAGCTTTCGACCAAATTGATCACTCTGTTCTACTTCATAAACTTCAATATTATGGTTTCTCTCCTGCTCTAGTTGATTTGTTTCGCTCCTATCTTATAGGTAGGCAGCAATATGTTGAATATCGCGACACACTAGATCTAATACTTTTTACCCAACGTCTGGCGTACCACAGGATCGAACCTTGGACCACTGCTTTTCCTTTTATTTATTGATGACATAGTTAAGCCGCTTCATTGCGAAGTCCTGTTGTTTGCTGATGATATGAAAATATTACTAAAATTGAGTCATTGGAGAACTGTCTATTACTTCAAAACGATTTATCTTCTATTGCCATGTGGTGTAGACATAATAACTTACAACTTAATATAAATAAATGCAAAGTCATGACCTATACTAAGAAACAGAACACTATTGAATATAACTATACTGTTAACAATGTAATACTTCAAAGATGTAGTGTATATAGCGACTTGGGGGTAATATTTGATTATAAACTTACTTTCACTGACCATATTACAGATATAATTGCTAAGGCTTACAAAATGTACGGTTTCATATATAGAAATTGTAGAGACTTTACTGATATTAATTGTTTAACTTTATTATTTAATTCCTTTATAAGATCTCGATTAGAATATGGTTCACTCATATGGTGTCCTACCTACGCCACTTATATCAATAGTATCGAGCGAGTTCAGCGACGCTTCTTAAAATATTTAGTGTATATAACCGACGGCACATATCCCGCTAGAGGATGTAACTATGATGATATGCTCACTAGATTTAATTTTGTATCTCTTAGATCTCGACGAAACATTTCTAATATTAAATTTCTATATAATTTGTTAAACAACAAAATTGATTGTATTTTTCTTTTAAGCAAAATTAATTTCAATGTACCTCGGTTATCTTCAAGACACTTGCATTTATTTCATTTACCTACTAGCAGAACTAATATTATGTTGCGCTCGCCAATATATTTAATGTGTAGTTCCTTCAATGCTATTTGTAATACGTGTGATATTAATTGTAATTCTTTATCTGATATTGTGAACGCTGTGTTGTAATCATTTCTTTCTCTTTATTTACTTCTGAACTAGGTATACTATGATATAATATATTGTATTCGCAATTGTTAATTTCAATATTTCCTGTACTTGGGTGTAAACCTGTTGGAAATAAATTATTATTATTATTATTATTATTATTATTATAAGTCGGGTAAATAATGGTTGATATCTTGAAAACGACTAGGAATAGGTATATGCATCCTTTATACCTGTCGACGGAGACTTTATTTCTGCATTAAATGGTATAATTAGGAGTATAATGTTACATTTGAAAAAAATGAATTTCGTTATCTACGTTGATATCGTTAGTTTATGTTTCGTTGTATATAATAATTAGTACAATACGTCCAGATAAAAATGTGCCAACAAAAACAATCTGGTAATGAGGATACCTTCTATTCAAAATTATGTGAAGCATTTGTTGCAGTTTGTCTCAATTGCAATCGCCTGTTTTGCATAATTCTTTAAATAAGTACACCAATAGGCACATCCCCCATGAAACCAGGCTCTGCCAAATATATTTACCTCAGCGCCACATCGAAGTAATGGCTTCTATAAAATCTAATATTTCTAAGAACTTTATTTGGATATCTGCAGACGAAACAACTGATATTTTAGGCTGTTGCATTATAAATATAATTGTCGAAATATTATATAATATCCGGATTTATCTTTGCCACCTGCGCCAGTTACAACAAGATGGGGTACATGGGAGTAAAAAGAAAACGCGAAATAATTTGACACCAAAAAGAATAAAATCAACACATTTGTTACACCGAAAAGTAAAGAAATCATCCGAAATTAAGCAAAAGATCAGGATAGTGTTGAGTTACATTGCATAATAAAATATTTTATCTACATTGGAGAAAACTAACACCCATTTTAATCCATAAAAGTGAAAATTTTCCTAAAAATGTTAGATTACACTTATTCGTACCGCTAAACTGCAGTGGGGGTGAAGAGAGTAATGCGCAATATTACCACTCGCATACTACAGTCATTATGGAAGCGCTATTTTTCCGTTTTAAATATAATAAATCTTATTCTAACACCAAATTACTGAAGCTTAACTTCTCCGTATTGGTTAATTTTCACCTAAAAGGGACAAACACTTTACTTTAAACTATAAAGCTAACACTTTCTGACTTTCAAGTTACTAACTCTTTATTTTTTATTTTAACACCTGAAACGGATGGACGCCAGGAAACACCAGGAAAAAGTTGAAAAAGTATTAGAATTAACTCCAGATTTTTATGTGTGTAACTGCATCAGTCTGATATAATGCGATAAACGCTTCCTGATTGTTGTTTAGCTGAATAGGGAGTGTTTTAGTTGGTAGACCTCTCCTAGAGAAGATGAAGTCCAGCACACTGTGCGTAATTGCATTTCCCCTCCAAGAAAATGTATAAAATGATGCCGATGCGTTTTGAGACGTATTTGTTTCATTTTTATTTACATTCATATCAAAATAAGTTTTAAATGTTTAATAGATTCGTTGAATAAGAAAGAAAAACCAAGACGGAGGTTAAAACAAAATAGATGCTTGGTTTAGCATACGTAATTACATCTACTGCATAGGAAATCTAACTCGCTTAGCATCTCTTTATGTTTTAACCCACCACTACGATTACTACTTTCACGCTGCGATTTTATACGTGTTTCTTGTCCACCTCGTTGCAAGCCAATTACATATTTAAATTACTCAGTTCTTCTTTTGCACGAGGACTGAACACCTATAGTTAAATAGGTAGAATGCGCGGTGAGACTATTTCGCCTCGCAATCTCTGGAAATTGCCATCGTCGATGTCCACCAATCACAAGAAAAACAATGACTTGCACTAAATGCCGTCAACGTCTGTTAATTGGCCGATTTTATCGTCGACGTCTTCGTACTGACAAGATATGTTCCGCCAATTAGACATCTACGGCATATATAATTGATTTGTGTGCCAAGATTATGATCGAGTCAGCCACCCATCAATGTGTGCATGCATAATATGTAAGCCCAGATACATTTATGAATTCGCCTCCGTAGCGAATAGGTTCCCGGGTGCAAAACGCCGTCGGTCGATGCAAATCAATGTACGTTGAATAATCGGATTACTACAATTTCTGATTCCACATCGTCTATGTAAAGTACGAACATGGATTGCACTGCAAAAAAGGAAGGCGTAGGATCGTGGCAAATGATGTTCAGTAGATTTTGCGTTGCAAAGAATAACAGCGTAACTTTAGAAGGTGCTTGAACTGCTTACACAATAGTTTACTTGAACATACAGGATGTTTACGGTTTCCTCTTCCTTTCTTCTCCGTTTATGATATGATAGCACATCCCAAATAAAGTCGATAAACCTTAAGAGGCTTAAGAAAGATCGTGTCATAGGGGAGATTATACTTCTTTTACTTTTTACATTAAACGCGTAATTTGTTTCAAACTTTAGTAAACCACTACTTATTGAGTATTATTCGATTCGATCTAGGCGATCACAGAAATATTGGAGTTGGTTGATCTAAGTAAACCTCTAAGTTCATTTTTGGCTTGTCAAAAATTTCCTGTTTTTTGCGTCCAGTTACATATCTCGTGGTGTGTATGCTGTCTCTGTCATGTTATTACATATTTTTACTAGGTGTCTCTTCAGATGGTTCCTACTGACCTACAATAGTCCTTCAGTCTTTTTATTGGATTCGCTAAGTTTAGCACTGAGATGAGAACAATGGTTTTGATGAAATTTTTACTGAGAAATTTGTATTAACACCAAATAAAATTAATATTTAAAATGGCAGTATCTCATTTATGGAATAACAATATTCTTATACGAAAACTTTTAAAAAAAATATTTAGTTATTTTTCATAGCTGTAATATTCGATTCGGAGGGGACTTGCCTGAAAGTTGTTAGTGTTTAGTGAGGTCAGTTGCCTGTGTGTATCGTATTTGTGAGTTTTCTTATTATATATTATTCGTATTCATTACAAAAGTTGTTATAGTTACGGATGTACCATAGTTATTAACAGATTGAAGATTTGAAGAAATAGTATAGAACTGTTTGACCGGAAGTACCTATATAGTAATTAAGTATTTCAGTTAGTAAATTGCTGCATATAATATTTCATTTTTTCTTAGATGCTGTTTCTTAGCAATAACTTTTATTATCTCCACACATGTTTTTTTTTTTTCTGGATAACTCAAAGAATTTTGCCTGTTTCATATATACCCCAAAAGTGTGAATAATATTAATGTATGCTGTATTTTTAGATATAATGAGAGTAACAGTAATTGTGATGGCTCAATGTTATTTGTTTTTTTTTAGTTGCTGTTTTTAAAATACAACTGCTTTCCGTGAAATGATGCGGGACATTATTGGATCAAGCCTTTTGGTGATTATCAGAAATTATTGATTTAAGGGCACGGGAAAATTTATTGGAAATGTTGCTGTGCCCTGCTACACCTGACGCCTACATATTATTATAAAGTGATTTGGACAAAATTTGCCCTGAGAAAAGCAGTAACCCATTTTGATTCTGAGAGCTATTTAAAAAATGTGTTAGCCACAGAAAAAAAGTTTGCCAAGGTTGTTTTAAGAAATGGTAAGAAACAAACAATTTGTGAGATGTTATTGTTTAATGTTTCAGTAGCAGTTGCTCGTTTTTACTTGCCTAGCCTTTTTACGCCATTCCGATTAGATTTGGTCGAATACTATTGAAACCATCTAAAAGAGAAGTATGAAACAACTTTTTTTTTGGCAAATGGCGGTAGTTTTATTTTTAAGTATATGATTGTAAAAATAAATTATCTATATTTACTGGACACCACACACCAAAGTACTATTGAAATATCATTACTAAAACGTTAGTAAATACTAATAATAAAATTTATCCTTAAAATCCTGCATATATTCATTAGAAAGGCAATGTTAAAGAAAACTAAAAAACTCTGCAGCCTTTTACAGTACTCTGCAGTGTATAAAAAATTGTTTATTTTGTACTAAATATTACTTTCAATAAAAAAGGATTACTTAAATCAAAGCTATATATCTTTGCCACTATTTAAAATAACGATTTTCTTCAGTTAATACATATTTCTTTGAATGAGAAACGGTACTATTTGAATAAAAGAAATGCGTGTTGACTAAAACAAATATCTATTAACTGAAAGAAATGATTCTTTTAAATAGGGGCAAAGACATATTTTGCGTTGACTTAAAGAATCCTATTTATCTGTGTGCTCCAATGGATATCCCTAATTAACTCCAATTGTATGTAAGTTTACAAAATTTACTAAAATTAATTAATAGACTATTGTATTATTCGAATTTCACCTTCTTATAGTTTCTCCTGATGAAGCGACCATAAAGAATTATAACAAATGAGCTGCTGATTTGCCATTATTATACAGATCGCATACCTCAGTAATTCCATTTTCTTTCAGTAATAATAGTAATAATAATAGCAATATACCCATAAGAATAGATATATAAAACTAAGCGTTTTTAAATCAAAAAGAAAGAATATTACTATAATTAATACATATTATGCCAACCCTAGATGGGTACTAAATTAAGAAACAAGAAAGATATCTACACAAATGTATAAATTACTTACAATAAAATTAAGTGAAAAATTGAGTGTAAATAGTTATGCATTAATGCAGAATACAGATTAATTACCAATATTAGCTATTTATGACCATTAGACGATAAACAAATGACATCGTTTTCTTCTACACTTTAATGCAATCAAACACTTTACGATTTCTTCCTAAGTAAAAACATGACAAAATGAAGTAATTATGGAAAATATGAAAATTGAATATGCAAATGACAACTAACACACGAAATATAAATAAACTTCTATTTCACAAAAGTTTTTTAATTTTCACACTATGTATTTCATTAGCTACGCCAACATCTTCAAGTGTACAAGTATATTGTCGGAATAATAATATGTACATATAATATATATAATAAGTATATCCTAGGTTACAAAAGATAAAAGCAAGCTTCAGAACTATTATCTCAAACAAATTCTAAATACTTATAATGTCATGCATAAAACGTAGTAGGTGCTAATGCTGCAAGTATGTACAACATTTCTGAAGTTTGTATTACACTAACGAAGTATTTACTAGTCTCTGAAGCATATGCTACTATGTGCATGTTACATAGAAGAAGCTGCTGCGCTTTAGAAGTATCTAGTAGTTTAGCCGTATTTATTCTAGTTCAAGTGAGGTTGGTGTTTGGGAATGTTCGGCCAGTGCAAATTGAGGCCGGTGCCCCACTCGGCGTAATTCTGTAGCATATATTCAGTCGCGTTTCACTTGAAATGAACATAGACGGGATTTCCTCTTAATGTGGCAGTTTTTGCATTTTTGCATTAAAATATACACTTAAACGTGATGCGCAAATTACGCGACAAAATAACGTCGAGTGTGGCGCCGGCCTTACTTTGAAATATATATTTTTGATGCAAAAAACACTAAAACTGTCCCATTATTCGGAAATTCCATCTATGTTAATTTCAAGCGAATGAAATTTCCGTCAAGTGTGGCACCGGCTTTAGTGTTTTTTTTAATGGCAACTTCCGTGGTAGAAAAGTATATAAACAATTGTTTAGGTAATTATCATTAATTGTGCAATTTGTATAAATTAAATTAATTTGATATTTCACAATTCAACAGAGAAAATGATGAGTGAAATGATTACTTGAAAAATGAAAGACTTTTTGAACTTCTTCTGGAGGCGATTCTAGTAGGTAATTGTAAAATATATAAGTGTAAATAATAACACGTTTGCTGTGACACAGCATCTACTACGTTTTACATATTCCACCCATAGTCACAAATTATGTAAAAGCATATCGTTCCCTTTAAAATAAGAAAGTTAGTAGCAACAATCTGTATATATTATCTGTATATAGATGGTAGTCAAGCACATCCACTCCATGAGATTCAAAATTAGATTCTGACTCGATTCTGTTCGCAATATTCTAATGAGCCAGCTCGGTGGAACAGCCTGAGAGCCAGAGAGAGGCATTGTATAAAAACAGATTTACTGAATGGCGAGATGAGTCATTACATTATATATCTGATGATAAGTTACTCATTTTGAATATTCCCAATAGATACACTAGTCAATCAAATTCGGTAGAAGATTCCGTTGTTCCATCAATCTTCCTGTTTTCTTCTTGTTTGAACATGATGAACGATTTTATGGGTGTTGGTTTCTGATGATGGTCTTCAAGAAACGACGGCTATGTTCATAATAACTTGGGACTTAACAGGCCAGTAGTATTTTATAAGACTAACTGATCCGATAAGGCCCAAATTATCACAACGGATGATCACGAGAAGAAGAGATTGCCGACGTTGGTGCTTGTATGTACCTTGGCCCTGTAAGAAAAAGGTAGTATAAATATTTATAGAAGACATAAAGTAGTGTTTAGTTGAGATAAATCCCTATTGCTCTCAAGATAAGCACTTTTATACGATTACTATACATGCATAATAATATTAAGAAAAATAGTTAAAATACTCAGGTACATATCTATGTAAGTGCAACATATTACGGATACAGGCATATTTTCTCAGTAAACCTGTTAAAGTGGGTGTATAGTCGTATGTATGCTTAGTCGTTAGTGCAAATTGTGTTTGTCTTTGCATGTGTTTTTCGTGTGAAAATGTAAATGTGAGGTAAAATTTATATGAATATATTTTAACTAACTAGATGCAGCTTTCATGATCGCTTGTTGCATTACACACGAACACACAGGAAGTAATACTTGTAGGTAATAAAATCTCGGTAAACATATAGCAGCAGACATTCTTTTAGTGCTATTTAAATCAGCAGATGTATAGATTCATATGGACTGAGAAAAAAAGATTGTTTAAATTAAACATATGTATCTTTGATGATATTAAAAAAAACATTTTTTTAGTAAAAATTTCACGAAAATAATAATAATATTATTTTACTATCTTTTTTTCTTCATTGTATAGTGGCACTCATCGCAAATATCATTTCATAAGAGGATAAATTGGCAGAAACCAATCCGCGTTTTTAGAGAATCAACTATAGGCAATTTTGTTGACCAATATCCTTAAACCATATTAGTGAGTGTTTGGGCGTTTCAAATATTAATTAAAACTAGTTTTGAAGGTTTATTAGATGATAGTGGGGGTAACAGCTATTAAAACTTGCCTCATATATGCGGCCAAATATCTATGCAATATCTTGTATCCAGATTAGTGACTATACAGGGTGTTACGAAATTCACGGATACCGTCTGTCTATAGGATGACGTTAATCATCAAATACTAAAATCCGATGAAAGGAATTCTGAATTCTAGTCTTCTAAAGACATTAGTATTTGGCAAACGTTGCCTAGAAAATCGCATCGCATATAATCACGCTGCTTACCTTGCATTATTATTTGACGCACCAAGAGCCATCAACATATTGTAATACTCACGATTTGAGTAATATTGAGTCATTTTTTCAAAAGTTAAAATATAAATACCGCATCCTTTGAATGACAAAAGTAGAAATGTCATATAGGTAGTACTTATCCCGCGCATTTGTTTTATGTACAGCAAGAGAAAAAAAGTTTCCGCGTAGCTTGGTAGTAAAGAAACATATGACGTGAATACAATTTTTACGGGATATAGTGTAAATATCGGGCTTTATGGAAGAAAATAAATAAAAAGAATTGAGGTCGGATGTTAGTTCTTTACTACCAAGCTACGCGGAAACTTTTTTCTCTTACTGTACGTGTCACGATTGCAAAGTCCTCTTGGATCATGTTTAGCCGCTGCCGAAAGACAATTCGAACAAATGTTCTAAGGTGATCTGTGTTATAAATTTTCAGTTATCTACTATTAAGTTTTACACATTTTTTTTTTATTTTTTCAAATTGTTTTTAATTAGAAAATATTGGTCAAATGAAAACAAAAATGGTAGAGGAACCTCCGTTTTTGATGCTTAAGGCTATGTTGATCGCCAAATTCCATAACATGAACTAAATGCACAAATCACGTCTTTTTTATGAAGAAAATGTATATCAGGTGGTGTAACGCATTGTGTTTCTTATAATTTTTATAATATTGATATTTCAGTACGCCTTGAATTGAATATTGGATGTTTTTTTTTAGAAGAGTAAAAATGACATTTTGTTCAATAAAAATTATTGGAAAGCTATGCTGGTATCTTTTCAATATGCACAATTTTTTTGTTCTGAAGTAATGCTATATAGACAATATAGACATACACAATGTAAAAATGTACTACTTTGTTAATCAACCCCAAACGGAGTACCAAACAAGAAATGTCCCCGATAAACAATAGCAAGTATCAGATACTTAATCAATTCAAATAATACCTTAATCAATTCAAATAATACCTAATACGAAAATTAATGCATGTCAATGTTTTATAATAGCCAATCGTGGTTTTTTTTATAAGTTCGAAGCCTCACAAATGATTCCAAGAGCGCTTGCCAACAGGAGATGAATATTATTCTGATTTATAGTTGTCTTCACCTACCTCCAGTAAAATTTTAGTAGCATAACTCCATGACCACAAGAATTATCTTGTGGTCATTATTTCAATAATGACCTAAGCTGAAATTACCACTTATGCGAAACTGGAAACATATATAATAGTAATATATTTACTTCGTAGTGTAGCAAAGCTCTGCAAGAAAACGGTTTCATATCCAAGCGACAGATTTACTGAAAGAAAGTATTTCAAAACTTATTAAATGTTGTTACTAGTTGCAAATAACGGCATATAATTTTCCCGCAACTTTTTTAGTAACTTCAACGTTGAAGCATGAAATTACTCTATGATCACCTAATGATTTTGCAGTTCATTACAGTTATTTTGGTATCCGTATGTTGAAGTCACCAAAAATAGTTGCGGAAAGTGTTAATTTGAATATGTGTGTTTGTGTTTGTCATTGATTACCAAATGGACATTTTCTTTCGAATTACTTTCGTCATGAATAAACATCTAGACTAAATATAATTCCAAAATTTAGTTAACACACTACATTTTCATTTTACAGACCATTATAATCAATTAATTCTAGGTTCATTTCCGTCATCCTTGCTATTTATGTTGTAGGTGTTTTTTATGTCATTCGAAATAGTAATGAATTAATTCTTTATTAATTTTAGTTGTTTATTTAGTCTTGTATGTTTTTGAGCGAATTATTATTTTTCTTTCGTTCGCTTAACATGAATTTTTCATTTATCGAGTATGCTGATATGTAAGTACCTACATGTAATACCTAAAACTAAAGTAATGAATCGAAAAGCAAAAAAACCTAGTGACTCTCGAGCTACCAGATATAAGTGCGAAATCGCACAGTACTAAACTAGGCAACTGTTTTTAGTACGCCGTGGGACCGTGCTAATTTACCTCACAGATCCTTTTCTGTCGAAAAGGGTAGGGTTATTCAACGCTGCACGTGCTAATGCACGTGTTTACTACATGAGCAATAGATATTATGTTTTTATTTGTTTTTTAAAAAATTGAGAGGAAGAAGCAGAAATTATTGAAGTGTAATATGAAATTTTACATTACAGCACAATAAGAAATACAATGTTAGCATAAGAGAGTAATGTATGTTACATATACATTTTTAAAATACTGTATATTTTCCCTTGTAAAACTAAAATTGTTATTCTAAAAGAGTTATTTTTATTTCAATATAAAGCAAACGTAACGTAAACATAAAAAATAATTCAATATGAATATGAAATATATTTATCTAATTCTATGCCCTAATGGAAGGTGACGTCAGTAATAAGAACTTGCTCCTTCTTATCTATAATCCCTTGGAACTATTTTGGTCCAACGCACATGCTGCATTATAAACCGGAAGGATTCTTAGCCCAATTATGATGCAATAACAAACCGAAATATTTAATCCGATTAGTTCCAACTTTCTATGGAACTATATTACATATACTTTTATTTAAATACCATTTTAATGAATTATGTATTGATACTACTGTACTAATTTGTATTATTATTCATCGAATTATGAATGCATTAAAATTAAATTAAATCTGGAGCATACCTACATTATTGCGATAATACGAAAAAACTGTATGTTTCCTTCATTTATATTTATGCGTTTCACGATTCTGCGTTTCTGGCCAACAGATATTTACTAAATGTATTCATAATATAGTTGGGTCGTTTAAGTATCCTGCAAAACCCTATGTCTATCTCAACTAAATTTCCTTCACCACTTTTAGAAGAAAAGAAAGAAATAATCGCATGTAAAGAGAATCTGGCATTTCCTACAGTTCACCGATTCAACTTCCAATATAGTATTAAGTGTTGGTAAGAGCCATTGAATAAAGTGGGTGACAATTGGAAGACATTATTTTTAGATAATATAACATGGTATATGATGCATGTAATGGAAATGGGGACGAGGCAATGCGAGAATATCTTGCTCACTATCCAAATTGAAATCTTTTTTGTAGATTGCACCAACGTCTTTGGCAAACGCATTCGTTTATTGTTATATAAATATTACCTGAGTCTCCAAAATGCTGGAAAATCAAGGGAAAGGCTCACTGTAGAAGAGAAGATTTCAGACTTAATAAACGGCGATCGCTTAATTAGCACTAGACAAGTTGGCTGTTTCAGTTAATATCCCAAGCCATAAAACCGTTCATTCGGTTTTAAAGGAAACATTAAAGGAAACATTTTGTCCCATATCATCTTGTTAAAGTTCAACCTGAATTACTGAAGATAATTTACTTGCTTCATTCGTACTTATTCCGTTTGTTTAAAACAAGGAAACAATTTTTAACGAACATTACAGTCAAAGATCGTTAGAAAATCGATGATGAGAGAGATAACTTGAACAATTACACAAAGCAAATTCCTAGTTCTCCTAAATTGGAGAAGCGAAAATAACCTACCTATGTAGACGGGTTCGTTAGTAGCAATAAAGAATCTGAAATTTATACCATATTTACATAATTTTTTGATATAAATACATTCCCACGTGTATTTTTGCGACGCTATAAATTTGAATGAGCAGTAAAGATACAATTTGTTGTTTTCCTCTATAGCCTGAGCGGCTATAATCATGAGAATATTGCGCCCGAAGAAGCTGTACGCATGTATGTACAATAGCTCTTGAGGCCGTACTGTTAGCCTACTATTAAGAGGACATTAAATTCGTGGTAATGATCAATAGTAGTCAAGGCCGATCTCACAGTAAAAAAAGCCACTTTTAAGGTTAATGTGAAGTACAACGTTGATAAATTATACCTTGTTTTATCTTAATTAAATTCCTTAAGTATAGGAATTCATGTTCGTATTTGATTAATAATTCTATTAACAAATCGTTTTATTATCTCGTTACTGGTTTAGACAAAATTTCTATTTCGTGTTTTACTCACGATTGAATAAAGTAGGCATTTTAATTACTTTCTCGTTGTATCGTAAGTATTGGTAGTTGGAGCGCCAGCCGGTAGGTGTCGCTACAAGTACATTAAGTTAAGTATAAGCAAGTATAAGATAACCAATTGGTGATTTGGAATGGGAAATTAAGGTATTCAAATTACTATATGTACACATAACGTACTACAAAATAAATTCTGGTACCTATTAAGAAATAAAAATAAGAAAAAACGAGATAAAGATTTGTTTATTGAAATTGAAGGTTTTAGTTGATATTAAATCGACAATCTGTGTTACAAAAATATGCTCTAATGCCTAATGTGATTAATTCCAAGAAAAAAACCCAAATAAAAATAAATGACTGCAATAATTAAGCAGGTGTTCATGTTTACTAACTCGTAACGCAATTAATCTTGAATACTATCGAAAGCTAAAAAATAAAAACATTACAAAAGAGAGTGCAGTGGGACTAACATCTAATTTATTTTGTGGGAAACGTTTTTTTGCGTCTACAAAAGCAAACATCTGTATCTTTGTTCATCTTTTGAATAATTGCATTGGAATTACCTTGCTATACTAACAGTACCTTCCTAAAATTATTTAATGCTCACTTTGAACCAATGTAAGTTATGCTGACACCCTTAGAAACAAGTTACAAGGTGAAATTATCACAAGAAAGTAATTAATGTAATGAAATTTGCAAATGGATATAGACCGTGGAGAGTAATAAATAATATAATAATATAAATAATTGATTAATAAATTCGCTTTGCTGATGAGCAAAGAAAAGACCATGACCTATATGTGAATCCAGAATCTTCATTATCAATATCGGAAAGCACAGAGCAAGCTCCTTGATTTTCATTTGTAAAGGAACTACCAATCTGCGGTTGATTAATAACATGTCTTTCAGTTAAGTTCGCTGTGCACATTTTTCTTTCAAATAAACTATTCAAATTTAAAACTGTTTGATAGAATCGCACAATTGTATTAATAATCATGTAAATGTATTAATCATCCATCTTTGTTAAGATTAGTAATGGTTTCATTAATTTCGTTTAACATTAGATATTCAAAGTAATGAAGGAAGATACCTTTTAAAGAAATTGTGGTAGATCTTACTAATCCTTTAAATTAAATTATATCTTAAACATATATTTTGGAATGCAGCAAAAATCTGCAATGTTATTTAAGAAAAAGAGAAATGTTAGAACATTTTTAAGGCAATTTTATAAGGGGCAGTGTGTCAAAAAAAAGTAGCCTTTTTTAACAAATTAAGGGAGAGTGGGGAACTTCCATAATTCTTAAATTACCATTGAGTTATATTAATTAAACTATTTTCTGTATTTCATATGAAATTAGAACATTCACAGCTTCTTTTTGAAAACTGGAATAACAAATATTTGTTAGGTTTAAGCGTTTTCTCGACAATCAGATTTTGTTATTAGATCCACACACACACCTAACTATTATAATTCATAATTCATAAATTTTATTACTGAATAATTTCATTCTTAAATAAACAAATTGCATTAAATACTAAAATATTTGCATAAATTCTAGAATAAAGAAACCTTTTCTCTCCAAATTAAATTGACAAATAACAAGTTCTTTTAAAGCATAATTGGAAAATAAGAACTCGGGAAGCATTTATTCTACAATATTAAAAAGAAAAAGAATTCTTAGACGTAAACAGCATAATATACAAAAACCCATTATATGTTTCAAAGCAAATCAAACATCATGCGGTTTTATTTATTAAATAAAAGATTTGATCTACAATGGGCCTATTGATTCACTCGATTCTAGCACGTACGTACACATGTGTAGAACTTATGCATACGCCTGTTTCGAACGGAAAAAATCAATTTAGGGAAAATATTTTAGAACCTAAAATATTCAAAGTATTCCTTTAACGTTTTCGAGTAGCATTTCTGTTCGAAAAATTCCATCACTAATAAGAAGTAAAATAATCAATCCAACCAATCGACCATCTCGCCATCTGTGCCTCAATTCTCGAAATTTATGGTACCTTCGGTAAAACAAAAAATGCATTTGAATATGTATTTATCGTCCAAAGGCATGTACCATCGGCTACAGAGCAAACTGGTAGGTTGATTGATTTGGGCTGTGCCATGTCAAAATTAAATTGATTGTCATTTATATCTGTCGTATATTGTCAGCTTAATATGCCATAATTAAACGAGATTAAAAAAAGCTGCCTAGGGATCCATGTTACTTGTCAAACAGACTACTACACAGCCAACATTTTCAAATATTATTATTTGTGTATTAGCATCTATGATATTACTCTAACAATTTGTTTGAATTACATATATATATATATATATAAAAATATTTACTCCTTTTTTACTAGTTACTGTTTCCTTATATTACAAATTTTTTATTCTTTGTAGTCTTATATACAAGCTTTTAGGCATAAATATACGAACCTGATACGAACTAAGCTTTTTATCCAAATTAACTGTCAAAATTTATCGTCGAGCGATGTGTGATGAAACTAATAACAAATATAATTGGATTATTAATTTATACGATAGCTTTAAAGATGAGATATTGATCAAACAACTAAGGTAAATAACTTATTTGTACAAAGTTTGTTTAGTTATAATTTACAACAAGTGTTCAAAATGGTCACCATGCTGTTGAATGCAGTAAGCAATACGACGTTTCATGTTGTCAAAAATATCCTGCAATACATTTGGTGTTATTTCATGACATTTATTTGTAATTGTATTCATCAGGTCATTTAAGTTATTACTTCTTGTCTTATATACTTAATTTTTTAGCAATCCGAATATAAAAAAATCTAACGGAGTAAGGTCGGGTGATCACGCTGGCCAAACACCTCTGCTTATAACTCGATTAGGGAATTCGTCCTGTTGCAATTGATTTAAAAATGGTAGTAAAAACTGCTCTCGGTATCGTTGCTATTAATGTTATTGTGAAAAAAATATTGGTCCTACTATTCTATGACGAAATACAACTAACCATATTCCAAATTTAACAGGATGCGAAGAACTTCAATGTGATTGTTTGAATTGTATGTGGATATGTATGTGTATATTGGAAGGGTGATATTACACTGCGATCTAAAAGATCTATTGTGTCCCCTGTTCTTGCTGTTTCACAGCTGGCTTTCCAATCCTATTCCGTTCAGAAAGTGTAGGATATCAGAAGGCCCTCGGTTAGGTAAGTCTCCCTCTTCGATTTTACGTGCTCCCAGGTGCAACGCCCTTGAGTTGCACAGTGCTACGCAATTTGAGAGGGGATGGATGCCATCCTGTTCTCCAATCTGCTCCAGTCGTTTGCTTTCCTTTGTTCCTTCTTGGGAGGTACTCTCACTTTGGAAGTGGAAGGCTTCTTATGGAGGTCCTGCTCCAATTCATGTTTATTAGCGGTGTCGTCCCGCTAATCAACGTCCTTCCTCTATGGTTGATCCCACGAGTAGCTAGGGAAAAAAAGACCCACCTTCACAGAGCCCCGCATGCAGAGGCAAGGCTAAATACAATGGGTTGCGCCAGGTGCCCCAAGGTTGGACTAGTAGACTGGTCTTCTATCCAGCCACGCATCCCATCAGCCTAGTCCGCCACCCTAGGATTTAGGTTTTTATTGAGGTTGTCTCCTCTCGGTCCATGCAGTTAAGCAGAGCCCCCCACCCCCTCCGTCCCTTTCGGGATCTGGTTTAACAGTTGGGCTTTCGGTAGCCGAAAGCAACAACTGGCATCGTTGAAGAACCCTGTGCAAGCCTTTAGCCACGACACGACAGCTCGGGCGATTGTTTGAATTAGTTATAGACCATGTTCTGTAATTTTGTTTATTTAGAAATCCGTTTAAATGAAACCATGCTTTATCAGTAAAAAAAACTTCGATCGAGAATTTCGTCATTGTTTAAATTTTCTTGAAAGAAATTGCAATATTTTATTCTACTAGCGTGGTCTATAGATAAAATCTGAAGAACAACTGATGCTTTGTTTGGTTACATATGCGAACAACGCTTCAAAATTCTATGAACGGTACTAGAAGATACATTCTTTTGAAGTGATAAACGACGAACTGATGAATGTGGGTTTTCGCCAGCAAGGTTTTCTACAATATTTTGCTGTGTACCTGGTCTATCAGCACTTTTGCCTTTTATAACAGATCCTGTAGTCCGAAGCTTCTCCACTACTAGGCGAATATGATGTTGTAAAGCGGTATTATCCACAACTCTACTAGGAAACTGCAAGCGAAACTGTACCTTACATTCAGCGCAGGAATATTGCCATTCGCCATTAAGGAATTGTGCACTTCGGTAATATGCTTCAACAATAAAGATATTTTCTTGCAATGTGTACATTATTTAGTAGTATTAAGTTAAAAACTGTCAGGAAAAAATATATTGCTACTCACTATCACAACCCATATATCCAAATTTAAATTGCCTGCAATTATTCTTAGTAATTTCAACGTTGAAACAAAAAATTATCTACTATTTTGTATTACATTGATAGTTATTTTAATGCCTTGAAGTTACGTAGTTTACGTAAGTTAAGTCAAAAATGGTGGCGGGAAATTTAAATTTGGCTATTAGGGAATATAACAAATGTCAAAATGACATTAGAAATATAATTACTTATCATAGGCAAGGGGCTTATTATGCAAGTACTAGTTACTCAGTACCTACTGAAATGTAATTTATTTTAAAATATTGTGTATTATTCTTCGTTATTGTAATTTTTGTTGCCTACATATTAGAGAACTGTCCACATACTTAATTCCTTAACTGTACCTATGAGTTCGCACGTCTTTAATTGCAGCTTCTTGAAACGACAGTTTGTTGTTGAATGTTTTTTGTTTTTTTCTACAAAATTAAATTTTAGCAATATTAGTAATATGTGGGCAGAAAAGCTTACTTTCGATAAAAGTCATATTAATACATATACTTAGTAAATAATTTGCTATTTTTTTTACAGTAACATACAATACAATATTGTATTCAAAAGATTTCAATCACCACAAATAAATTAAAATGAAATTTAAACTCCCAGGGCTCCTTTTGAATACGTGACCTAGAAAGTATGTATGGAATATAATTTTTTCGCTCGATTTATCAAACCTATCGATCTTTATTCATGCATACCTGAGCAATATCTACAATAAGATCGATTATTACCGAACCAATGAAACAAATACCTATCGTCAGATCCTTTTGGTTATTCATCATTCTCGCTGCCGTTTCTCCACACATACATCTCTGCGCAACTTTGTATATATGTATTTATTAAAGTCTTGTACACACGTGATATATTCCGGAATGATCACTCAATGCGTATTCATTTATGCACGCAGTAATTCAACTGACTACCGCAGATATAATCTAGTTACCGCTATTACAAAGGCAGGAACTCCGACAATGTTTAAAACCGACAAGTCACCTTTAATCTGGAATCTATATTACGGAGATAGAACATCTCTATAGCTTGTTTACAAGCGGGTACAGCTGGCAGTATCCCTAGTGGACAAATACGTGTGTATGTACAAATTGTATAAATGTATAGGTTTTAAATGTATTCGTAATGATATAAATGTAGAATAGAATCTTAGAAGAATTTAGAAGCATGGAAAAATATTTATATCAGTGAGAGACCTATAGCGCCCTCACCGATAAACGAAATATACAGGTATTCCACGTAACTGGTTCATTAAAAGTTTATGATATTCTATTATTTACTTATATTTGAGATTTTGGCACCAGTATATGTTCGATTGCAACTATAAACGTAAAATACCTTAACCAAAATATCACTTCCGGTTGACCGGAAATGGATGTCAACTTTCTTATTTTAAATAGAATGATATAATTTTTTATTCATTTTTGGATTCTACAACTATAAATATGTCAGTTTTCATTAGCTATTCCTATAGCTACATGTTGCCGTTTTTGAGTTATCAAAGTTTTTCTTTTTTTTTTATTCATAATCACTGCATCATTGAGAAATTAATATCTCGGTTAATACTGCAAGTAGAGACTCCGAATTTGCTATGTTATGAATGTAGATATAACTCTAAGAAACGGTAAGCACACTTTACATTCTAACATACAGGGTGTTCAAAACTGAGGAACACAGTGACATATTTTCAAATGCAGAAAACTCATTTTTTTTAAATAGAACATCCTGTATTTTAATTCGAATCTATTATTTATTTATATTTGAGATTTTGGCACCAGTATCTGGTGCCAAAATCTCAAATATAAATAAATAATAGAACATCACAAACTTTTAATGAACCAGTTACGTGGAATACCCTGTATACATATATATATATAAAACACAAAACTGCGGTATGAATACTTTTTATTTTCAAATATGAGCGTTTGCAGTGCTAAGAGGGCTAGGTACATACGTATGGTGGGTCGCATAAATTTCAATAGTTCAGAAAAACGGATTTATATAACTATAAGAAATATTTAATAATCGGTTTTTGCGCAAATTATCTTAAAGAATATATACTTTTGTTGTACGAGCTTGGATTATGGATTAAGCTTTAAAACACAATTATAAAATATCATAAAGAATAATGTCGTTCAAACGTGTAGAAAAAAAATTTACACCGTTTTGTAACAAGGAAATATAAAATTGAAAAGAAAATAGCTAGAAAACAAGTTATTTCAGTAAACGATATAATCGTCCGGCACGTGGTGGCCTCTATGCGATACGTTGCTAAAGGAAACCGTAAAAGTTGTAATTAAAAGTACTTTGATATTTGACAACAGCGTTAGCGTATTGCGCATTGAGCGTATTTTTATAGTATGTTTAAAAAATCAACCAACTGTAATCGTAAACTCGGTTTGCGTTTAATAAATCGCCCACACTTAAAGAAACGGTTTCGCATTTTGAAATTTTTGGATGTAAGATGCATTGAATGGGCTTGCAAATATATGATGATGTGTTGCATTCTCCATATTTGCATCTTTCAGGAAAATATTATGGACATTGTTATACATAACGATGTTTACTATTATGGCAATTTACAGGAAAGGCAAATGAGAATTGAGGGGCAGAATAACTGGAACATCATATCACGTAATTCTTGCAATACATTTCAGGAAGAAATTCGTTCTTATATCTGATTCATAGATATTTTAACGTCTGCATATTTAAGCGACTAATAGTAATTACCGGTTCTTTGAAATTTACTTCTGGGGTCTCTTATTTTGCATGTAATCATTTGTGTTCATTAAAAAATAAAAAACTACTTAATTATAAACCTACGATAATTGAATTATATAACGTACCTTATGATCATCACCCCTAGCAGACAAAACCAATAAAAAAAAAGATAATTCATTTTTCTTTTGAAATTATGTAGTCTTAAGCCAGGTATTATAATACATACTTCAATGATGTAATAATTGTTAATTGTTTGTGCATATTTACAGTTTATATGCTTTTGTTGTTATATAACTAAATGAAATGTGTTTGGGATGTTTTGTAAATTAAAATTTAATAAAATATTTCAGCTTTTCATTAAAAAAAAATAAAACAATCTGTAATGCAATTCTCCCATAGAAGTCGAAAAAAACACGATAAAAGAATTACGATGTTCATTCTATTTTCTTTTTGAATTTGAACAACATGAATAGCACCTAGGTACATATTTCGTCTTTTTTTTCTAATATGCATCTTACGTTATTGCCAAATGTTTAACTGTCTTCAGGAACTAACGAATAGAACAGGTGGAATTACTTGGCTATGTATCGCTTGCTGTTATACCGATGTCGTACGTCCTTCGCTAGTACACAGATATATACTTTTCGTATGACAAAGACAAAATTATGAACGTATGTCACCTTTAATACTCCCCATTTTTATAGGCTTATATATTCAAGTGAAGACGTAAGGGGTATGTTTGACAGATATCGACTCGATCAGCTGTTCCCCAACGCTCTTAATTGAAAGCACGAAAGTACAATAATTAAAGAAAAATGTATGTAGTGAATCCCCTAACACGTAGGCAATACAACGAATGGCAGTTACAGCGAACGTAGGAGAATATAACCTCTCTCAACACAATAGCAGTAAAGCGCAAACATTTTGTGATTGTAAAAATTGTAGGCGATGGAATTATTATTTTAAGATATGTCAGGAAAAAATGTTGGAGATTTTCAGCAATAAACGTAATGATCTTCCAATCAACTCGATTCAGGCAGGAAATTTAAAAAAGGAAACACGTGAGTTCTATACTATTAGAGTCTACTGAGCTTATTATTAGTCTATAATTATACACAATGCGGCTCGAGCTTAATAATATGGTGGTTGCAGATTTTGTGAATATCAACATCTTTTACTGATTATAGTACTTGCTTATTATTTTGTTGTTGTTAAAGTACTTATAGAGAATTAAAATAAATACTTCTGAAACTCACTAATATACTGATTTTATTGAAATAGAATCTTCATGCGATGATCTTCGGTATTAGGGTAACAGCAAATTTACCTATAACTCTTTGATTAAAATCTAATATACTTTCGATAAAATCCTCTTCTTGAGAAAGCATAAAGCATGCATAAGTCTTTCTTGTGCCTTGCTGTGTATTAAGCAAGTGTTTATTGTTTTCAAACTAGAAAAAAAAAACATCGTTTTGTATCAGCAGATGTCATCGGAATTGTTATTAGAACTTTAAGTTAAGTTTTAAAGTTTTGCTGAAGAAGTTATATTATAAAGTAAAAGCAAACCCGAGATTGATTTAAAATCTTCCGTTTCATAAATTGCGCTTAGTTCACTACAAAATTTCCGTTCACAAGAAGGAATAAGAATTATTTCCTGATAGATATTTTTAGGAAAATAGAAGTTGTTCTTTTGGAAACGGTAGCTTTTTCAAAATGGTCTTCTAAAACGACCTCCAATTCAACACTAAAATTTATTAATCCAAGAAAAACATCCGGGTAGTTAGAGGACAAAATTGATTCATCGTGTTCTCTGAACACAAGTTCGAAAGCTCTACAAAAACGCACACAATTATGGTGAGATTCTGTGTATACTTGCAACGCCTGTAAGCATCCATAATACACGCTTATAATTCTATGGATAATCTTACAGACCCAGCAAATATACACAGAATTTTACCATTAATTATAATGTTCAATACATGTATGTATGTATGTATGTAAATTGCTGCTTTACAGCTGACCTTCCAATCCTATTCCTTTCAGAAAGTGTAGGATGTCAGAGGGCCCCAGTCTAGATAAGTCCCGCTCTTCGATTTCACATGCTCCCTGGTGCAACGCTCTCGAGTTGCACAGTGCTACGCAGTTTGAGAGGAGGTGGATGGGTGTTTCATCCTGTTCCCCACAAAATCTACATTCGGATTCCTTTTCCAATCCAAACTTACTCAGGTGTCCTTTCGGTGTACAATGGTCTGAAAGTATTCCTGTTAATATACGAACGTTGTTCTTACTCAGGTTGATGCTGTAAACCTCTTCTGGTTATAAGTTCCCAGAAGAATTTTACTTTGCCTCATTCCCTGTAACTGGTTTTTCCTGCTCCATTTCTATTTTTAGTTTCTTCAGTATTGTACTGCTACTTAACACGCAAAAGGGTTCAGGCCCTACAAAAGGCATTCCAGCCCCTTTTTTTTGCGAGATTATCGGTTATTTTGTTTCCTTCCACTCCTGTGTGACCCGGAACCCACAGGAGGGTTACTTTATTCCTTTTGCCTAGCTCATTTAATTTTCCTAGACATTCCCAGACCATCTTGGAACTGATTTCATATGAGCTCAACGCCTTGATAGCTGGTTGACTATCAGACATGATAATCTCCTGCTTTCGATAATTTCTATCCATATTGAACTGACCACATCTTTCAATGGCGTGCATTTCCGCCTGAAATATACTTGGATATTTTCCCAAGCTTTCGAAATATGTGGTTCTAGGCCCATATATTCCTATTCCAGTTCCCTCCATCAGTATACTATTTGATGGCATTTCTATTCAAGTTCAAGATGGTGTTATGATCCCACTCGCTCCTGTTACTTAGCTTTATGATGAATTCCTTCACAAAGCTGAATTCTTTTAACATATCATCCCGGGGCATATCCCAGGTTTGATCACCGTCAGGAGAGTGAGGCTTATGCCTAATCATTCCTTCCTTGACCATTCTGAGTGTGGTTCTTTTTGCCACTCCCTCTACTACAATATGGAGAGGGGTAAGATCCAATACTACTTCGATAGCTGCTGTTGGGCAGGCTCTCATAGCCCCCGTGATGCATACACATGCTAATCTTTGCACTTTAGAGAGGTTAATTCTTGCGGTGGCCAGATTAGTTCTTTTGCTCCATGCTACTGATGCATAAGTGATGATCGGTCTCACTATCGCTGTATACATCCAAAGCAGTATTTTTGGGTTGCATCCCCAATTTTTCCCTGCAAAGTGTTCAATACATATAGATTGCGCTTCAATTTGTCGTTGTGCAACGCTATATTTCTTGATAGGCGCTATTCATCTGATAATGAGCAGCAATATTGACATTTCCAAAAAGAAAGATTGGAGCATTTTTTTTTTGATATGTCTTTGTGATGAACGGTGTTTCTTAATTCGATCGCTTGAATAATTTAAATTATTGAAATCCAATTATTTTCGTCCATAATTTTTCAGATGGTAAACAAGGAAATGGAATAGTGCATTTTTTTATACTACAGTTACATATGTTTATTATATACATACGGATTAGTAATAACAAAATAGTAAAATAGTCTAAGTATTGAAAGTTCTTGTTTTACTTGAAATTCGATTGCTTTAGATTTAAATTCGAAATACGTCTGTTAAACTAACTAACAAAACAAACGTTTGTTTATCAAACGGATTCGCTATTAAACTTTGCACTGATCACTGAATTCATTATTATTTAAAATTAAAAGAGTATAAACACGCTTAAGACACAAATATACATTCATTAATGTGTACGACGCTGCAACCTTGTCGCACCCGAGAGTTCTGTATACATTCAATCATAATTATCAATGTATATGCTTGGTTTGCATCCGTGCTGCAAACCAAGGGCGTTTTCTTGTCATTTATTTAACATATCGAACTCGATATCAAAGATTCAATCAAGTTGTTCTCAGCAGTTAGGTAGAGAGAGTTGAACGTGTAAAATATTTTGCTAAAATAGCAAAGTCACAGTTCTTTATGACATAATTTGGTTGAGATGATTAAACTTTTTGTATAAATATTTTTGTTGCTGTAACATTGGGTTTAATCATAGTTTATTTGAAATAACGAAACATCTTGTTCAATTAACTAAGTTCTTCTTAACAAAATATATTTTGTGGCCATAAATAATACGGTTTTTCTATATAGCTCGGGCAGTTTTTGGACTAGCAGGATTTGGCTAGGACTAAGCCAAATTTGCTCGTGTAAAACGAGAACATATGACTGCGTGTGATCGTGAAAAAGAAAAAGAAAATGTCTAAGCACAATTAACTAAAATGCCACCAGGCGGGGCTGTACGAGTCACCATTCAAGAAAGAGCAAGGAAAGTGGTATAACACCACAAATGGACTACAATTTTTGCTACACCAGGGGAATATTTACACTGGGAGGAACGCTGATCACACCTTGGTACACTATCACTCTTTCAGGTGGCAATTTCCTCGGTTAATTGTGGTTAGAAAAGTGTCTACTTTTCCTGTTTGATGTTCTATGAATTAAAGTAAATGAAGAAGTATTGATTTCATATCTTGCAAACTGTTACGTATTTTAACTCTTTATTTACTTAAAAACTACAAAACTATGTGAGATAACATACATTCATTACAATATATAACGCCATAACTATTTCATCTCCCTGCCTGTTTTTTTAGCGGGAAATTTTCGCGTATACAACACCCTCTTCCTTAATTCACTTATATTTGGAAGGTGAATGACAGTCAGGTGGTCGTATTTTCTGCCGAAGTGTGGACCTCGTGTTGCATGTCTTCTTCGTTTCTTCTCGAACCTAACTGCAATCTTCTGGAATGCTTCCTGTACTTGTAGATGGAATTTGGGTTGATATGGATGGTTGTTCTTCTATGTGGGTCTCAGATTCTATTTCACCGGCTTCGATTTCAGAATGGGAGTTTCATGAGAAGGAAAATTATTTAAAGGGTATTGGAAAGGTGGTGGTGCACTGTCAAGATTACTACGGTTTGGTTTCATTTGATTTGCGTGTCGTTTAGGTATGTAAATTTCCCCTCTGATAGAATTTCATAATTAACTTTTCCTAGCTTTTTTATAACAATACCTTGCTTCCATTTTATGCTACTGTTGTAAATTCTGAATAATACCCTATCGTCCTTTTTAAATTCTTTGTTAGTTTTCCTGTTTTCAGATTTCGTGTTAGTTTCTAATTGTTTCTTCTCCACGTTACTTTGAATATTTGGTAACATTAAATCTAGTCTGGTTCTTATGTTCCGTTTTAACATTAACATAGCTGGTGAAACATTTGTTGTTGAGTGTGGCGCTTTCCTGTAGTGTAAAAGAAAGTTACTTATTTTTGCCTGTAGGCTTGTTCCTGGTTGCTCTGGTAACTTTTTTAAAGCGTTTTTTAGTATTTGAACATAACGTTCAGCTTGTCCATTCGAAGCAGGATAGAAAGGAGCAGTTGTAATGTGCTTTATTCCATTTGCTTTTAGGAATTCTTGGAATTCGGACGATGTAAATTGCGGTTCGTTGTCCGAAACTAAAGTCACTGGTAATCCGAAACGTGAGAAACAATCTCTTAAATTGTCTATGGTGTTTGTACTTGTAATTGAATTCATCGTATACACTTCTAGCCATTTTGAGAAGAAGTCAACTAGAACTAGAAAATATTTACCATTTGTAGGCCCAGCAAAATCGATATGTACTCTTTGCCATTGTCCCTTTCGGGTATTCCCAAGGATGTATTGGTACATTGATTCCTTGTTTTTGGTGCAATAAACAATTTTTACAATTTTTGACTAGGTTCTCAATATCGGCATCTATGCCTTTCCAATGTACGTAACTGCGCGCTAGTCCCTTCATTTTGACAATTCCTAAATGTCCTTGATGGAGTTCTTCCAAAACTTGGGTTTGTAAACTTTTAGAAATAACTACCCGAATACCTTTCAGTACACAACTTCTTCTACTGTGTACTCCCTTGATTAAAATTTATATTTTCAGTTCCAATTATTTTTCTTAATAAGAAGATGTTTTGGATCCTTTAAGCTTTCTTTCCCAATTATACGAGGGTTTAAAACTGTGTAGATTTGATTTAATTGTAGTACTGTTGGCTCGTCTACTATTTCGTCGGATTTTTCAACAGGAAATCGAGAATAAAAATCCGCATTGTCATGGTTTTCTGTGCGTCTGTATTTAATTTGATAATTAAATCCTTGTAAAAATATAGAATAGTGTAAAAGTCGTGTAGCACTAAGACTTGGTGCACTGGAGTTTGCAGCAAAATTTTTTTCAAGAGGTTTCTGATCAGTGAGTAATGTAAATTTATGTCCGTATAAATAATTAAAAAATTTCTTAATTCCCCAATAGATTGATAGAGCTTCTTTGTCTATTTGAGAATAATTGTTTTCGAATTTTGAAAGAGTTCTTGAAATAAAAGCTATTGGTCTTTCTGATCCATCGGAAAAACTATGCGATAAGACTGCTCCAATTCCGTGACTGGAGGCATCAGTCGCCAATATTAAAGGTTTACTTGGGTCGTATCTAACCGATCAAATCTTTTTTTTGACATTAATGAATAGGTCGCTCCCGTATCTAGTTCCATGTCAATATATTTATTCGCAATCTTAACTTTAATTATCAATTTATTCCTAGGATTCTTAGTTCCCACAGATAAAATTTGTGTAACTACCTGACAACCATCTGCCAATTCTTTGTCCGTATTTGTAGTTTCACGGTGTACAACCGATTTTGCGGAGGCTGCATTGTAATTTTTCTGCCTACAAACTTTTGCCAAATGTCCTATTTTTTTTGACAATTATTACATTTGTATTAATAAATCTACATTTGGGGCGATATGATTGGCTTTACCGAACCGATAACATGTGATTGATTGTGTATTTGCCTGATAGTTACTTTTAAAACTCGCGTTCTCTGACCGCTTTGTCGTTTTCCCCTTTAAAACTTGTGCGCACGCCGCTTTTCGAATTTTCAATTTGATTCAATTTATTTACTTTTGTAACGTCTATGTTTTTAAATTGATGTACCCCTTGTGTAGCTTGCTCATCCGCTAAGGCTTTCTTTATAACATCATCTAATGTGAGGTTAGGCGTTCTTAAAAAAATAATTTTGTGTACCATCATTACTAATACCAAATATTATTTGATCCCTTAATTCTTCGTGCAATCTCTCCTCCCCTTTGAATCCACAATTTAATGACAATTGTTTAAGCGCAGATAAAAAACTTGTAAATGGTTCATTTTGGCTCTGTTTTCTATTACGGAATTTTTGTCTTTCAGTGCATTCTAACGGTTTCGGATTTAAATGTTCAGTTAATAAGGTACAGTTGACGAAAATAAAAAATAGGACAACTTTTATAACGCATTTTGACTAAAATTAAGCGTCTTAAATGCGACTTTCATTTTTATGGTATGTCTGTCAGTTTGACATATAAATTCATATATTTGTCATAAAGTTGAAATGCCGCAGCTAAGTCTTTTATCGAAAGCAAGGATAATTAGCAAAGCAGAAAATGGTTGGTCTATAAGAAGAATTGCAGAATTGTATAATATTAATCGTAATACGGTGCATAAAATTCTCAAGAAATGGAGAAACGAACAAACTCTTAATAGACAGCCCGGTTCGGGAAGACCTAAAAATTCTTGCAAGATGATGCTTTGGTAATGCACTTGAGGGAAAATCCTTTCGATAGCGTAGTTGATGCAGTTGCAGCTAGTAATTACCCTGGGTCTTTACGCACAGCTCAGAGTCGTGTAAGAAAATCGGAGTTGCGTTGTCGTTATGCTGCTCGCAAGCTAATTCTCAAACAAGAACATAAGGAAGCACGTCTAGGTTTTGCTTTGGAATTTTTTTGTTTGTGATATAGATTTTTGGAGAAATGTCATTTTTACTGATGAGAAAATATTTCAATCAATGAATTGTGGCCGAGTTAGAGTGTATCGTCCCACAAACACACGCTTTGAAGAAAAATACATTAGTAATAATGATAAAAGTGGACGATTTTCGGTAAATATGTGGGCGTGGATATCTATACACGGACCAGGTGTTTTGTGGCATATTGAAGGCAGATTTAACGCCAATTCTTACATACAGATACTTGAAAATGTGATGCTACCTTCCGTCGCCCATTTCTTTCCGCAACAGGATTACATATATCAGCAAGACAATTGTCCAATCCACAAAGCCAATAATGTCACCAACTGGTTTACAGAAAATAATATAAATGTTCTAGACTGGCCAAGTCGAAGTCCAGACTTAAATATAATAGAAAATGTTTGGGGGTTTTGCGCAGTGTATTTACCTGTTATCCTGTCATAAATCAAATTGACATAAGTTACAATTACATTAGAGTAATAAAGTTGTCCTATTTTTTATTTTCGTCAACTGTACATATTTCAGCAAAGGATAGGGCACTAGGGGTTTTAGGAGTACAAAGGGTCTTCAATTGGCTGTACATTTTTGGACCGACACATGCAATAAAGTAACTAACCTTATTTTCATCAGATACCTTCCGGATCGAAGTAAAACAGTTGAACCTTTCAATGTACGAACCAAAGTCCTCCTCTTCCGGTTTATATTCTCCAAATAGCGGTGTACTACTCATGATGCAGCGTTGGATTTTTTTTATTTTTCGACGTAAGTGCGTTTTAGTACTTTAGTAGGGTTAAGTAACGGTTGCCCAACTTCTAGCTGTCTGTAGGTAGGTTTTTCGCCGTAAAAGGTATCTGAATTCCTCTCACACGTAACTTCTTGATTTAACATCCTCGTCGCCACTTGTTACGTATTTTAACTCTTTATTTACTTAAAAACTACAAAACTATGTGAGATAACATACATTCATTACAATATATAACGCCATAACTATTTCATCCCCCCTGCCTGTTTTTTTAACGGGAAATTTTCGCGTATACAACACAAACCACCAAAGGTTACAATCCGCTTCGCTAAAGCTGCATTTCTCTATGGAGGTTAGGTCAATTAACTCTATTGTTTATTTCTCTGTTTGTTTGAATATTTCAATAAGTAGGTAACTTATATCTACATGCGTATGTGCTATTAAAAAAATGTCACATATAAATATATCATCGTTAAATGTCAAAGCTATTTGCATGGTAGCTTTCATAAATTAGTGCCAATTAACGTCAATTAGATAAAATTCACCTAAACGTTCCTGAATAGTCATTAATAAATCACACATCAACGTCAGTACACGTGATCGTGGTTATACACTATTACGGACTAAATACATTTGTGTAATTAGAATAATAAATTAAGCTTATTTACGGCATAACTATGTTAATAGAAACCTTTTATATACGTCGGTAAAACGATCCCATACAATAACGGGCGGAAAAATGCGGAGAAATTACACAAATGCGAGTAAATACGGCTTAAGGAACGATAATAGCGTAAGTGAACAGTCGCGCAAAAGGACGCTGTGGGAAAAATGCGTAATAGTAAGACCGAGGAGCGATTAATAAATTCTGGTATTGATTTCAGGCGCGACTACATGAGATAACAATCGCACGACGGGAGAGTGTTTAAATGGCGGAACATATGATTATGTATGTATGAAAAATTATTAGTTGTCGCTGGGCGTAAAGGCATAAAGAATGCGCCTGATCGTATGAGAGACACTGACATTAGCTGCAAACAAATACGAACACCGGTTTGTGTGAGTTCTCTGCAATTATGTTGCTACAGTAAAACCTCAGCCGATCATGTTATGATTTACGATAAGTGAACGTCATAAATAATTAATTCTAGTCAATATGTTATTTGTTCGGATATGGACATCCACGCATATACACATTGGTGAAACAGAATGTATAATGTCGTAATGTTGAAAAGAAATGAGTTACGCGTTGAAGCAGATTTTTACTCAAAGAATGCGCAAAGCTATGTTTTCTTTTTTTTATAATTAAAATTGCTGCTAATTATGTCTAATCTGTCCGTAGATATAACGATTTGATTAATTCGCCAGTACTCGAACTTCAGAAAAGAGGTGTTTATGTTTACCCAACGGGTGGTTGACAGGGACATATTCATAAAGATTATTATACTAAACGTCTATTCTAAAAAAATATTTTTGCAATTAGTGCCGTAACCATACCATTTATTCCACTAGTGCCGTAAGGGTCTATTACAGCACTAGTTGCGTAATAGAAATGGAACATTTAAGCAGATTTATTTTAAGTTGGTCACATTGCAACAGAAATGGAGATGTCAATATGACATTTTGTAAACAAGTTTGAGGTTATTATATTAAAATTCATTGTAAGATTTGATATTTTTAATTAATCTTTGAAATGGTACAACTATTATAAACATTTATATTAACGTTTGAATTATCTTTCGAAGTGATAGTGATACCGTGTGCAGTAGAAACATTCTGTTGAAAATTATCGTTCTCTGCGATAGTGATATTGCTTCTGTTGGAGTACTCAAACTGTGAACCATTCCCAGAAGTTCCAGGTAGATTCACATTATTTCTGTGCAAACATATTTCAACATCAATTTTATTTTCATAGAAGAGGCAACGTAACCTTCAGCAACAGCCGTGCTTTTCCAGCCACCTAATCGTTTTATAGTTAAAATATCACCCAGTATTTGCTATATGTGTCGCACTGGATCTTCTAAAACAATGTCCTGTATAAAGATGAGGATCTGGTAAATGAAGAAAATGGCAATTTGTTTAGGAACATTTCCCATGGTGTTAATACCGATAGGGCTATTAATTAAGCAGCCATGACGATAAGTTAGAAAAAAACGTTTGTGAGTAACTGTTTTAGGCCGCAGATTATTATATTTTTTTATAAGTTCGATGCAGTTTACATCAGTCACTGCGAACATTCTGGGTATATTGTTTTTTGTTTTAGGTATGTTGACTATAATGGAATCGGAATTGTATTGAAGATCTTCCACACATATATTAATTAATTCTTCTCGCCTACAGGCTCCATTATATCCTATTATCAAAATAACCTAGAATATAAAGAATTTAGAAAAAGTAACGAAATAAAATCAACACTAACTTTATAGCTAAGTATATTTTATCGGCTTGTTTCAAAATCTATGAATATCTTCTTCTTCTAAAATTTAGATTTTTTTGTTTGATAACCATTAGATAGCCGTTTTAATAATGCTTGAAGTTTCATATATTTTGATATATCCACATTTCTATGTACATTTAAACACGATCTTAACATCGAATAAATCGACCATAATGATTTATGATCTTTACGTAGCATTTCAAAATAAGCAAGTAACACGTTCTCAGAAATATGAAGAATTTCCTTTTCTTTGCACCGTTTTTCAAAATTTTTGTATCGCTTTTGATACATAGTGTACGATTTCTCCGGAAGTAAATTATTAATGGTTTTTTCAGCAATTTGCCGTATTTCAGGCGGAGTGCATGAAAAAGTTGTAGAACTCATATTAAATATTATAATATAGTTACTTTAGCAATATAATATATAACAAATTTCAAAAATGTGTCAATTTTAAATTAACTTGTCAATTTAAATCTTGTGCCAAACCAAGGTGACAACTGGTGACAACCGCCACAAAATTTCCCTAGATTATCAAATTTTTCTCGTTTTGCTTTTACAAAAAGAGAAATTTTAAAACTAATTGCAAAAAATAGCATAAAAGACACGTTTCATTTGACATTAAAGCACTCATTCAGTTAAGAAACTCGTGGCTACGCCACTCGTTTCTTAAACTCTGAATTCGTACTTTGAAACATCAAAATGAAACTTGTCTTTTAATATACTATTATGTTCGATTTTAAAATATAATGATATGCATACATATGTAGGTATGTACTTACATTTTTAAGGTAAATATATGTTTTACATTAAACTTAACTTAAATACTATGCTTAGTGCATTCCTAATTGTCATTGTACCTTATCGACGAAAAGTACTCGTCTTGTATATATTATAGCAATAGTATTTTATTTTCCAACAGGCGATAGATCCAAGTGCAGGAAAACATACAGACATATCAAGCAAAAATAATAATGAATACAACTAAACAAAAATACTACTGAAAAATCACTTTCAAAATCAAAATTAACTACATAAAAATTAAATAAAGAAAATCAGAATTGCATACGCAAAGAAGAATTGCTAAATTTTCTTCTATTACCCTTTGTCATTCTTTATTTTTCTTTTATATGCACCATTCTGAGAACGATTGTTTGCACTGTTCCGTAAGACACTTGTATTAATTTCGATGTCACTGTTTTAGTCCCATGATTCTCACTCTTGGCATTATTGTATGCATTCAGGATTATCTGCTATGTCTGTGCTCCAATGTTTTCTTGCACTAACATCGTCTTCTATCGCAACACTACTTTCACTTACTGAAATATTACTACCCGCAAATAAGGTAAAGTCAGGTAAGTGTGTAGTAAAAATTGCATAGTGCGAAGAAAATGTAACACTATTCACATAATAAGACATTTTGATAAATTTTACACATAGAAGTAATATATGCTCAGTTGAAAGTCTTCAATAGATACACCTTCTATAATTATCAACGGTTTACTAGAAAAAAAAGAAATTTTAAACACTGTCAATACTACACACTTACCCAGCAAAATGGGGCAAGTGTGTAATCGTTCCGCATTTTATATATTAATAGCATTATCCTTTAGTTCGGCCAAGAGTGTAATACTAAACTGATGCCTGTTCAATAAGGTATGATATATTTACAAGATATTCAAGTTATTACACGTTAGGAGATGCGAACTTTTGTTTGTAAAACTAGTATGAAGTTTAGTACATTAGTATTATAACAAGAGGACGTCCGTATTTCAATTTTAAAAATAAATATAAACAAACTACACACTTGCCCCGGTTACACACTTACCTGACTTTACCTTACGTCGTTTTTGTAATGTTCATCGATAATTCCATGCTTTTATATCACATATTTAAACACTCATACTTTGCGACAATTGTTTTTCAACTCTATTTTCTTATTACATATGTTGATTTGTAAAAAATAAGTTAAGTGAGCGAAAGAGGTTTTAATATTTAAAATATTATTATACAACATTGTTTCATACAATTTTATTACAAGTTTTTATTACAATTATCTGTCATAAAAATTTAATAATGGGATGCAAATTGTAAACGGTGGCTTATATTAAATGAAACATGATTATTCTCAACTTAAGAAACGTCCAATTTCTCCCAATACGGCCCATTACCTCCTTTGCGTAATTTCTCGGTCGGTATCTGCTGCAGCAGGTAGTGGATAATCTCCGGTAAGCAATTGTAATTGATCAACTTTACCGTGCTTTGCACCATGATGAAACAACATTTGCTTAAAATGGAATTGTCACTTTCCAAAATTGTAGTTGTGATGTGGCAGTAAGTGAATAATCCTATTTTCTTAATGAAAACTCGCGATTAATAGTTTTTCAAGTGGTATGTATTGTGTGGTATCTTCAAAAATAGAATAATTGGATCGTACTTTTAACTTTAACTGAAATACTTAATTGTTATAAAACCTACTGGACTATTGTTTCGACGTTTGCTGTAAGAAATTTTATTGTCAATACATTCTAATATCTAACAAAACTTATACCGGATGTATCAAATAAAAAAGTAAATTTTGCTTGGGAGTTAACTACACGACATATAAAGCACAAACCCACCGAAACCGGATTTCATCATTAAAGAGTAAAAAAAAGTAAAATTTAGAGCCAAAAATTCTTTAGTCCGGCCTGATGCAAGGAAACGTCATGTTAAGCACCCGCTAAACGTGGTTTTATGTATAAATACATTGCACTCATTTAGTATTATTCTTAATAAGTAAGTAAGTAAGTTCATTTAACGTCATTTTGAATAAATAAAGACCAATCGGCCAGTGTGCCCTTGTAAAAATAGCAAAGCTGAGGCATTTTAAATTTCTTCTTTTTATAAAATAAATATTCCATTTTTGTTAAGACCATTCTACGTAAGTCTACAAAGTATTATTTTTAATATTCTGAGAAGACGTTCGAGTTTCACCGGATATGCGACTTCAGTAGTTACAAAAAACGTAAATATTTTTCTTTTGCTTTGTCGAATCGAGAGTTAGTTATTAATAAACGCTACCACATGAATCTGAGTTATTTCTTTTGGATTTATTTAATCATATAACGCAGAATGAATTGAATCGAATTACACAGAAATAAATGTAGATACAGAAAATTTGCAAACACGCCTTTTTATTATCTATCTATACATTCCCGCGCTTTTGTCGATGCATCAAGCTTCGATTTTCTTTATATAAAATCATGATGGTCCTGAAAGGCATCGTTTTTTCGAGACGGGAAGAATTTAAATAAAATGTTCGCAGTGGCTTGCACTCCAAGCGGCGATCCACACAAAACTAACAGCGGTAATGGCTGAATGATAATTGTATGTGGGGGTATACTCGGGACAGCATTTAGGTTGGGCTCTGAAAAATTCGAAAAAAGATTACTACGAAAAACAATTTGAAAAACACAAAGGGGACACCACGAAAACATGGAATTTAATAAACTCAAATCTAAACAGTAAAAAGAGAAAAAGTCGGGAGATACCAGAAATTGAGAGAAAAGATAAATCAATAACAACAAATCCAAAAGAAATAGCAAATGAAATAAACAAGTATTTTGCAAATATAGGAAAGCAACTGGCAGAGAACAATTAGCGAACACTACAAAACCAATTACGACAAAAACAAATGAAGTAAAACACAATTAAAACTGGCTGAAATAACAGAAGAAGAAACGCAAAAATTATCACAGATCTAAAAGATAACAAAGCACCAGGATTCGATAAAGTTACAGCAAAATATTAAACAGAATAGAAATAACTTTCGCCAATACTGATCAAACTAATCAATGACACCATAAAAACCGGACAATACCCGACTAAGCTAAAAGATCCATAATAATACCTATATATAAAAATGAAACAAGCTATTACCCGAAATTATAGGCAATATGTTTACTATCAACTTTGAATAAAATACTGGAAAAAAGTATACAATTACAAATTAGCGAATATTTGACGAATAACAATATAATACACACACGACAATACGCTTTCAGAAAAAATCGGGACAACGTCAGCTGCAAATGATCTGTTAAGTAGGATAAAAACCAAAGTAGCAGAAATAATACTGTTGTTATGATCCTAATTGATATGAAAAGGCATTTGACACCATATCAAAACAAAATTAATAGAAAACTAGACAACTTGGGCAAAGAAATACAGAGAAACATCTTATACAAACATATTTGTCAACAGAACCAGACCACAAGCACTAATAACTCTGAAAGCGACCAACTAACAGCAGAATACGGAATCCACAAGGCGGAAACCTAACCGATTTTGTACACAATGATATATTTGCTACGAAAACACATGGGAAAATTTATGCATACGCAGACGACATATGCTAATCTATTCAAACAGAACGATCAAAAATTGCAACAAAACATAGACGAGGATATTACAAAAATAGAGGATGGTGTTTTAATAACCTCATAACAATAAACGAAAGTAAAACAAGATATATAGTTTTTACAAAAAAACGACGGACCCTACTTTCAACATCAGAGTAAAAACCAAATCATTCAGGAAACCACCCAAACAAAATACCTAGGATAACGATACAAAGAAACCTAAAATGGGACGGCCACATCAAAGACCTAATAAAGAAAAACACCCTAACGATAGCGAGCATAACAAAATAAGAAGACTAATACCAGAGATATGAAAAATCATTATATCATTCTTTTTCACATCCCACATGAGCTATATGATAAATGCATGGAGTGACACTGCAAAAAGAAATATAGACAAGCTACAAAGACAACAAAATAAGATTTTGAAAATACTATATGGACTAGACAAAAGAACACCACACTAGAAATTTACGAAAGAACGCGTGAACTAAATATGAAACAACTAACTATCTTAAAAACTTAATTTTAATACACAAGATGAAAAACGGATTAATAAAAACCAACACCAAACTAAAAAACAATAGAGAAACACATAACCACAACACAAGAAGACATTCACATATAAGAACTGAAAGAATAGTCAGCAATAAGTATAAAAAAATTCCGAACACAGAAGCTATTGAACAATATAATAAACTGCCAACTGCAATTAAACAATTAAACCACGCACAGTTTAAAAAAGAATCAAAAAAGAATCCTAACAATAATAATCACTAACTGAGAAAGAACAAAAACTAAAACACCACAGCGCTCTCATACCGATAGTCCGGGACGGAACCCTGCAGTTCCACCATCTCGCGACGAAGAGGAGAGCGTCAACACCTGCATTTATACAAACTGATTGTAATTGCTTTTTCTTGTTTTGTATACTTGTTGTTTTGAATAAAGTTGTTGTTGAGTAATAATAAGTTGTTAGGGTACTACTAGTTTGTAGGCCGATGCGCCGGGTGAGAGACACTGAAGAGGCTAGTCAAACTTTTAAAATCGTTTATTTTTTTTCAATAAACATAAAATATATACAAATGTATACATATAAAATTCGCGCAACTTAAAATATCTTTATAACACAATTCTCTCGTCTTAGTAGGGTTTATATACATTTGTGTACGTTCAGATGTTTTCACCGTACACGCGTTGTCAAGTGTTGAACTTTGTGTATCCGACGTCGGCTAGGTGCGATCGTTGACAACAATGCACAGAAGAGCGTGCAACCACAGTATATCAGTATGGACTTAAAACGAAATTTTGTAGTATCGATTTTTGTGCACAGAACCGAAAATGTATCGTTTCAAGATGGCGCAATGTTATTGTTTACGTTTTATAAATAAACGAAATTTCTTTTATTCACATTATTTTATATTTTTTTAGTTTTGTATAGTGTTTATTAGATCATTAGTTGGTAGTTATTTTCGTGTGGTGTGTATAATTATTGTATTAATAATAATATTAGAAGATTGTTTCATCGTAGCATACAGTTTTTCTTTTATTTGGTTCTAAAGTGTGCAAAGATAAGTTCTTACACGGAATGAAAAAGAATCAAAGACTGCAATAGGTTATTGTGCAGTGGAAACATACTCCAATAATTCTAGATCCAAAAGCATTGACGGATCGACGTGAATATTAAAAAAAATACATCGCCTTCGGCTCGGTTTGTAATATTTGCCCGCGGCCTGCAATAGAGCACTTTCCTTCCTTGGTTTGAAATATACGATTCTTACTGAACTGTGCACCGGAAACTATTCCGAGTCTGAATGCCTAGCCCCTTATATAAGCGTTCCTTTCTGGGAGTGCATTTGGTACGCCCTCTACGGCTGACCTTGGTAGACTTTGGTAGTTCCATGATACAAGAAAATAAGGTATGCTTATCTGAAAACCAAAACTCGTCTTTTTCGCGCATGGCCCTCAGATACGTCATCACTCGGCTGTCGCCATTGTTGTTCATGTATTTACCAAATTACTATATTTATTTTAACAAGTTTCAGTTTATTTTTAAATCGATTAGAACACTTTATTTAGTTTTTATTTAATGTTTTGTGTCAGCTTATGCTTGTAGTAGTTTCGATTTACGTGTATAGTGATTTTAGTTAGGTGTTATAAGTTCGTTTTCGGTTTTGTGTGGATAAACTGTTTATAAACGTTGTAGTGGAAATTCTTGAGTGACTTTCATTCGTTTGAGGGAGTAGAATAAAAAGAATTGATAAATGAATTTGTAAAAAAGGAGAAAAATAAAACACTGCACTCACAATCGTTAATTAATTCTTTCTTTTTTTTACTCCAACACTGTCTGCATTCATGTTTGTACCAGACTAATAGATATTTCATTTGCCATTAAAAAAAATATGAACCACTTACAATTAGTGAAATTTTAGTACGTGTAAGTACAAACAAGTATGAAGGTAAGAGCTAAAGAAGTGTAGAACATGTCCAGTTAAAGTAAAGCTTGTAATTATTAATGCTTTATTTGCTTCATTGCACTAAAATAAGCAAACATGAAATGTTATACTAAAGGCAAAAATACATATACTTTACATCAACAGAATCACTCATCACAAAGCAATAACGATTTTGCATTCAATTGAAAATTACATTTAAAAATGTGAATTATCTAAAATTTTGTTTCAATGTAAATTTGATTGAAGGAAATGGCAAAACAAACAGTTTTATTGATTTTAATAGGATAGATTTAAAAAAAATGGGAGCTAATTTTCTTTATATTAGTGATATCTATTAAATTATTGGATTGGTAGTACTGTTTGGCCCTCAAATACGTCACACCTAGATGCGCAAGAGCATACCTTATTTTCTTGTATCATGGGTAGTTCTACAAAGTAGACCATTGTAGTAAGTGTTTCCGGAAGACTTCATGTCAGGCGACTGCTCCCATAATAATAAGAAAAAAAACATTGCAGTTTTAATAATCCTTTAATTATCAAATGAATTGAAAAGATCACGATGCTGTTTTAATTTGGCAGTTAAATATTCACATAGTCAAAACGTTTAACATTCATATATTTTTTTTAGCAATGTAATTGATGAATAGGTGTCGAGTTAGTTGCTTATTCCAAGAGGTTTAACATTGAAAGAATTTTTACTTCCAGTTCATTCATTCCTGTCATTTACGTTTATATTTCGCTTGCCAATCTTGTGTTAGTATTTAGCGTCTGCTAAGGTTTCGAATTTTTTGTTGCAAAAGAATTCACATGTCGTTATAGCTCAACCTTATAATTTTGTCTTAGTAATCTCATATGTAATGGGTACGTATGTACCTATATTTCAGTGAGTAGGTTATTTTGAGCAAGCAGTATATTCGTATCAGATATGTGATTAAAGCTTTAAATTAACTTCAAAGATAGTTCAATTTCCATTAAGTAGCAGCTTGAGTGGTTGTACTTTTAATTACACATCTAGTTATTAAATCACGTATTTTATAACTAAAGCGCATTAACCTACAAGATGGATAAAAGAGTAAAACATAGTATTTAACGAACGATCTCAAGATGTGACTATAAATCATAATCTTCCTGATTATTTTTCAATAGGTTTCTACGTTCTTTATTACGTTTTCTATATTATGGCAAACAAAAATAAAAGAAACCGTGGAATAGAATAAGCAATTTATATGCAAATTACTATGCGTAGATTCAGAACAAGTTTAAGAAAAATAAACGGATACAAACATATTCATACGTCTTAGAGACACCTTCTTTGTAGATTGTTCTGTACTAAAAAACTTAGCAGAGTTTGTATTATGATTCAGATACACTATGTGTCACAGAATAACTATTGCTAATTTTCAGAAATAATTGAGGACACTAAATAGACATTTTTTTATTAATAAACTAGTGTCCGGAAATATTTAGTATCGATTTAAAAAAAAAACTGAATCATAGCAACCTTTGAAAACCAACAACCATTTTCGTTTTACCATTGTCATTTTACGTCTGTCACAAATTAATCTTTATTAGATAAGTTAGTCTTTGATTGATAATGCATCATTTTACAAATATTGAATTAAGTAGCAGATATTCATCTTGCCCATGAAGCAGCTTACGGTAAGACTAACGAAGCAAGGCGAATTTATGCGGAGTGGCATCCTCAGTGTCACATTCCCTGTCATACATAATTTTCAAGATTCGATCAGCGTATTTGAGATACTGGTGAATCGTATATGAGGAAAACAGATTCGGGAGCCAATCGTACTGTTTGAAATGTTACTTTAAGGACTAGGTTCTGCAACAACATGAAAATAATCTGAAAACTAGTACCCGTGGCTTTGCCAGGCGATGCATACAAGTCACACTTCTATATGGAGAGTATTGAAGGAATAGCAGAAGTATCCGTTTTACATTAAAAAAAAAATGGAAACATGAATTCCCGCTGATTATTCCAGCAGTGTTCAGTTTGCCGAATGATGACTTGAATAAAATTAACGACGAACCAAGATTTTCCAAGTGCGTATTATGTAGAGATCAGGATTGTTTTACAAGAGATGGCTACTTTAATACACACAATAGTCATATTTGGAGCGAAGCAAATCCTAACGTCGTTCGCAGGTTATATCATCAATGGAAGTTTTCTGTTAATATGTGGGCTGGGATTGTTGACCATTATGTAGTGAAGCCATATTTACTTTTTGCACGGTTAGATGGTCATGTGTATAGCATTTTCCTGGAACATACTCTATCAGAATTGCTTGAAAATACCCCACTTTATATTCGAAGAAATATTGTTTTCCAGCATGTTTGTGCACCAGCACAATTTGCATTAAATTGTCGAAATTATAAAAATGCCCAATTTCCGAACAGATAGATCGAGAGAAGGGGATCTATTTCTTAGCTTGCACGTTCACCAGATATGATTCCAATTGATGAATTGATTAATACAGAAGAAGAGTTGGTGCTCGAATTATTCTACCGTTCAATGACATTTGTGGATGCCCTCAGCTACTTTGAAGAATCCGGCATTCGTTTGCAAATCGTTACAATTTGTGTGAAAATGGTGGTTGTAATTTTGAACAATTTATTGTGTTTAATGCAGTATTATTTCTAATAAAATGTTCCTTATCTCATTTCTGTTGTAATTAAGATTTCTAGTTTATCTTTACACCGATAACTTTCCAGACCCTAGTTTATTAATAAAAAATGTTTACTTCAGTGTCCTCTATTATTTCTAAAAATTAAAAATAGTTATTAGGTGCTATCCTGTGTATTCTATCTGCATTACAGTTAATTTATACAGTTGTATTACTTATATGGTTATGAATATGAAACGTTTGATAATCGCTAAAGAAATATTTTACATTTTAATTAGCATGATACACTACACGCTATATACCTATTATGTATATCTACAATGCAACTAATTAAAAATTAAAAAAAAAACGACAATTAAAACATTATAATAATTTTCCTCGAAAGGCGGGTAGTGATATAAATGCACATATACCCGGTGTCCACACTTAAATGCGCACTATTGATAATTTTGTTATCTTCGGAGGTACAGAATCGGTCAAATGCGCAAAGTAGTACTATTTTTTATGGCGGTTACAATTGTGATACCAGAAAAACAATTGAGCGTCGCGTTCTCTAGACATTTGTCCTAAATTATTTTTTTTTAATGGAACGCTTTGTATATTTTTTTTGCGATTTAAAAGGGAATCTGAACTGAACAAAAAAGTCTTAATACACTGTTATAAAAAAAATGTCAAATAAAGTAGTTACTGAGAAATCTTCATCTTTGCTTTGTTTGCATGAAATTGATATACCTATGGAAAATTAAAGCGTGCATTCATTAAAGCTTTTAATTTAATAAACAAATAAAAATAAATACAAAAATGTTTAAAGACACCTCCTTCTATTTCAATACATTTTATCAATCTTCTGTTTTGATTTGTACAAATTAGTTAAGTGAGCGAAAGGGGTGTTAATATTCAAAAGACCATTATACAACATTATTTAATGCAATTAATAATAATAATAATAAATGATATATTTTGTAATAACACCATTGCAGAAGACGTCCATGTGTGATGTATGTAATTATATACCCATATACCTTAGTCAATATAATGCATATAATATAATAAATAAATAAAATTTTAAGATAAAAAGAACATGTAAAGGTAAAAGAATAAATAAATAAAGGTAGATGACAAACAGCAAACACAACAAACTAATAAACAAATATTTTACAGATTAATTATATAGAAACTCTTCAGTCTTGTAAGCCAAAAGCATTTTCTTTACTTTTTTGCCTAAAGCTGTGAGCGGGTAGATGTTTTATATCTTCCGGTAACCTGTTGTAAAGTTTACGTCCCCAATAGTCAACACTCTTCTGTGTACATGCGTGTGGTGCTCTTAATTCATATCGTGTTCGGGTATTGGTCTCTGTTTAACTTATTCTTGTTGTTATGAATATGTGACACAATTCAGGACATAAATGCTTGGCAGGGTAAGTATATTTTGCTTTCTAAAGTGTGTTTTACAACTATCCCTGCTTTCCAAGTATTCTGTGTGAGTGTGACGTCTTCCCCAAAATAGTATCCCATAGCATATAAGGGAATGAAAATTAACCAAGTAAGCCGCCTTTGTCGCTTCATAATTGGCGATGTGCAGGAGCTTTTTGAGCGCAGATGCTAGCCTGGTTGCTAGATTGTCGAGAAGTTGGTGCCAGCTTAAACATGAATCTATGATAAGTTCCAGGAACTTCATTATCAACGATTGGCCTGTCATCTTGGTGGAAAACGACAGGCTCTGTGTTTTATCAATATTTACTTTTAACTTGTTTGCAGCAAATCACTTCATGGCACTCCGAAGAGTCCTACCTGAAGTCTGCATAGCTGTCTCCGGATCCGCAGCTGTGACCAGCAAAGATGCGTTATCAACGTATGGATAGACCTCGGCTTCGCAGACACTTGATGTTAGGTCGTCAACGTAGATAACAAACAGAAGCGGACCGAGAATTGAACCCCGCAACACACATTCATAAGCTGGGGTCTACGGTTTTTCGATTCGGTAAGCTCTAGCCTGTCTTTTAGAAAAAAAATCTGATGAGGTTCAGCGGTTGTCCTCTCACTCCTTAGTACTCCAGCTTGTCCAAGAGAATGTCGTGGCTTACCGAATCGAATACCTTGGACAAGTCAAGTGCACTGATTTCTGCGTAGGTGCCATTATCAAACGCCCGATAGATGCCATTCACCATCTGCTGCAGTATGGCAGTTATCGTAGAATGCCCTTTACTATATCTATGTTGCTCAGGTGTTAAATAATTTTGATATTCAAAATATTCGACTAATCGCTTCATGATAATGTATTCAAAAACTTTTGACATTGCTGGCAAAATACTTCTTAGTCGGTAACTGGCACAGTTATTTTCGTTTCCGTTTTTGTATACAGGTACGATTTTTCTCCTGAAAATGTTGCTTGTTCAATGCATTTATTGAAGATGGTTGCCAGAGATGTAGATATTTCTCTTCGTATTTCTCTAGGCACAAATGTCGAAATATCATATATATCCTTCGTGTGCTTGGCGCTTATGTGCTTTAGTGCTATTTCTTCAATTTCACATGGAGTAGTTAAAGACATGTACAACGAGTTTTTGTTTTCCAGACTAAGATTATTCAGCATGTCTTTGTACAGGTAATTTGACCGTATACACGACCGTATAATTAGAAGTGTATATATGATCCGTTAATTGTTTGCTTTAGAATAATGAGATTTAAATTGTAAACGGTTATTATTATTATTCTCTACTTATTGTTAGAACAGTCCAAAATCTCCTATCACAGCCCATTACTTCATTTACATAATTTCTAGCTACCTGGTGTAGCAGATAGTGGATAATTCCCGGTAATGCTCATCAGTCAAATCGTTATATCTATGGACAGACTATATTATTGAGTTTTTCGCTTCGATGTTTTTAAAGTATAGACAAGGAACATGTAAACAAGAGCAGACAACTAGCATATTTTAATTGAAGATTTCCACGTTTTCTGAGATCGTTCTAACCAATAGGAAGCCATGCAAGCTCTGTTCTCGCCAAACAGTTCTTGACAGATTTCAAGGTTTGAAGTAGGTTTGAACGCACATTCAAGCGAGTAACAGATATGATAAGGAATATGTCAACCCGACAGCTAAGAAATTTTAAATGGCGCGCGCAATCGCCATTTTTTTCTGAGTTCATGTTCGCATAAGGAAAAAAAAGAGAAACTGAATACGCGAGCTTTTACTTATTCTAATCAATAAATATTTTTTAAGCAAAAAAAAAATGTTATCCATAATATCAGTAGCTTTGCTGTACTAATAGCCATTCATAACGATAATAGAACGACCAAAACAAGTGGTAACATACAGAAGATTTAAAGTCTAAAGTGTAAGCTATAAGTTTAAAGATTCAGGAAGCGTGTTGAACAAACGGAATTACGAAGAAAAATTCTTGATTGACTTCAAGTTAAGTGGTTTGGTTACAAAAAAATCTCAAGCCGTATATGTATACAAATAAATTTCCATTTACCAGATAACAACTGACAATGAACCGTAAGATGTAGAGCAGCAACTAGCAGATACAAAGGTACAGTGATTCTAGAACCGTTCCAGGCCTATCAAGTATCAAGTAATACGATTTCCAATCCACCGTGCATTCGTATATCTGACGATCGTCCGTCAGAACCCGTGACGTCCGATATGTGCTAGTCGTTTCACAATTGACTGATTCCCGACTGGTTTTATTAACTAATTTATTTAATTAGTGCATGTACGTCGTCCTCGCTTGTTGCTGGGGCTTCTGCTCGCGCCCGCGGGGAAACGGGCGACCAGAGGTCGGTCATCCGGCATATTTTCACGTTTTCTACCGTCGGTCGCCTCAGCATTGTTCTGCCGTTCCGACTGTACGACCTAACGGCTCTAATTAACTCTCTCGACAACCCGTCGTCCGTGCGGTGCTCTTGTAGGTGTAAGAGATATGTCATAATTATAGATGGAGCGATTGTGCGTTTGTGGCATGTCGATTTTAGCGTTCCCCGTTTCGATCTTTAAACGGAATTTAACGGTAGTTGTTTGTGTTTCTCTTCCTTGGCGATTCTTTTTTTCCTCTTTGTCAGAAGCCAGTAGTTTATCTAGAATTGTCTAAAGGATCTTCACATATAATAGGTTAAAGGTACTAATAAAAAACAAAATCGTGGTAAAATTTTCACGGGAAATATAATGTGTTTCAGATAGTATGCATCTTAAGCTGACCGGTTACATATTCGATATTTTTTTCAGACAAGTCGTTTCATTTACTTCTTCTTCCCAAAATTCTTTTGCCCATTACAGGATGAGTTTGGTCACGACTTAGATTTGTTAAGCCATTCCTTTCATGCTTTCCGATTTCTGGCCAGTTCTTTCATTTGTCGTATCGTCTTTCCCCTTCCTCGTCCTATTTACTCTATCCTAGCATTCCAATTCTTCCTAGATTTTCCATTCCTCCTCTTATCTGTAGTTTTTGTGTCTAGTATCTTTCTAATCAATAACTTATTATCCATCCTCACTATATGCCCAAACCATTTCAATTGTTTTTTCTCGATTTTATTGGTTTTTACTTCCTGGTTTACTTTTCGTCTTATTTCTTCGTTACGTACTTTATCCCATTTTGTCTTATTTATATATATTTACAGCTACCGTAATTATTTTCACTGTATTTATTAATTTCTGTCTTTTTTCAATAGGAAATGAGGTGATCCTCTATTTTATAAATAACAGATTTTACGGATTTCTATATCAATAATGTATTTAAAAATGCATCTAATGTAAATTATTCATTGTTCAAAATTTGAAGTTTTTTTTCATAGAAAGTGAAGAAAATTGTTGAGTCTGTCGTTTCATTACCCGAATAGGAAATATTGTCAGTTTCTCTTAATGTTTAATTTGAATAAAAAAAAAATACTAGCTATGCGATACCGAAACTTCGAACCTATCTTAACGTAACACACGACCTTTGGAAAAACGTTTTATTAGAGATCGTTACAGTTTTTATTTATACTAACAATAATTTTCTTTGTAGTTCTATCCAGTTGCGGAGTTCTCTTTGCAATAATTCAAAATATTCTGTGAGTATTTATATTTTGGGTACTTTGTCTTTTATATACCGAGTATTATATAGTTACTTTATTGTTTATTCAATCTAGTCGAATCGCATTGACAACGTGAGATGTATTTTTTTTATAAAACTCTGGGGTAAAAATAATAACTCTTAGATAAACCGGCAAATCTTTACCTATTTTTCATGGCCTGTTCACCGAATCCCTTTTTAAAACTTTAGAAACAAATAGGAATTGCTTTTCACGATGGTAACGCTATTATATTTAACTAAAGTCTATATGCATTCAATGAAAGTAATAAAATAAATAAATATGTGCGATGTCATACCGTTTTCATTCTACAGCTTTCATTTCTTTTATACAAGTTTTGATCTGATGAATTATTCGTAGTATTAATCACCAAATGGCTCAAATAATGATTTCATGAAGTTCAAACGTTTCTAATACATATCAAATGTTATTTACTTCATCTTCAATCTTAAAATTTTGATTATTTCATTCTTAATTGGAAATTTTCGGTCATGGTATAGGAAAAATACTTTTTTTCTGAAAATATGTTTGTTTATTCACGACGTTTCGTCAATTTGATATTTAATTTAAAGTGTTGTTGAAAAGCCATTTAAAATTGTTCATTCTAGGTAATTGAAAATTAAAGCCACATGTAAAGATGTAAAGATTATACTCAATAAAACAAGATTGGAAAAGACTATATTTATCATTAATTTTTATACACATTTATCCAATCCAATGGAGACCAATAGTATTTTTCTAATTGTTTTCCTTTAATGTGGATTGTTACAGTCTTGCTCTTGTTGTTATTATTGTTGATTGTAATTGTTTTGCATTTCTCACTATTTATCTCAAGATCTAACTTCTCAATTTCCTCTCAAATTTAGTACAAAGAAGAAAATAATATTTAGTTATCAAAAACAAAACAGAAACATAACCTAAAATATTAAAAATTTTCAACATAACCAGCTCCATTATTTATATTTATACAATTAACAATGTTTTTCATTATCTTTCTTCTAACTACGTTTAAAATAAAGTCGGGATGGTCTCTATTTAAAATCAATATTTAGTTTGACCAAATCGTTGCTTAACCTATTAATATTCTATTATTACTGTTATAAAAAAATTATTATTTTACGCTTTTCTTCCGTCGAATATCTCATATTTCATGAGAGAATATAAAATATTTTTGATGTTACATAAGATGCCATGAAAACTTGTGTTGCTTTCATGGCAATCTAGAGTTTTCACTGATACCGTTTAAATGATATAGACTCGAATAACTCAAATGGCTTATTCAAACATTAACAACATACCTATATATATGTTATGTATCTAAAAAAATGCAAGTTGTATTCATTTGTCTATTAATTTATGAGATAAAATCAACTTTGAAAATTGTAAAACATAATAGAGCAAAAATTCCATCACTTTTGTGTTTAAAGCGTTTTTCTATCTTCAATAATACAGCCTGTAGGTAGGGCTCAAAATATAAACGGATTGTCGTCTTTGTTAGGGATTTATAGAAAGTTGTTGGATATGTATCCATCTAGTTAACGATATTAAAATTTTGATTATCCGGAATTATTATAGAAGCCAGTCAACATCCGTATAAGGAAGTATAGATAATATGGATTGACGCAAAGTGTGATTCTGCGTCATTTCTAGTTATAATCTACAGAATGTTCCATTAAAGAAATCGGAAGAAATTATTTTGCAAGCGATAAAGTAAATACTTTCTTAGTGATCATCCTGTCATTTGGTGATGAAGACATTTTCACCTAACCTTAGCCAATTCACACACAAAAAAAAAATATGGTTATTTGAAGACGTTTGGACGTAGAAATACTTTCTTTGGAAAGAAACCGCTGTAACTCGAAAACCACAACACAAATTACTTTCATAATCTGGAGAAGATTGTAGCGTGATTAGAGACCTTTCATAATATAAATGTACATAGGGGGTGCTATTTAAAATGATGAATTATACAGTGGCAGTTTTTTTTTTTGAAACACCCAGTTTCCGCAATATCAAATTGATATCTAGAATACTGCCGGAGTAATAGAAAAAGGACTTACTATTGCTGCAACCTACTAGTACCTTATATTCAGTTTTTTTTTAAACTGTTCCACCACAGCAAATTGGATAAAATTTTCACACAACATGGCTGGAATATAAGAGCATCTTTGACGAAAGTTTGGTGATTATGCTCGCAAGGGTGACTCCCTTTCTGGGCGCTCAAAAATATATTTTTTTTTTTAAATGGGAGTACCAGTCGAACAAATTATTGCTTACTGCCTCGAATAAAGAGGACTGGGTGATTGGTTACCATAGGTATTAGCTCCTCAAATCATTACTCCCACAGCCCTGTGTGTACATGCCTCTCAACAGCAAAACATCTCCACGCCGACGTCATACCTTTCTATGGCCATCGTACATATCCAGACAGAATCGCGATACATCACTGAAGACGACATTATATCATTCTGCCTACCAATGTTGCTGTTCTCTGCACTAATTTAAACGTTGACGACAATGGTCCGCAATCAAAGGAAGTACTAATTGTGGACGATATGAAAAAAGTCCAAAGGCTCGAATGCGGCGAAATAACGCATAGTAACAGGTCTATCTTCTTCTCCAAACCATTGGTCAGCGATTTGACACGTAGTAGCAAAACGGTCTCGTAGAGCTAGTTGTCTGTAGCGCCTATCTTGACTCTCTGTGGTACGCTTCGGTTGACCAGTTGGTCTTCTTCGTGTTTCTCTACCTTTTTCTGTCAACACACGACACACTCATTACCGTGTTGCAGTACAATTAACACAGCGGCCAATTTCGCCATAGGACAAGCCAACACCATGAAAGGCAACAATTCTACCCTGTCAAATTCACTAACACGCTGATAATTTTGACGTCTTCGAACTCTAGGCGTTTTTTTTACGCTTAACACTCGTAAACGGACGCGCAATAACTAAATATTAATTTCTATACTAATCAGCTCTCATAAACAGGTGTCTTCATAAAAAACGGAGATATTTTTTTCTCAAAAAAATTACCAAAAATAAAAAGTTCACATTCTTACCATAGCTTGCTTTAAATGCTAAAAAAATCAAGTTGAACAAATTGTTCTCTCTGAGTGTAACAATTCTAATGTCACTCAGTGTATGTATTTGTTGTGGTGAATAATGAATAAATCTGTAATAAATATAACTATGCCGATTTTTTCATTTCGAGCTTAAATTTAAAATTAAATTTCACAACCACATCATTCAGATATACCAACGTAACGAACTGAAGTACCTAAAACAGAATATTAAAAAAGCTTTATCATGCTGCCTTGAAATCTACAGCTTTTTTCAGTAACGATACAACAATAACATGAATTAAGAAGGACTACATGTATGTGACAGGTAATGAGATTGTTTATTCTTTTCGCATCGGTAAAAAGTATTATATAGTTTTACGATGCTTTCTTGTTACGTACACGAGATGCATCAGATATCACATGCATCCATGTGCAGATACTGGAAAAGTTGCAGCAATGTGGGACGAGGTGTACATACAGTCACATATAAAAAGTTTTGTACACCTATTTATTATAATAATTTGAATTCAAGATAAGTCATGTCATAGTTGCACGGTTGACATGTTTCGCAACGGCGTGGGTGCGATTTTTGGCCGGGCGGGTTTTTTCTTTAATTGTGGTTAAAAATTGGAGCATGCCTTCTTCAAGGATAGGAAGTAAAACCGTAAGCCCCGTAACCCGTAACACTGTTTAGCATGTAAGAAATCTCTAGAGTGAAACACATCCGAGTCTGATAAAATTTTAGAGTGCTGAATAGGGTGTGATTGATTGCCTATTTTTCGCAATTCTAATTATCGAGACTAAGCAAAAAATGGACAAAGAATTTTTTTTTTTTTAATTGAGCTGTCTGAAATGAATTACAGTTTATCGGTAAAGCAACTTTTCGAATTTCATTGTTTTTTTTTTTGAAAGCAGCATGCGTCGCATTAAACCAAAATTGGACGATTTAAAAAAATTGGCAGTAATGCATTTCCAATAAATAAATTCATATTATTGGAATTAAATTTAATATTGCTTTATGTTTAAATTAAAAATGGTTTTTTATATTAGAATATAAAAAAGTAATATGATACATACAAACACTGACGGAGTTCTGGCCCAATATAGCCAACTTTGGCGGCACCTCACATGCTCGAGTTCATTCTTCGCTTGGGTTGTGACTCCGCCTGGGGAAGGTAGCACAATGGGCCAGGTTAGAGTGGCCTAAGTGCGCGTGGCTAGCCACCCTTCCTAACTAATAATCCAGAATCCAGACAAACACTAACAGCCAAGAAGGTTCGTGCGTAGTTGGTCATTTTGTAAATATAAATTATTTTTTGACGTCTTGGCAAACCAATGTGTTAATGATTGCCAATTGAAATTATTATAAATAAAACTTTAAAAATGAAATTACTTTGTGTACTTATCTCTGCCCTTATATAAGGGCGTGAGAAGCTTGTTAAAGTGTATTATTGTAAAGTGTCTCGTACTAGACAGAAATATTTCGGGAAGGGTCTATTGCTGCCCTCGAGGGTTCTCAATTTTCCACCAAGAACACCAAGCTGCTCGAGTGGAAATAAGAGACTTAATAGGGATGGTACAATGAATACCTAGCTCAAGTGCCTTGACTATAGATGCCCACCCTAACTAAATGAATGAATGAATGTGTCTTGTATTATTTGTTAGATAACATGCATAGTTTGACTTTGTGTGAGTAGTATATAAAGGGAAAGCAAGAAAACAAGGTCTTGAGTCTCACAAAATTCTTTATATAACATCACCGGTTTTGCTCTAGTGGAGCATCCTTAGGCCAGATGATTTGGAATTCTGGCCTGAAGATGCTTATATTAAAGAATTTTGTGAGGATCAAGACCTTGTTTTCTTGCTTTCTCTTTATTTGTTACAGTTTTAATTAGTTATCAAACGCATATTGTTTGATTGTTTATTACGATGTATTCAGAACGGCGTCTTTTTTTGCGTTAAATATACAACCGCGAGCTTCAAAAATGCAACACCTAACGAATGCTTTCTCTTTCGCATAGGCGGCGGCCAGCGCCTAGATCCAGACACTACGTTATATTAGGTCCGAGTGGACGTGCGAATTATAACTGATTGTTTATCTGTATCAGAACCGTTAGAGAGTTTAAAAAATCCGACTGATTTGTTATTAGATACTTGGGATATGTTGCGTGAAGGGGGCGTAATTTTTTTTGGACTAGGGGTCGCGTAGATGCAATCGGTAATGAGAGGGCAGATCAATTAGCGAAAGAGGCGGTGTCTAGAAGGGATAGTGCGAAAATTGAGTACGCGTTAATTGCCGTTAGAGTAGTTAAAAAGCGTTGAGGGATAAACTTGATAATGATTAGCAGGGTAGGTGGGATATTACTTAGATGGGAGGTGGACTAGGCAATTTATCGGTAACGTTACACGTTTTAGGGAAATGAGGCTTAATTTGTCGATTTAAAAGTACCGTTACTTTTAAATCATGTTTTTGAACTGAGAGGGTTAATGATTCACATTGTCGATGTGGTGGGATTTTTTTTGTAATGTTGCTAAAGAACTAGATAGGTTACGGTCCGATATTTAAGTAGTTAATAGCGTGGTAGGTACGTATTTATAAACGAATATTTTGTATTCTTTAGTGACCTGAATTAGTGCTAACTTATAGCTTTTAACATAGTTGAGGTAGAATAAGTACTGCTTGTTTTGTTTGTGTTTAGATCATTAAGCTGGTCAACCCTGTTTAAATCAGAAATTCATGACGTGTGAAAAACGGTGCAGCTACCTGAATACGATACAGCTGAATTGCGGGGATGTGGTGGCTGTCTCTTTCAAACTCATAAGGATAATAATAATTTGCTGGCTATCAGTAACTAGATCTGGGACTTCTTCTCAGATCCTGCTCCTAGAATTAGGTTTTTCCATGGGTATACTTTACTCCTTGGGGAATGCTAGGGGATAACTAAAGTCGTTCCATGGGCGCAAATATAATAAGAACTGATAGCTGACCGACTTTCGCGTTTATGACATTTTTGGTTGTTATTATTATTATATATATTTTTGCGTTTCACATAAATCACTATTCACATAATTGCGAGTCTACTGTATTATATTTTTGTTATTATTATTAACAATCATAGAGAAATTATTTAGTTAGAGTAGGAACATTTCAGTTGTTGTGGAATCCACATAGTACTTAGAATAGGTACCCTCGTGTAGAACCTTTAGGTGGAGCACTTAGTTTAGAATGATTTGTAATTGTTTAGCTTTTCGTAAATAAAGTATAGCCGGGAGTTCTAGCAAATTTGTTGTTTGTTACTTTGTAAGGATTAGGATTGCTAAATTTGATTACTTTTTCTTCTTTATTTATGTTTAGTCTGTTGAAGTTCTAACTCCTCACTGTTTGGTAAAATAACTTTTTATTACACATCTATAGTTCTTGCTGAGGACGTGACAATTATTAATTTAATTTCTTCGTGGTTGCTAATTTACAATAACTGATAACGAAACAGCTTGAGTGAATCTGGCTACATATTATGTACTCCATGCGAAGTGTTTTCGACTTGTGCTTTTGGATACTGTTAAGAAGTGTGTTAATGTGGCCAGATGTACGACAATTTTTCTATCTGACTGTACATTTGGATTTCTAAATTGGGTCTCCACTATTCGAACTGGTGGCACAGCATTCGATAAAGAAGAGCCCATGAATCAGCTGGGAGCAGCTGATGGTCTCGGTAGTGTCACGTACATATCTCTACCGCAGGAATACAAATGTCCACACCAATTAATGTTGGCTGTCCTGCGGCGTTCGACTATCCTCGTACAACGGTGCCTCCGTTTCTTCAAGTAATTAACGACGGTATTAATTCAGAAATACGCTCACCGTCTACGTTCTTTTTTATGGGCGTTTTTCTATTTTTCCGCCGTTGTTTTTCGTCCTCGAACTACCTGTTTTCGATTCATTACGGTTTACTGTGCCGTGATTTCGAAACGGCCAGCCGTCTAACTATTCCGTCTGCATTCGTCGTCGAGAAGTCATCAGCGACGATTACGGCAGTATTTGACGTTCGGTTTTTATGCTAATCAGGTCGTGGCACGCATGAATGAAATAGCTAAAGAAATTATTTTTAGATAATAATCGGAGGAATTTAAGATCCTAGTTGTAATCGTACACTTAAATGTTTTTCTCAGCCATCCATTAAAGATTTGGATCGTTAGCAATCCATCCAATTTATTTTAATAGCACTTGTAGTATTAAAAACATTAATTTACTCAAATATGTAAGAATACTAGAATTTAGAATCTACTCGCTACTGGTTAATCTTCTCTCGTACAGTTCTCTTTCTACAGTTTTTCTTACAAATAAGAAAACAGAGGCAATTATTGAGGAATTCAGATTGAATACGATTCAGTAGTGATATTTGTAGCTGTCCAATTGCCTATTTTTGAGGGATAGAGCACCTATCCAATTTGTTAGATTTGCATTTTGGAATGAGATAAATTCCTATATTTATAATATTTTGAAAACTACAACATACATTGAAATCCTACCTCTGCCTGTTACCTTGCTTTTCGCCATTTCTTCAGTTTCTTCTTCGTCTTTTCCACCTAATATGAATACTAGATACAAATTTACATGTGCTAATTTTATGCAAATCTAACAAATTGTGATTGGATATTTTTTAACAAGATAAATAATGCTAACATATATATTATATTCTCTGACTGTGTATACAATAACACACAAAAAAATCTATTATCAATCTGAATATATTTATTTATTCAGAAATCGAAACTTAATATTTAAATGAACTAAATCTTGTTGGTTAGAACATAAGAGCAAATTTTCTGAAAACACAATAGAACAAATGGTATACATATTTGCATTGAAGTATACTTCCTCCAAATGAACATTGTTATTGTTGTAAGGAATAAATCTATGCAATCATAGTAAGAAAGTCTGTAGATTCAAAATAAAATCCCTTCTACGGTTGATATAATGAATTACTATATAAAATTATTAAATGTTTTCTACTGAAAACATGAAATATCAAATTGAATTTAGCATAATATTCAAACATTTGAAGCGAATTTTACCCCATCATTTATTGCACCAAAACTTATCTGTCTTTGGTTCCCTTTTTTTAGGGGGGTCTAGGGGATTTTGCATATACATACGCTTTACTTGGCGTCACTTTTTGATTGACCAGCGAACAGTGTTGTTGGTTGTGAGTGTAAGTAAATCTAAATGGATGTCCCAGCAGTTTCACAGCTACTTAGACAATGGGGTGGAATGGGGCTGATGCACAGATGCTACCATTAAAATATTCGAAGGTAACTATATACGTGTTATCTAACATTAAGGGATTACTGGTTTAAAAAGCTTTCAAATAATACTTAGAGTCAGCGCCATTGTGTCGATAATATATGAACATGGTAGGTATGTACATTAACAAACATATGTAGGTATTTACTAGTTATTAGTTTTCAGTAGGTAATACCAGAAAATTATTATACTCATTGAAATTATGTCAGTAACCAACACCGTCTAGATACCAGGCCCAGGCAGTGAGTGGGAAGTATCCCGCGAACACCGGTCGCAACGACGGATACGCATAACATCTATATCTCTACGCATCAATATCTCATGCGTACTCCTGGAGTACCCCGATACGCTACCTTCTCCCAAACACTGTAAAACTAACAAAGCACGACAGTAAATTTATTTAATCAGATAATATTTCTTTATTTATAAATTTTTCCCTACGGAGGTTTTTTTGGTATTACAGACACAAAATTAGTAGGTAATTATTACCCTTGGATAGTAGAAATTCTTAGATTAAGCAGGTAATAGGTAGACACAATACAATTCCATTAATAAAACAGTGCAATCATTAATAACATGTATAATTTATTAATAAGTTTATATCAAAGACATATAAATAGCATGAGAACTCTTACTCTCAGGGTAAGTATAGTTATTAGGAATATTCAAACAAGTATTATCAATTATCCAGTATAATTTAGATTCTTTTATTCAAATATGAACTCTTAAAATCTCCCGCGCTATCATAAGAGAATAGAAAACCACCAACCACGTTTGCCAACTTATAAAAGCTCAGAATTTTAAACTCATACGAAGTAATAATAACCTCAAAATACTATAGACGTTATAAATTCATTTATACAAAAATTTAAACAATGTTTGACCAGATACCTCGTTTACCGGTTTACACGGACATCAGAATACCTCCAAATGTGATTTCCTTGTAGTGACAATCCAGATTCGCTCGTATATACAGCTAAAAGGGCCAAACCAGGAGGAATAATATCGGTAGCAGGAAAATTCAGGAAACAGACCTCCTTCGTTACATTCAGGATGTATGATTAGGCTCGGAACAGCAAACACATGCACACTCCCATGTAGAACAATCACCCAGGTGTAGTAGATACAGCAAAATTTCTTATAATGTCGAACAATCCTCACGTTTCTTCTGTATATTTCCAGAATAGAATAATTACATGAATTTAAATAGAAGATCCCCTTCAATACCAGACGTAAGACAGGAAAAACCACTTAATTCATTACACTTGATAAAAAATAAAAATATCTTTCTAGCAGCTTTTTTATCAACAACCCCGTCACGGATTTTCATCATTTTCTCATAACGAATTACATTAGGTCACTCCCCATTCAAGTCAAGTGAATATTTAGGATACCAGGATATCGTACAGTTGCCAGACGATAAATTATATTCAATTTCCATGATTACAAATACGAGCTAACCCAAATTATACTGGACTTACAAACAGGCGTGTACATAAAATAATAATTACATTTCAATATGGTTGGTGCTTTCCCTCTTATGAAACACAGCAATACTTATATTTTGGAAGCAAATAATGTCAATACTTGAAATAATACTTTTATATACTTCTATCAAATGTACATAAATTATTAAGGCATGAATATGATAGTTTCCAGTTAAGCAGTTGAGAAAATCTATTTACTCAAATCTAAAATTATTAATTTTGTGGTGAAAATATATATTCATAATGATTTTAGTATATTGATTACATTTGAACTAAAAAAAAAAATGTTTCGTCTAACAAATTCACAGGTTTGGAAAACTGAACAAATTTTATTCTCAATATAAATACATCATCTTCTTTCTTATATAGGAACTTATGTTATATTAAATGTGATGCATTTATATTCAAATTGAGTAATTATCTTTTTGTGTGTATTAGATGCTAGTGTACTTAAATTCCAAACAAATAACCTGAAAAGACCGACTCTAGTACCTGATAGCGTTTACTTTGATGTGTGATTTACATTCGCTATAAAAAGGTGAGCATAATATCTTCTACCTCCCTATGAAAATATTAGGATTCTTGATCAGGCACATTACTGATTTAAACATTCTTTGCGGTTGGTATTACAGAAAAACTTTATTTCATAAACGAGGCAACAACACATAACTGCCCAAAAAGGAAGAAAATCGGAGATACTTCTTTTCCAGGACGGCAGTATTGGAAAGTGTATTCATCTGACGAAACAGTAATAATTATATCTGCCGACATTGATAACGCTCAAGAGTGTTGCATTATCGTCATTGAAATCAATAAACAAACCATATGGAAATAGTTAAGTTTTTGATATGATTGATTCATTTTTAATTTCAATCAAGAACAATCATAGCGTTTTGTTAAATCAATGGAGTGCGTTTATTTAAAGCAAATACCTCTAGCCATTCGCGCAAACAAACGTCTTTTTAAAACAAATAAGGTTCATCCACTTAAATATTCACTTAATGGAATTTGGTAAGCTGCAGCATAATATGTATAAGAAACAGATGGGATTTGGTTAATTTTAATAAAATTTTGGCTATCGTAACTAAATTATTTTGTGTTCTGAAATAAGAATTTCTTTACCACTATCTAAACTAATAATTTTGTAGAATTTGGTAGACGCAATTAAATTGTTTTTTCTTTCGTGTACAGTGGAAAGTTGTGTTAGCAAAAAAAAATATTTTTCGTATGATGCGTTTCAAAGCGTTCGATTAACTCTTTGCTAGTATCAATATAAATTTGTTATATTAACAACAGCTACCTAGTAATGGTTTTTTTGTTCATATATCAGACAATTTTGGTTCACCATATACAACCAAGCAGTATTCCCAAATTGGCACACAGGTACTTTTTTGAGTGTAGAAATTAATTATTAATTAATAACAACGAAGCCAGCTACATCCTTCTGCATTTATTTCATCGTTAGAACTTGAACTTAGTACAGAGAATAATCCGGTTCAAATCTATTACGAATCATTTAATACTGATCCTTCATTTTAAGTTCCTTAAATTTATCACAAACATAACGGATTTACTACTATTATCCACTGTTTCTCATAAGACATATTGCCAATTTACGTCACTTGTAAACATAATATTAAGGATATCTTCGTTTTTGTGTAGGTATTGTACTGGGCGCCTATTTAAAATTAGAATTTTTAACTTTGCCAGCAAATGGAGGTGCCTGTGTAACTCGTAGATCACATTAGATAGTCAAGCGTCTATGTAAGATGCTGCGGTGCGCTTCATCGAAACGCAATTGAAGTTTCTAGTACGAATGCATTAGAACATTCAAGAAAGATGTAGGCTGCTCTAGAACCAGAAGCGCGAGGTATAAATACGGCCACGTACGAGAACAGGACAATAGTTTTATCGGAGAGTTGCATTGGGAAAGCGGATAAGGAGAGCCACATGCGAACTAGGTAAACGGTACAAATAAATAGTAGATATAAATCGTGAATAAGGTATATTTAAGTGAATTTTGTTTACGAAGTGCTTTTGGTAGAGCTATTTATTTATTATTAGTGTTTAAATTAGTGTTGTTTATTTTACTTAGACTAGAAAAAGGCAGAAAAGAAAGGCATTTTATTTAATATATTGCCTGTGTGGGTTATTTAAACCTTGAAAACGTTACGTATTCATCTTGTATGTAATACGTAATCCTGTGTGTTTACTTTGTGCCTCTTTAGCGAATCCCCTTTGTATTTTGAATATTTTTTCGAATATGTTGCTGGAGATGATAACGAACCAGCTATATCACAAGCAGTTTTGGTTAATTATTAATATGTACATACACAAATTTTGAAACAATGGAAATAGGGATAATACATAATCAACTAATATGAAATAATTATTAGAAGTTTCAACCAAATTTGAAGCCCAATAAGTTTTTGGAGTTATAGTGATTCCTGTTCCTGATCCTTTGGTTATCTCTATTGTCTTCCTTCAGTACTTCTAGGTCGCGGGAAGATCAAATTTGAGGAGATTTTGATTGTAACGACTGATTAGTCCTACTTTTCTATAACCAGCGTGCTTCCTTCAAATTATTTTCATTTCGCCAATCATGGATAACTATTGAGCCTCCAAGAAATTTATGGAGTTTCATTCTATTATTTGTTTGAATATCTTTCGTTATCTTCCAATACCGTCACCACTTCTAGCAGTTGCTGAGAGAGAAATTCTTCGATGTTCTCGTTGCGCGTATATCCACGAAAAAATAAACAATTTGAAAACAAATCCTAAGTGGCTCACTTTGTTGAACCTCCGGAGGCTATTTTATTTGTGTAGGAATTGTGTGTAGGTTTCTTTATTAAATTCTTAAAAAAAAACATAAATTATCACCTGTCTAGAAATAAATAAGTTAACACTTCATTTAATAAAGCAACCGGTTATTTGCAAAAATTAATAATCTACGAGAAACATAAATTGTTTAAGGTGACTTAACATTCTGAATAATATAGCAATAATTCGGTTCCTATTTGACATAATGACAAATTAATGGTGACGGTATAATTCAAATGCAAGGAAGGTTACATTCTTGATAAGGCTTACAATGTGTTTATTAAGGATTTACAGTTTTACATAAATCAAAAATATAACGTCAACACGTTTCCTAATTAATAAAACCACCTTAGATTCTATAAAAGGCCAATTAAGTCCGTAGCCAACTGGTTTAGTATGGGTATTAGGCATAAATTTAACGCGGGTAATAAAAATGACGTGAGCAAATACGATAATTTTCAGTTATTCCCGGGATATCGGAGTCGTGCGGCTGCAGGTGGTCTTAACTTCCCGCAAGAGGAAGCGCATTTTTCCTTTCATGGAGCCGATATCTGGTCTATAATTAGATTTTTCCGTAATTTATTTGCCGGTCACTTCCATCATTAATGTCTCGCATCCGAAAATGGACGTCGTAAATTCTAGAAATGAATTAATTAACTCCCAAGTTATTAGGCTTAAGTGTATTCGGTGCACGCTACAGATGTACTTGCGTGGACTTTTCTTGTGTAATAAACGTCTCAAACCTTTATTTATTGGACGAGTTTAATAAAGTAAAGCAAAAATATTATTAATATGCTGCGGGAAGAGTAAAAAATAAAAATAGGTGAAAAAGTTAAAGCTACTTTAACGGAAGCTACAAGAAAGTATTTAATATAGAAATAAATGATGAAAAAAAAAATGAAAAGTTTATTGGAATCCGTGTATGTCTCGTGCAATTTGTGTTTAGTGTTGCGCGCGTATATTTGATTTTTGAATTTCCAATTGCACCAGCAGATGGCGCTACCTGTATAGGTCGGATATTATTTTAGATAATTAAACCACTCGTGGAGGCGCTGTTTCATCGATACGCAATCGAAGTTTCCAGTGCAAACGTACTAGAACATTCAGGAAATATGCAGATAGCTCTAGAATACGAAATGTAAACAAGAACCAGAACTGGGCTGTTCCATTGGGGGTGTTATATTGAAAAGTCGATTAAGTGAGAGCCATGTTAGAACTAAGTAAACAGTGCAAGAAAATGGTGGATATAAATTGTGAATATAAACAAGTAGTATTTAAGTGAATTTAGTTTATTCATGCTCTGTTGCATAAATATATGCAACATATGTTAAAGCCGTGATTAGTTGATATAGTAAATTTAACATATCTAATTTTTAAAAGTGTTTTATAAATTTGAATATGAGATTTTAGCAGCGTGTTAAGTAACAATTTCGGATAGAAGTTGGTATTAGCACTCACTTCACTTACATCAAAAACAGATTTTAACAGCAATTTAAGAACCAAATCCTGGGGCTTCTGTAAGCAATAAAAGACACATTTTTAAGGATCAATTAGCTTCTTACACCAAAGAAAAAAAAGAAAGATAAATTCCGAAAATAAATGTATCAAACGGTATAATGAAAGAAAAATTGAATTATTGCAATTGCAGATAAAATATGAAAAAGAAAAATAAAATGAAATATTCGCAGGTTTAAAATTAGACAATGAAATGAAAAGATTACAGTTACAAAAAATTCAATGTGGAATTGCCCCTTGAATGAATGTGTTAGTTTTGTTAGATACAGCCAAATATATCTTTATATTTACGTTTAATGTGATATTGAAAAAAAAAAGATTTTTCTTATATTAAATATTTATTTCAAACTTTTTGTTGTGTTTTGTACAATGTTATATTATTTAAGATAAAAATTGTACTTATTAAGGCCTGTCTTACGGTATTATTATTATTTTGAAGAATAATATCGTGATCGAAGTTAAACTCTTCTTCTGTTAATAAAAAGTCTTTTGTAGGATCATTTTTTATAAATATTGCCAGATTATGAAGTGTAACACAATCACAGCAAGGTTTATTTCCATTTTCAAATGTAAACCAAAAGCAGACAAGGAAATTGTTGCTCTAATATACCAAATGCTCTTTCAATTGTTTCCCGTTCGTACATGTGCAGTGTTGCAATTTTGCTCGGCAATCGTTCGTGGATTCAGTACAGGGATAATCAAATAATTTCTACAGGGATAACCATTATCTCCTAATAAGTAATAGTTGGGATACATTTCATTCTCTAATTCATGCTTTAAGGACAGTTGTTGAAAATTCTGCTATCATGCACTGAATCTGGTAATCGCCCAATAATATTTAAAAATCTCAAATTTGTCTTACGGTTTCGAAATAATTCTACATTATTTCCTCCTGGAGATTTTAAACGTATATGGTGCAGTTTATTGCTCCGATTACGTTTGGAAATAACGCAATTTGGAAAAAAATCTACTTTAATTTTATATGTGTTGCCCTGTTGAGGCATGTTTATGAATTCTCTTTTTAGATGGATTATGTGATTAGTTACTTTCTTTAAAATCCTGCATACAGAAGCTTTGTTAACGTTTATATGATTTTCTAAACAGTTTGAAATGTGCCCGTTTCATAAAACCTTAATGCGCATAATATTTGTTGTATAGGGTGAATTGGTTTATTTCTTCCTGTTATTGTTTTCGAATTAGTATATTTTCATACAGCAATTTAACCGCGGTTTTATTATCTATATCGTAATTTAAAATCAATTTCATTATATAAGTCAAATGAATTTGCTCTATCTCTGAAAATTCGAGGACGCCTTACCATTAGAAAAGCATATTCCATAATTTCATCTTCAGAACTAGATTCAGGGAGCATCCTTAAATAAAATGTTGCGTGTATATCAGTATATTATAATGGCAGATATATACTTATTAAAATAATATTTATTGCTAAGTCAAAAGCTTACACCTATATGATGACAGTTTTAAAACTAATGTTAAAATTTAACAGAGGTTGTTACCTATGTTAAATTGACACATGGATTAACAATATGCTTAAGTTTAACGAACGTTTGTGAAACAGAAATTTAACATTTAACGTTATGTTAAAATTCAACATCTGTGTTAAAATTTAACAAGCATTTATGAAACAGAGCATAAGTGTTTTAGTAGTGCTTTAGTTATTTAACATTAGTTTATTTTCAGTTTAGGAATTATTATTTTTCAATAGGAATTTTCAAAAATTCCTAGTTTTCGCGGACTATGAAACTCTATATAAATTTTACAAAAAAAAAAACTTTAGTTTGACAGACGTTTTGTATTGTTTTATATTATGTCATAGATAAGCTGTATTGGTTATTGTATTGTGGCTGCGGTACGCAACACTTTGCATTGGTTATGTTAAATATGTTTTAAACTGGAAGCATTGACACAATTGAATTTTTATTTGTGGTATTTTCTTTCTATGTAGCGCGAATCGGTACTTTCTTAAAACATTATAGATATTTAACCAGTAGATTGTAAGTTGAAAAGCAAATGTTATCTGTATTATGTGCAATAAAACAAAAATGGAAAAGAAGTATCTGATAATTCAGAAATAAATATGCCCATTTTAATAGGTGTAAACACTTTATTGAAACTACCTAATATTCAATACAAGAGCATATACTTAAAATATTTACTGTTTATAACCAATGAAACACACATATCGTGTTTTATATCACAATTTAATAATAAGCTATATTAATGGAGGTAATTACCCCCTCCCCCTCTATTCATGAGCCAGCAAAACCTACTTGTGAATCAAAATTTCACATTTAAAGACAAACACTTATCCTTCCTTTTTCCTTTTTTTTGTGTAATTACTCCTCCCATTATAACACTCTTCAAATTGTATCTAAAAAGAGCAGACCTTTTCTTTAGTTAAAATAAAAATATCATTTCCACTACCACCCCTAAACTCAAGTTGTATACGCGCCTGGTTGAGAGTGTCTAACCAAACTGATTTCGCATTTTGTATGACCCGTTTCTCCAACGTGATCAGTGTAATATTTCTTCGTTATACCCCAGATATTCTCTATTGGGTTGAATATACCATGATATGGTGGAAGACGTAGGACTGTATGACCATATTCCTCCGCAAGTTGCTTAACTTCATAAACTGGTTCGGATTTATTTCTACAGAAATGTAAAAAAACAGTTATAAAACAATTTAGTAGGCAAATATTTCACTCACTTTTTAACTAAATCAAGTAATTAAATTTTTAACATATCTGCAGTGTAGGTTATGTTGTTTTTTTTGTCATATCATTGTTTCGCTCTTCCTCAAAATTCCAACAGATGATGCAATTAACGATTTGCATCGACCACAAAACGCTTTCTGAATATTGAGTAGGTTATGAAAGTAACTGTTTTGTAGAAATCGCGAATGAAAGGTAGCAGAAACTAATAAAACTGGAAGGAAAATAGAATAAGATGGCAACTCAATGGCAACTAACGTAACCAAGACTCGTTGTGGCAACGTTCCCTTAGTTACAAATTAGTTACTTGAAGGCAGACAACCTAATGATAATATTACTATGATATTAATGCTATGCATTTCATTGCATAATATTTGCTATTCTGAAAGTTCTGCCGATGACGTGCAACGATCCTTACGATGAAAATGGTATATGCTGAGAATGCAATCTAAATGGAGTTCGAACCACATCTTACAAAGTAAGGATAAACCTGGGTAAACCATTCTTAAAAGTGTGCAACGTATTTGATTTGATAAAGTTAATTCAAAAGTGAAAACAAAGTCATTTTATTTTGTTGTTTGTTATTTTCTTATTCCTAGTATTAGCAATTGTGAACAAAAATTTTGAAATTATTGGTCTTAAATTAAAACAACCTTATTAGAACTAATTGTTTTAATCGGAAACCAATTTTTTACATTTTCTCAATTAAAACAATTTAGATATTCTAATACGCTTGTTTTAATTTAAAGCCTTCATGTTATTTATTTTTTTATATATTATTATTTTATATAATATTTCTATTTTTGTCAACAATTAGATCGTGCTATCCCACTGTGTGGCCTACTGGGTCTAAACGTATTAGCCAGTAACTACTCCATGCATGGTTGAAATATGTGTAGCAAATTTTAAAAAAAGGGGTTTCATCCTTGTGATTGATGTAATCTCCTATTGTTTTCTATTGACACATTTTACTAATAGTACCGACACTTTTATTTACTGAGATATTATAATATCAGCGTTACGATTGAATACCTAAAGTCAAGAAGATGTTGTGATCGTCTTGTATGGTTTAAATGCTTTGGGCAGGTGTCAAAATACATTTTTTGTTACGCTTCAAATCGATTCTTTGATTGGTACACTGCAGACATGCACATTGCTTTCTTAAATCACCAGGGTACTAATTACGCGCGCACGAAAAAAGAACATTGTAGCAACTTTTCGAAAACACGTACCAGGTACATCACCTCCGTTTTCGCACAAGAAACTTGCAATACACCAAATACGGTTATTGGATCTGCTTCGGATATCTGTTATTAAACTGGCAGAAGTCCTTATTAACGTCACAAATGGCAACCGTAGTGCAGATAACGTAAAATTATACCGTCCCAGAGGAAAAAATTCGAAGCCTCTGCAATAAAAACGGATAAGCCTGTGTTTTGCCACAGCTAGTCCATTTGTTGAGACTAGATGATTGCCGCGGGAACAGGTAAAATGTGTGAAAACAAGAAGTAGCACATCGGACGTAGTAGCACATGAGAGAACGCGAGAAAAACTTCGTTAATTTCAGTTATCGCGTTCACGTAATCGGTCAGTGAGTGTCAATTTTTTTTCCTACGGTAGATAAGCTCGTTTCGTGCCCTCATGAGAAACGGAACGTTATAGAGTTTTTCCACTTACTAGTCTTAATCAGTGCGAGTAGATGTTCTCGTACCCATTACTTTTATTAGAAAACGTTCCAGAGTTTCTTCTGATATTACATACCGATGTGATTGAGATGCAACTACTCTTGATTAAGTGTAAGTAAGTTGAAGTATTACATCACAGCATAAAGTTAACGCAATTGTTTATAATACTATTTTACGAGAAAATGTCCCTAATAAAAGTTGTTTAGTAATTCGTTTCTTATTCATTAATTAACAGAAAAAATGCAGCCTAAAAGAGATTCAGTTTGGGAACGAATTCATATTAATTTCTGTAGTTCAATAATGGGCAAATATTTTTTTAACTGTAACAGACACATTCTCTAAGTGGCTAGAAGTGACTATGATGAAATATGACCAGTGAAAATACTATTACGGAACTACGAACATTATTTTCTAGAGTTGGGCTTCCTAAACTTTTAATATCAGATAATGGCCCACAATTAGTAAGTAAGGAATTTATAGATTTTTAGAAATGAATACTATTAAACACATAACTACTCCTCCCTATAATTGATCGTCAAATGAAGCGGCAAAAACAGTGTTAACACAGTATTTTTTTTTACAGTAGAATTTTTTTAAAAACAATTAAATTATTGTAAAAGTGCTAAAGAACTCGAAACATCATTATACATTTTATTAAATTATATACTGCTAAAAATTTTAACACTATTTTGACTAATTTAATAGTCAGGAGAGGTCCACACTCTTTTCGTGTTATTTTGTCGAGAACTATACGAGTTTAAATTTGACGAGCAAAGATAGTCAAGTATTCTCTATTGCTAAGGGGTTATTTTGTCCAACTGACATGTGCTAGCTGTGACAGCTGTTTAACCAAATAAATGCGGTTTATTGGGAGATTTAACACCGTTTTCCAAACACGACGTCTTTTTAATATAGTTATTGCTCACCTGTTTCTGGATATTTTTTTCAGGTATAAGTGGACAAATCGACAACTATTAACAGCCACAGTTTACAACGTATCTAGGTATATGTACTGTTCTTGTAGCTAATTTAATGTAAAATTTTATATGATTTTAACAACTCTTTTATTTGTTAGTGCTATAATATTCCTTTTTTTAAGACGTTTTCTCAATTATAAATATGCAGAAACACTCATTCAAAAGTTTTGGTTTCAACTAAACGTGCCAATTTTAAAATGATTTTTTGAGAACCATTATAAAATTAAGTGAATGTTTATGCTATTTGACTCAAATCTGAACTAATTACGATTAAATAGATATTCCCAATGTGTCTTTAAGATGGTGAAATTTTTTATGCACACTGGAATTAACGTTTAATAACACAAGATTACACTTTGCAGGTCAGTACACGTTTGGTGGTTTGTTTAGATATGTTAATACGCAGAAACAAACCCGAAAAGAGATACACGGCCAATGCACGTGGTGCGTATAATGCAATACTGTATTAGATTACGTGGGCTTCTATATTTCTATCCGAGGGAAAAATTTTGATTACTTCACGTTTCTGAATGTCTAGAAAAATAGTAAATCCTCATATCTGAACAAAGAATTCACAGGAAATTCTAGTAATTTCTGTTCTATTAAACACACGTAGTTAACTCGTCTGACAAAGTTTGTAAAAATCAACACTAAAATATTTGACTATCGCAAAATTAACGCCAACACCGATAATATTTGCAACAGTGTAGAATCACTCTTCATTGTTCAACAGGTAAATCATCTGCTTTTGTTATGTTTGGGAGATTATTAAGAACACGGTTATATTTGATTAAGTCTGACAATGCTGAAATAACTAATCTAGACAAGATTCAAAATAAAATGTCCTTACAACAAAACCCAAATTAAAATCATTATAAAGGCAATAGAAATATTAAATTTATTAATGGTCAAAATGTATTAGTAAGAGACTATAGATTTAAGAAACAAAAATGGACATATAATTCTCAAACTCTACATGGCGATTACGATTTTGTTCTATTCTGAAGAAGATTCCAGTCTTCTAATCTGGAACCTAGAAATTCGACTTGCTTCTTAGACAACTTTAACTTAGAAGATGCGGCACACAAGACGAATCTGGTTGAAATGTTCGATCCAAATTCATATTGGCGCTTGCAAAACTTTCTTCATTTACTTCGTCATCAGCACTTTCATCCTCGTTTAGTGTCATGTTTTGTGGAGGTTTAAGCACAGGTAATTCTCGACTGTAAGGTACTGGTTTCAGTGCAGATGGAATATTAAAATATTTACGACATGTTTGGATTTAGAAGTCATACCGTTTATATTATAAGACAGAAACAGCAATCGGTAATATATGATCTGATGGTCCTCCAAATCATAGGAATAGCAAAAGACATATGTCGTTTACCTTTTGCCCACACTGTATTACGGTTTTTTTTTGCTTCGCCCACCTTGTATTTGTTCGTGTCGAGCTTATCTCCTCCTCAGTTAGCTCTTTTCGACAGGCTTTGTAAACTAACAGGAAATACCAATAAACTTCAGTCTCACAAATTCTTTACTCTTCAAAACACAATGTACATTTCGTTAGCTAAGCTAATATCTTCAGGTGTACATACAAGTGTATTGTCAAATACTAAATGCGTAAATATAGTAAGTATATCCTAGGCTACAAAAATTAATCATCACGACTACTATATTCAAAAAATTCTAAATATTTGTAATTAAGGGGTGTAGGCTTTGTAAACCCTATTTTTTCTTTTACCATGAGAGATGCTCCTACGTCTTGTAATTTCACAACGTAAACATTATCGTTTAATTTTTGGCTTTCAAATTGTATATCTTTCCCCTGTTAGAGCGCCTTGCCGGTAGTTTTTGGGTTTCCTGAGTGGGTGTCGAACGCATAGCTAGAATTTGTATCTTTTAATATTCATTTACTTACAGATAGTTTCTTATACTTAAAACGGTCTTAGATTTTTGTTTAATTTCTGGAATTCCTGTGTTTAGACAGTTGGATGACATTTCATCTTAGGTAAGGTTAGGACTATTCGTTTTGGACATGTCGGTATTATCGGTTCCACGCATCGATTCGTTCGATTGATCGTTGCTTCATTCAGATCCGTTTATCTGTGTTTACACCTTTTGGACGTTAGAGGGCACCTCTATGTCTTTATTCTTGTTTTAATTATCTGTCTTCTGATTGGTTGCGTGACGTATTCATTCTTCCGTTTCCTGTTACTTCTTGATGGTTGTTAGACGAACCTTCACGAGTAAATCTTCCTATCTTTGGGAATTTTGGATATTTTCACACATCTGTGGATTTTATTGGAAGGTTGCTTGAAATAATTATTGGCCGTATCTTCGCTTGTGTTTGAAGTGGAAATTTCGTGATTATTACGGCGCATGAGCCTGATATTTTGAGATATAATTTGAGAACCACGCGTCTGCAACGCCATTTCTGTTATTTGTTTCTTCTCTTCGTTGAAAAACCTCGTTAATTAACGGTAAGCAAATTTTGTCACTTCTATTTATTTCACTAATTATGGAGTTTCTGTTGTTTTTAGAGGCCTTTTTAATCCCCCTTAATTTTAACTCTGGAATCTTTCCTTCGTTTTGTGTGAGGTTTCGAACCACCCACGTGCGGGCTGAGGACTTCAGCCCAGAGGCTACGATCTGTCTGTCCGTATAGGAGAGGATCTCTACGCCCCGCTAACACCTGATCGAGGGCAAAGCTAAGTTGCACATTCCTTTTTTTGTAATCTCTCCCGCGTATAAAATTTTAATAATAGAAAATCACCTCCGATCACTTATATTTTTTTTTGCGTTCAAGCTATCAATTTCACATGTTTTATTCTGGACCGGAGGGTGCAACCTATTGCTAACTCAGTAAAATAGTTCAAATTTAGTACCAGTATTTATTTATCTTCTCATTTACTTATCTTCTCATTTATTTAACAAATTCAGTATAATTTAAATTTGAAAATTTTAAACACCAACCGATTGAATATCGGCTTGTCATACAGGATGATTTATTCACCATCGATGTAGTTAACTCAAATATTCAGTTTTATTTTTGCTTTTATCTGTAACTGTAACAATGTTTTTTTTTTTTTTGAATTTCAACTAACCTATATTGTAATTTTTATTTGTGAATTTATGTGAACTGCTTGCGTTGGCCAAAGCGTTCGGTGTTCGCGTCCTACCCTAGGACTGCTTGTTATTATCACAACATTTAATATATAAATACTCGCCGATACCGCTTAGTAATACTGCTTATTTACTGTTTGGATTATATGTCAAATTTAAGGTTAAAATATTTACCTTTTGAATTATATTCAAGTTTAACCACAACATTTTCTCTTGGATTTATATATTAAATTTAATAATAAAATTTTAACTGTTTTGTCAGTAAACCTATCCGTTTATTTTTTTGTATGAATTTTTGCAAACCGCTTTACCCCTCGATTTTCATTTATCACCGTGGATTCCTGCTTATCTTGGGGGCATGACAAGGTAAGTAAACCTAAGTATGTGGCGCCGAAATTTTTATCTATCTTTGGGTTTGTGTTACTATCAACTCACTCCCTCGCCGACGAGCCGGCTGGCACCCTGCATGATTGCCGAATATCATCCCTCTTATTTGAAGGTTTGTAAAGCGGAAGTGCATCACCTTTTCTTTTTTATTTTGAAGCCTCGCGATTTTTCACGGTACTCTACAGTCGCTTTCGGTGCCGGTAAATTAGGTAACAACTGTAAGAAATCTGATACACGTAACACAGCAAATATGTAATGTCATTCATTATCTTTTAAAACGCAAATGGCACACATTTAACTGCGTTATAGATCTATAATCTTATTGCTATTGCGTGTTTACAAATGCTAAAATAGTTGTGTTAATTATGCAAACTACACATTTTTTTTTTCTGCTTGTTTATTCAAAATGAACATTATTACATATATGATTCTGCTTCGGACGGAGCATCAAGGAAGCTGAGTTTGAGCATTTACAAATATTACACAAGAAAGGTAGTAACGCAAATATAGCAGGTAAATCATTTATAACTTTAATTTTTACAAATCTTAACTGTAATGAAATATATGCTGCTCGTATTATTACATGCAGTATATTAAGTATATTATACTACCAGTACTATTACAATAGACTGTAATTTTACAGTGATAATTGTGGGTAACAGAGTTGCCCGTGATTATGACTGCAAATATTTCTTGCAGCGCATATAAATTTTACTTTGTTCTAACTGTTTTCATTAATTTAACAATGCTAATAGTAAAATCTCTTTGTGTAATTCCTTTTGAGTTGTTTTTAGTTCACCGTTAAGTGTTACAAAAATGTGACGAATTGTAGGACTTAAATTATTCCTTCACGTGTATACAAAGACATTTCTATATGCTCATCTAGGTATTTACGTAAATATATGGGTGTGCAAGTAAATAGCGTGTCTCTTATTACTTTTGTGCTATCTGGTCCGCGTACGCTGGCGAGTGCGACGTAATAGCATCGATTTTACGGGAAGGAGAACGATTTTTTGCGCCGTTATCTGCGGTCTCTCGTGTGCACGCCGCCAGCAGATGAATAGACGAGGTTGAAGCCGTAAATACGGCGCCCGAGGGCCTCCGAGCCGTGAATTGCTCCGCGAAGAACGCGACTCGGACACGGAGCGGAGAAATCGGCGCGTGGGCGTCACAAACGGACACACGTACAGCTCGTCGACTGCATAAACTTTTCGCAAAATAATGCGCCTCGGAGACGTTAAGTATCGCGGTAGTTCGTCCGTTTTCTCGAGGCGGTCGAAATGTACAGATAAAGACGAAGGAAAACCGTTTTTAACGAAATGAGTTACGTAAATTGTGTTCTGTACGTTTGAAGATGTACGCGCGTGCTAGGCGTACGCCCGTAATGAAAAATATGTATATATGTATACCTAGATATTGTATTGAAATTGTGCGTTACTGCGTCAAGAACTTGTAGTTATGATGGTCAATTGTCTGAACTATTATAAGTATATACAATAAACAGATTAGAATAACATTTAAGTTCGAGGAATAAACGGATCGATGAAACAAGGTGCAGAGGTGGATAGACTGTACGCTTTAGGAAGATCAGTTTACACCAGTATCATGAGAGAGACATTAGTGGCACGGGTAGCAAGAGGAGGTTTTGTGCCTCTTACGGGAGAACTTGGTCGTGAACGAGTTACTAGCAACAGTGGGCAATGAAGAGCATAAAACTTTAGGGTATGCGGATGATTTTGGCATTTTGAGTTTCTGAGCCAGGGGTTGTTACGGGGTTCGCTCGCTCTCAAGCGTAAGGTCTTGGATCGAAACAATTTGGTTCGACACACAAATTTTTGGATGACACTGTATATTTGACAAAACAAATTAAATTCAAGATAAATAAAAAATACAATGAATTACAATAAAACAACTCTTAACATAGGTTACGATGATAATTTATATATTGATGTTCGGTTTTAACCTGTATACTTAAATAATAAATTAAACTATTAATTATGATATAATTCCGAAATATAGAGGTTATGCTTAATATCTAGGTTAATAATGTTGGCCGGAAGGTCTACGTCATGTGATCGGATTTTAGAAAAATGAATAAAATAAAATAATGAAATATTAATTTGGTGTAAAGAAAAGAATAATAAAACTATATAATATGCGACTTAGCTGGTAAATTTCTAGAAGTAGGGATGTATTGCGTCCGTGAGGGTTGTTTGAGCGCGTTACGCTAATGTAAAGGCGTGGTCCCCTTTCGAATTCAACGATCCGGATTTGGTCTCCCAAACTAAGTACTTCGTTCACCCTCTTGGCTTCACTCAACGCCAAAATAACACTAGTAGTTGTGGTAGATAGTAGATAATAGTAGTAAATAGTTGTAGGTCCTAAGATAGGATCGGATTACTAAACAGATAGAATTAACAAGAGAAGAAGGTCTTAGTGAATGAAATTTGAACTAATAATTCAAGAATGAAAAGCAAATTTAACTGACAATGAATTACTAATTAATTTGGAAATAAATAACGAAAATGAGACATTAAATTTTGCTATCGCGGTAAGATGCGTTATAACGAGCAAGGACTTCGAAGCCTCACTGCTAGATGGCGTTGCAGGGTCTAATTCTTAAATAAATGAAATAAAAATCTTTAAATAATTCTCTACACTTTCTGATAACATTAAAAAAAAAACCGACTTAGATAATATAATTACCCTTTTTCAATTCAGTATGAATCAAAATATTTGTAAAAGGTCTGCTTACGGGAGCACCTAATGCATGCCTATTAGCAAACATAGATTTAGATCACTTAGAGCACAGAATATTCTCAGAAAACAAGACATTAACTAAATATATAAAATTAGATATGTAGACGACGTAATATGTATTTGGGATGGAACCTTAGAATCATTACATGAAGTTTTTTTTTTTAAGGGGTGGTAAAGCCTAAGCTATAAGTTTAGCTTGTCAGGCCCCTGCAGAGCCAAATCTTCCTCCTAATCAACATTACGACCCCGGAAAAAAACCGAATATCGTAATTGACCAAAGCGAGATTTTGAACGCCCCGGACTCCGCACTGATAGCCAAGCGTGCAAGCCACTCGACTACCAGCCAGGCAATAATAATTCATAACTATATCAATAATTTTCATCAAAATAAACTTTACTTTAGAATTAGAAAACTCACATAGTCAAATTTCCTAGATAGTGCTATTAAAGAATTAATAATAAATTCAATTTTAACATATACAGAAAACCTACACAAACAGACATTATAATACCTCAACATTCACAACATCCTCAACACCATAAAACTCTTGCATTTCTATATTTTATCAATAGACTTAACAACATATGTACCACTCTTCCACCAACAAAAAAACATTAGAATTGAATAAAATAATACAAATAGCTGTAAATAATTAATCAATACAAACCTGAATTAGTAGATAACATACTAACAAAAAAATTATCAAATTCAATTACTTTAAATTAAATATAATAAAACAACATTTCAAGGACCAATAAATTATAAATTGGCCAAATTACTAAAACCATATAATATACCTACATTTAACCATGGTTCAACCGAACATCTTCTTAAATTTATTGCAAAACAACAAAGATAATGCAGTGTACTACATAGGGGAAACTGGTAGAAATATAAAACAAAGAATTCAAGAACATAAAAGAAACAAAATTAATTCAAACACAGGAAGATATTTATATGACACAGGACGTCACATAGCACATAACGTTAAATTACTACTCGAAGAAAATAAACGATTAAGACTTATGCTATTAGAAGCATATGAAATTCCATAAACAATTAAAATAAAACAATAATTGCATAAATGACCAAGTAAATCTAAAATTTAAACCAATATTCACTTATTTTGTTTTTTATTATTTTATTCACGCATTTCAACTATATTCAATAACATTTCCCCAAAATACGGATTACGTTCCAAAATTAATTATCACTTTTAGATCATAACATATTTGTAGTTTTTTAATATTATTTTAATACTATTATAACTTTTTTCAAAATTCTTCACAAAAACATATTCGTTAAAATTAAATTCTATATTATACTGGGTGATTCTCAATATATGCGACAAACTTTAAGAGCTGATGCCTGAGGTTATTTTGATCATAAAAGTTCATATGAGTATATGTCCAAAACGGTTTGGTTTTAAAGTTATTGAATGTTTAATAATAAATTATGAACTATGACTAACATGATATAATATCACAGTTGGTTCTTCGAAAACTATTGCCATTTCAATATTTGTCAATAGTTGTCAGAGTATTCATTCAGTTTATTGCCAGTTTCTGTTTTCTAAAATGAATTACACGAATGCTGAGATGTGTGATATGCATTTCGTTTACGGTCTTGCCAAGGGAAATTCGCGTGCATTCAATATTTGCCCGTCTTCACTAACGTCTTAGTGAAACGGGAAATTTTAAAAAAGGAAGGACTGATAATGAACCCATCTACAGTGAGAACTCCACAACTTGAAGAAATGGTACTAAATGAAATTGAGGAACATCCTACTGCAAGCACCAGAAAAATTGCGTTTGTTTTAAACATTAGTCAGGCCACAGTTTGGAGAGTATTGAAAGATCAACTGTTGTATCCACACCACATTCAACGGGTGCAGGCACTTTTGCCGGCAGATTTTCCGCAAATTGTGGCTTTTTGTCAATGGATGCAACACAAAATCGCACAAAATCCTGACTATTTAGCTCAAATATTCTTCACCGACGAGGCTACTTTCTGTAGAAACGTGCTTATTAATTTTCATAATAATCACATATGGGCCGAAGAAAATCCGCACGAACTGGTGAATGCCCGTCATCAACATCAATTCTCTGTCAATCTGTAGGCCGGAATTGTTGGAGATCACTTGATAGGTCCACATTTTTTACCGATGCGGTTGAATGGCGAGGTATACCGCAATTTTCTTGAAGAGGAGCTACCACTACTGCTGGAAGAAGTTCCGTTGCAATTAAGATTACAAATGTATTTTATACATGACGGTGCTCCAGCGCATTTTAATTTAGTTGCTCGCGAGTTTTTGGACAATACGTATCCAGATCGATGGATAGGACGGGGAGGTCCACAACCGCGGCCTCCTCGGTCTCCAGACTTAAATTCTTTGGACTTTTTTCTCTGGGGTCACCTTAAATCATTAGTTTATATGACTCCCATTGAAAATGTCGATGAACTGAGAAATCGTATTATCGCAGCTTTTCAAACAATTCGAAATACCTCTAGTATTTTAGAACGGACTCGCCAGTCAATACGACGGATGATAGAAGCTTGTATTGCAGTGGAGGCTGTCATTTTCAACAATTAGTATAAGTTGATTTTGTTTTACTAATTATTTTGTTAATTTATAATAAAAAAATTAATTATGTTAACTTACTATTAAACATTGTACAACTTTAGAACTAAGCGATTTTGGACATATGTTCTTATGAACTTTAATGATCAAAATAACCCCCGGAATCGGCGCTTAAAGTTTGTCGCATATATTGAGAATCACCCTGTGTAATACATAAATTGTTAGATTTTAAAATAGTTAGTTATAATACAATTAGTGCTTATCAACCATTGTAATAATATTTGTGATTTTATCAATTTAACCTGTTATTATATTCAATTGTATCAACTCAATGCAGTTTACATCTATGAATATTGGGTTGCCTGGTCTGAGCGGGCTGTTTTCGTCTCTCGGTGATTGCGTTTTCATGTTTTCCACTTTAGTGTAGTTTTGCGTGCTAATGGAGTGGGGGCCGCTGAAAAAGAGAAACCTGCGGTGATCCCACAGTATTCTACTATTTGTAATTTCCTAACGATAAACATTCCTGGCTTATTAAAGGGGAGCGTTGGAATTTTTTTTCTTGTAAAGGAGGCGGTAGTCCAAAATGGTTGGGAAGCTATGAACTAGAATCAACTAATCGTCTCTTCTAAAGAGGCTTAAATGTTGCCTGAGTGGAATTGCGCCTTTAGACTCAGATTTTTGTTCCCAAAACATTCAAATCTGAATTGAATAGTTGATGTTCAAAATAATAATTGTAAAAAGCCCCACCATTAAAACAGAAACTTCAGTTAAATTAATGATAGTCTGATAGTGAAACCTTACACACGTTAATTAAATTATCTTTACGATAATAGTATGTCCATTTAAAATATGTGCGTTATTAGAGGAAAATTTTTAATCAATTCCGCCCTATAAACGTCATTTATTCCATATTTTACGTCATCTTTTCGAAGAAGGTTAACGGAGTAAAAAGAACCCACTCTGTAGGTGATTACACATCTTAGTCAAGTATCAAGTAGAGCATGTAATCAAATAATTAACGCTACCCTAAGTATTCATTTTACTCGCTGCTAAGTATACCGACATTCGAAATGACAACCGAAAACGTAATTACGATCTTTATGCTCGTCAGCCGAAGTAATTTACGGCATGTTTACGACCGGGACAGGATAGTAAACGCGGGCATTTCAATAATGTCAATATTTTACAGCTTAAAAGCTAATAAATGTGACCGCAGCAGCGATCTCTGTATTCCTAGGTAATAATCAGTGGGCGCATTAACTGAAGTCGATACCCATAATTGTCCCTCTAAACATAACAATTCATGGCTGTTGATCCTATCATGTGAAATCGTAAAATATGGAAATTAGGTGGCTAATACCCGTGCGCACCATAATAACTGCAATTTCGTGTGCTACATTAGGATTTTTCTTATGCCAAATGTTGTACTGAAAGGAAAAAAATAAATTTGATACGAATATATGGCCAATTCTAAGAAATGCGTCTCTGATTTAGGTTATTGCATGTAGCTCATTTCCTTTGGACATTTGCTAGAATATAGAAATTGTGCGGAGTAAGCTGACATAATTATACAGGGCCTTTCAATTGAAACGACCTACCTCAAAGAACTCTACCTGCTGTGACTTATATAACATTCTGAAACCTGTCAATTATGATATCAAGGTGGACAACTTTTAATAACGGACATGACGATTTAAAATCATTCCTTAAACTTGAATAGAGAAGATAGGTCTTGTGACCACTCATTCAAAAGGTCTTTTAATTCCTTTTACGGCAGCATGTATGAAAATGTCTTTCTTTTTTAAATCAGTAAGCAAAACTGCATAATCTGCAATCTGTGTAATAAACAGAGAGTAGACAAAAAACAACAAAAGATTTCCTGCCTAGGCAGGCAAAAATATCACTAAAGGTTGGCCACACTAGATTCTACTTCTACTTTTTTATGTTCGTCGTCTTATTGGCATACCCATACGCGAATATTAAGAATTAACAATGTGTCAATTCTTTTGTTATATTCTTTGTTAATACGAATATTTCGTATGCAGAAATAAGCAAACAACACAAATGTTGGAAACAGCAACATAATATTTTCAGTGCAAAATACTTTATACTTTATTTTCGGCAATTAAAGTGAAGACATTTTCAAATTCTCGTAATAAATGCGCCATTTCGGGTTTTATTTATTACTTATTATATCTAATTGATAGCAGGTCATGCTACGTCTGCTACAATGGTTACCAGTCTGATATCTATACTGCAACTACGGATGTTCCTCACGGGTCAAACTTAGAGCCACTATTGTTTAATATTTGTATCAATGATCAGCTGGTAGCACTTGAAAGTCGTGTTCTTGCTTATGCAGATGAATTGAAAATTTTTGGCAAAGTTGCTTCAATCTCCTACTGTGAAGATCCACAGCGGGATCTGTGTGTTATTAATAACTGGTGCGAGAAAAACAGGATCAAGATCAGCACTCATAAGTGTGAAGTTGTAACTTATACCACGACCAAGAAACCGCTGATTTTTGATTACTTTATTGAGCAGTTTTATTCCAAGAGTTACGTGGGTAAAAGATCTAAGTGTTATATTCGATCATATTTTACACATATGTACCAACTTCAACAAATTAAAAGCGAATTGAAGCTGCAGAAATCTTCCATTATTTATGCAACCGAAACTAGAAGTACTGGGTACCGAGCCATTATTCGTTAATAATAATTTTTAATTACTATTGCAATGTGGTGTAGCTTCGATTGCATTAATAATCCAAGATTTGTGGAGTTTACATTCGCATTTAATTTGCTAAAGATGGTACATCTGCGTCACGTTCATTGAGTTTTATTATTAGAACACTGAAGAAGCTTTTTTATTCAGTAGTTCGAGGATAACTCGAATATTCTTCGATAATATGGTACCCGTACCTATAAAATATTGCAAGTAGAAAAAATGCAAAGGAGATTTCTAAAGTATTTTACTTTTAAAAAACGGGTATTTAACCTAGCGTAATTTCCAGAGTCTTTCCACTCGACGCGCATCAGCTAGAGCCAATTCATACTGGAACTGCCAACATGAGGAAACTCGATGACCTAGGCGGCGTTAGACTGTTTAGGCAGGAGTTACAATTAACCAAGGAAGTAAAGTATTTGGGTGTTACCCTCGATGCGAAACTGAGCTGGAAAAATCACTTAGTCAAAGCAACGACCAGGCCTACGCAACTATTCTGGCGCTGCTGGAGGGTTGCTGGCAAAACCTGGAGATTAAAGCCGAGGGTGATCCATTGGCTATATACTGCCGTGATAAGATCAGCAATAACATACGGGGCAGTAGTCTGGTGGAGGAGGACAGAAGTGTCCTCTGCAGCGAAACTGCTAACCGCTGTTCAGAGACAGGCGTTGCTGGGTATCACTGGTGCAATTAACAGCACAGAGACCGCCTCTCTGGAGACCATTGTGGGCCTCCCTCCGCTGGAGCTTTATGTGAGAGCGGAGGCAATGAATGCGATCCTTAGACTGAAAGCCAAGAACGTGTGGCATCCCAACTTCACGGTGGGAGGGCACACTTATACTACGGGCACGATGCTGGACGGGCCATTGTTGCAAATGCCCACGGACAGCATGGCACCAGAAATTATTTTTACTGAAAAGGTGAAAATCTCCATACCGAACAGAGATCAGGCACGAAGTGAGATCGCTGCTAATGATAACTGGTTCACGGATGGATCCAAATCCAGCCAAGGCACAGGAGCCGGTATTTGTGGGCGTAGTCCTAATCAAAGGATATCTATAAGCCTGGGGAAACATACAACGATCTTCCAGGCAGAGGTATCCGCCCTTGCAGCCTGTGTAGAAATGATTGCAAAAGGGGGCTGCATGAGGAGGAAAATTAATATAATGACTGACAGCCAGGCTGTCATCAAGGCAGTCTCGAACCCAGTAACTAGGTCAAAACTAGTTAGAGACTGCAAACTATCCCTCAATGTACTGGCACGAGACAACACGGTGTCTCTGATTTGGGTGCCGGGACATGAGGATATAAAGGGCAACGTAATAGCCGATGAACTAGCCAAGGAGGGCGCTAAGAGACACTTCATGGGTCCAGAGCCCGTATGTGGTATCACTAAGGATTCCGGAAGAAGGGAGATCTGGACCTGGTTAGATAAATAAAATACAAAGAAATGGAGGTCGACTGAAGGCCAACTTCATACCAAAACGCTGATAGGGGATGGGGATGGTAGTTTCTCTGATAACCTATTCAGGCGCAGTAAGAAAGAAGTTAAGACCATTACTGGGTTGGTGACTGGACGCTGTCCCCTGGAAAAGCATCTGTACAACACAGGCCGAGTAAGCAAACCGTGGTGTAGAAGATACGAACTACAGGAGGAAACGAGTTTACATGTAATCTGCACTTGTGAGGAACTTAAGGTACTTAGGCAGAAGTACTTCGGGAGGGATCTATTGAAGCCCTCGCAGGTCCTCATGTTTCCACTGGGCAAGATACTGGGCTTTATAGAGAACACCAAGCTGCTCGAGTGGAAATAAGAGAATCAATAGGGATGGTACAATGAGCACCTTGCTCAAGTGCCCGGACATCAAGTGCTCTCAAGTAACTTGAATGAATGAATGAATGAAATACTGGAACTGCTAAATAATATGTAATATATGTAGATTTACCCAACATTTTAGCGGAAGTCAAATTCATAGTTCCCAACCGTGATACTTGATCAACCGACAGTTTCTTGACCCACAGCCAGAACAAATGTTTCAATGGAGGTTCCTTTGACTCATATGACAAGGATGCCAATAATATGAATACCGATCCCTTTCACCGTCTCTCTACGTCCCATTAAGTTTCTATATGTATTTTCTTTACAAGCTTTTGTTTTTTTCTATTGTTTCAGGCTACAAACCCTATTTCGTTTATCTTCAATAATTAGTTTTACGCATTCTCCGTTTTGTAATGTCCTATGAGTGGTTAAATCTGTTGGGCATTAAAGATTTTCATTATTATTACTATTAATTACATCAAGGAACTATCTGCAAGTGCCTCACTTGAGAACTAATTTTTTGTCTGGTTTTGGTCCGTGCTTTAGCTATGAGGTAGGAAGGAATTGTTTCATTAAATGCCTTCTTTATGCTGCAGATTTGAAATTATTTCTAAAAACTGACAACAAGAAGATTTCTATCAAAGCACATCACAATAAAATGTTTTATTGTTTCTTGAAAATTAATAAAATGCAAAACAATCACAATAATAAATATTCTTTTCTGGAAAGGGAGATAAGAGGTCGTAGATTTTCTGCGGAGGGCCGAAATAATAATAAAAAAGATAATAAATTCAAGGGATAGGTAGAGTTATTTGCTAATTGAAAAAAGAAAATTGCAAACAGGAGAAAAATTTACAAACCCACATCTTTAAAAATTTATTTCTGCAAAGTCAAATCCAAATAACAATCCCACAATCTCAGATCTAAGATATTATAAGAGAATTATTGTAATGGCAATTGCTATCTATTGTAATAACATGTTGGAGAGTGTGTACAAACACGTCGCACATTTAAACATAGTACGTGCATCAGTAGGTATCATTTGTTTTTTGTTAGTATCTCTGAACATCGCCTCTTCTTTTTTCACCCTTCTTCTCCTGTAAGAGTACGCGAACGGTGCCAGTCTATGAATCGTCCGCGAGGTCGATCGTTATCCGGTTCAGATCTAGGGGAACAATGCCGGTGAATAATAAAGGGGGTGTTGCCGCCATAGTCGGTAATACAGGGCCCGGGCTGCCGGTGGGCAGGAACGGATAGCATCTACAGACAGCGCCAGCTAATTTTATTACATCATTTCCACAGCCGCCTACTTGGTAGTCGGCGTGGAGGGACATTTACAATCCAGTTTATAAATAGACATCGACTCGAACTGATTGGTATCTACATTGCTAAAAATTGCGCATCTCTTGAGTGTTAACGAGTGATGCTGTGGTGCCTTCTTCGATTGCAATATGCAAATTTAAGTATTCGCAGTGTTTAATTGATATGTAAATAAGAAAATATTTATAATAAAAGTTGCGATTGGTTGTGACTAGATAGGATTAGGGTTGGGGAGGCCTAGGCCGCTGTTTTAGTGCTTTGTGATTTCCATTTTCCTAGAAGATGCTCTTTCATTTTGCCCTCTTAATTACGCCTATCACCCTTGAGAGCGGTTTTTTTGTCTAGCTGTTAGCTGTGGAGCTCTCCGCGCCCATTATTAGAAACCTTGTCCTCACAAGGCCGTCAGGTACTGGTACAGCACATGCACTAGAGTTTCTTCCTCTTTTTGGCAGAATCTGCAAGGGGTATTTTCTTACATATGCCTATTTAGTCTACAGCATATGTGGGCTGGCTGTAAGATTTGATCCGGCCCCCGAGACATTTTGAAAAACCCAATTAAAAAAAATTATACACTACTTACTCATACTCACTCCAAAAGAGGAAGATCGAGTGATATGGGGTTTGCCGGTTGCTCCTGCGGAATCAAGTGAGCGAGCAGGCCGAGTGGCAGCGATCATCAAAGAGTGAGGCGGCAAACATCAAAGGCTTTGATGTTTGCCGCCTCACTGGCGGCGCAACAAAAGATTACAGCTTCTGTTCTACACTAGACGATTCTAGATCATTCCTTCATTTTGTCTATATATGCGGGCGGATGGCCCGAACTTCAGTTCAGTTCTATTTGAGCTACCGATATCGACAAGCGATATCCTAGCGAACTGCTAGTGCCCTTAATTTGCTTTGTGACTTTGTGTGCATCTTGAGTGCTTACTAATTATATTTTGTTATTAAGTTTATCGAACGAAAACAATGTCTGGTGGAAAGAAACGAAAAGTAGATGCAGAGGGTCGCCAGTTTCAAGAAAAATGGACTGAAGAATTCTTTTTTATCTTGCAAAATGGTAAGCCTATTTGTTTGTAATGAATCCATTTCAGTGATGAAAGAATTCAATATAAAGAGGCATTGCTCAACTAAGCATCCTATGCTGCACTCATTGACAGGACAAATAAGAAAATGCAAAATCCAGAAGCTTATCGCAAATATATCGAAAAACAGCAGCAACTGTTTCATAAACAAAGAACACAACTTCATAATGTTGTGAAAGCTAGTTTTATAGTTAGTTCAAAATTGACAAAGTCATTGAAACCATTTGCCGAAGGAGAATTTATCAAGGAGTGTATGTTAAAAGTTTGCAGTGTTTTGTGTCCTGAAAAGAAAAATGAATTTGGAAAAATTAGTTTGTCAAGACGAACTGTTGCCCGACGTATAGAAATGATGGCTAATGATATAAAAACAATTTTGACTGACCGTGTGGCTGGTTTTGAATCATTTTCCATAGCATTAGACGAGAGCACCGGGAACCACTACAGGAGAGGACATTTTTAAAGACATTGAAAAGATATTCACAAGTTTTGGTTTGCCATGGTCAAAATTAGTTGGTGTATGCACAGATGATGCACCTTCTATGGTCGGGTTGCGTAAAGGTTTCATCGGAATTTTGTATGTAAAGGCAACTGAATTAAATGTGCAAAAAGATGATTTGATAGTCCTTCATTGCATTATCCATCAACAGAACTTGTGTTCTAAGCCCATTCGACTCCAGAATGTTATGATTGTGGTAGTAAAAACCATCAATTTTATTCGATCCCGAGGGCTTAACCATCGTTAGTTCAAGGCGTTTTTGGATGAAATATCAGCCGAGTATGACGACGTAACATATTATTGTGAAGTCAGATGATTAAGCAAAGGAAAAATGCTGAAACGGTTTTACGAGCTTAGAAATGAGATTTTATTCAAATAAAAGATAAACCACTATCTGAATTGAATGACCCAAAATGGATATGTGACTTAGCTTTTCTGCTCGACCTTAGAGGCCATTTGAATGATTTAAATTTGAAACTTCAAAAGCAAGGACAGTTAGTAAATGATTTGTACAACCGTTTGAAAGCGTTTCAAAACAAAATCCGCTTGTGGGAGGCACAGTTACTGTCTGGTAACAGTTACCATTTCACCACACTCTCTGCATATGAAAATACTGCTTATGCTCAATATGCTGAAGAACTCAAGTTACTGTCAGAGCAATTTTCGAACAGATTTAGCGATTTTAAAAACATGGAAGACAGTTTTAATTTATTAGCTACTCCAACAAAAAGTAATGTACAAAATGCTCGAATACACTTGCAAATGGAGTTGATTGAGCTTCAAGAAAACTCACACCTAAAATCATTTGAAGACATGGAGTTGTGCGATTTCTACAAAAAATACCTCGAAGAAGACATTTGCCGGAGCTTAGAAAATTCGCAAGAAGATTGATTTGTGCGTTTAGCAGTACTTATAAATGCGAACAGTTCTTTTCAATGATGAAGTTAAATAATCAATAAATCAAAACATGGTACAAGGCTGACTGACGATAATTTGGAAAATTCTTTACGTCTTTATCGTGTATTCCCATGGATGCACTTCTACCTTCTTGGGATCATTCCTAGACTTAGAACATCTCACACATTCTCTTCCGATTCGTTCTATATCCTTATCTATTCGCGGCCACCATACGTAGCTCCTAGTTGAGGCTTTCATCATTACCATTACAGTATGCGTGCTGTGTAGTTATGCTAAAATTGCATTTCGCAACCCTTCTGGGATAGCTACCCGAATTCCTTTTACCAAACATCCACCCTGTATCGTAAAATCAACATCATTGTATCCAGGTGGTAACCGTGATCCATTTTCACTTGCTAAATAAATACTTCGTAAGATTGGATCTTTTAAAGTGTTCTTCTTGATGTCATTTCTAGTTACGGGTAAATTTTCAAATTGGCTAATCTGAAATAATTCTACATTGTCGTAACCTTTTGTTGTATCAGGTAAGGGTGCACGGGATAGGTAATCTGCATTTGCATGCAACTGTGTCTTTCTATGTTTGATTTCGTAGTTGAATTCAAACATGTAACTTGCGTAGTGAAGAAGTCTGATTGCCGAAGTTGATGGTAAATCTTTATTTGGATGGAAGATCCTCGTTAATGGTTGGTCGTCCGTAATAAGTGTGAAGTGTCTACCATAGCAATATGGAACGAATTTCTTCAGACCCCATATAATGGCTGTACCTTCCCTATCGAGTTGGCTATAGTTTTGCTATATAGATTATATTATACATCTTTAAGCAGATCTGGAAGCAAAAGCTATAGGCCGTTCCACTCCTTCTGTAATATGCGATATAACTGCTCTAATGTTCTTTGGTGAGGCATCAGTCGCCAGAATTAATGGAGGTTTGTCGTCGTATAGTATGAGGACTTGGTAAGTTCTGCCTTCAAGTCTGTGAATGCCTTCTCACATGCCTTTGTCCACAAGAAGGGTGCATTCTTTCGAAGCAATGCATAAAGAGGATGTAATTTTGAGGATAGTTCGGCAATGATTTTTTGGTAATAGTGGACTAATCCGAGAAAAGCGCGTAATTGTGAAATATCAGTTGGTCTTGGGCTTTCTAATATCGCCCTTTTCTTGTTTGAACGTAATCCATGCAACCGTAGCCGTTCAAGAACTGCGCGTATCTGGTGTATAATTCTTCGGTGGTCCTTCCTTGAATAGCGATATCGTCAAAGAAACAAACGACTCCTGTTAGATCCTGTAATATTTGGTCCATGAACCGTTGCCAGGCGCCTGGAGCTGTTTTGGCACCAAACATGAGCCTGTTGACTTTGTAAACTCCCTTATGTGTAGATAGCGTTTGCATCATCTAATTTCATATTTAAATATGCATTATTTATATCTAGGTTATAGAAAAACTGTCCACCACTCATTTTGTTGAAAATATCCTCAATTCTGGGAATGGGGTAGCAATCATCTTCAATGGCGTTATTTATAGTCGTATTATATGCAGCGCACAGTCGAATTGAACCGTCTTTTTTTTGAAACAGGCACTACTGGAGTGCGCCATATAGAATGCGTTATTTTGTTCGATAACTCCTAACTTCTCCAGTCTAGTAATTTCATCTTCTACCTTCCCCAATAAGGCGTATGGTACCTGTCTAGGCTTATGGAAAATTTGTTGTACATTTTCATTTTTTAAACGAAATTTGTAACTATAATGAGGAATTTCTTCTAATTCATCAGATAGGACATCCCATCCTCATCGCCAATTTTGTTATGTACGTGAGGTAGTAATGAGTAAACGACGCACACTTAACTTATTTATTGAACGCGGAATATGACATTGTGATTAGAATTATAACGTTCTAGAATAATAATATGCATGTATGTACTATATGAATGTGAAGGCTTGTGAATGTGTACGCAGGAGAAGTTATTATTTGAATATACATAACACCTACATGATTAGATAATTGAAATTGTGTTTAAACTGTTGCATACAGTTAAGGTAATCAGATATTAAGCAATGGTTTGAATACATGATGTGGTTTAGAATTTGCTTTACGGATGTAGGAATCCTATTTCTTTTTAGCTTCAGTTTCCTTCGTAAACGTATAAGTTGTGAATAACATGAGGTAAGAAACGCTCGCAATTTGCTTTTTGTTTGGATTTTTTTGAATGTATTCATTTTTGTCTTTATTTGTTATCATCTAACTGTCACCAAATGTCAATTTACAATTTCACTCCAAGTGAAAGAGCGTGAAATGCCAAAATTTGTAATGAAGTACGTGTTTTAATTATTAATTCTATAAAGTGGTTTATCCTTTATTGTTGCAGGAAGGCAGTATAATGTATTCCTTATGGAATAATGTGCAGTATATATGTATGTTACTATATTAAAGTAAACTTTTATCAACTTGGATAGAAAACCTTCGGATACATAGAACCCATTTTGCGTAGATAACCATATAGTACCAGCTACCATCAGCAATTATATATTAATTTCGATTTCGTTTTCGATATACTTTATTTATAGGCCTAGTTTGTAATAAGTATAAATTACAAATTATGTAACATATCTTAACTAAATAATATTTAAGCCTAAATATTGCAAGTAATATCTAAGCATGAATAAATTTACTTCCGTTTTAATAGTTTTTATTCTCAAAGCCAGCCTTTCCAAAGGTCTCACCTTTTTTAATGTTTAAAACAGTTTTATTTCAACATTAAAGATGCTTATTATTATGAACACTAATGTATTACATGTTTGCAGCTGATGTTTGCGTTTAAAACATCCTTAAATTTCAAAAACACTATAAAAGAAACCAATAAACGTCAGAAATGCATTCAAATTACGCGTCAATAACGATTAGCGTCCCCTAAGAGTTGATATCCGAATTTCAAGCATTATTGTTGTCACCTATAATGTTCTTATCTTTTATTTTTGTTAGAACATTTAGAACTTAGATCAATCTTCTGTATAGTTATAGTAAGAGAGTTAGCAGTTGTTTTGTTGAACCTGAACAATACTTTGTTGAGTTTCTGTAAAAGACTTGACCTTTTGACACTAATAATGTCTATTTATATTCTAAAAAGAAATTAGAAACGACAAATAGGTTATATATAAACGCTTAGCTACATTGTGACATGCTTATTTCGTCACAATCCGGGGTGTTACGTATTTGCAGCACTTAATATGCATATTTCAATTGTTCGTTTCCAAGAACGAATTTCCCCGTGTCTAACAATGTTCGAATTCTTCGCTCTTAGGATCGTTCCTTCTCCGGGACGCGCGAGCAAAAGTCGCCGTTTGATTTACAAATGTTCCGCAACGTATGTGTGTATGTATAATAACGAGAATTTTATAATAATAGTTTTGCGGAACGACATTCTATATAACGTCAATTTAGAAACGGTTTGCGGGAAGGGTCTGTGCAACCGGTGCCGACGTCTTGAATATATCATTATTTTAGCGGAGGAAAGTTTGCTTCGCGGACGCAGATAGGTAAGATAAACGGGGAACTGGTAGAGACTATTATGATAATGCGAAAATCTAGAGAGATATGAGATACATATTTAGTAGGGCATCAATCATTGATCAATGACATTTGAAACGGTCTACGATCACAGTTGCGGTGTACACGGAGAAAATACAATTAGAAACATGGAGGAATGTTAGATTTAGATCCATGTAGAGAAATATCTTGATGCATACACGCATACAACATGTATTAATGCAGCGTGTTTACAGGTAATAATGCAAACGAAAGGAATTATTGTGACAGTAATGAAACACATACAGAAATGTTACTAACACGCTGACATAAACAAAAGCTTCTGCATTCCTTTCTTGTAGTTCACCTTTAATATATAATCCCAGTGTAGGTTTAACTCATTTACCTCCGCATGTTTAGTAAAAAAGAACTCATACGATGAGTGATAGTTTTACATAAGACTAAAAGTCATACGAAAAAATAGTTTTAGGCAAAATGCCTTTAATTTGTAAATAATTCATAATACATAATATTTAAATTGAATACTTTCTAATATTTGCTAATTGTTTTATTTGAAAAATAAAATATATACTAGGGTTATATAATAAAATCATCGGCTGTAAGGTAAACGTACTAGTCGTATATACTTTAAACTTGAAACGGTAAAAATAAGGACTAAAGCCATAAAAAAAGTATTCAAACAAAGAGAGAAAACAGGTGGAGCCATCTAGTGTATGTGAAGATAATTTTGAATTCCCGTAGCTAACGTCTGTCAGTTTTAATGACTTTACAAGTAGAGTGGCCAACTTTCGTCTGCGCGCCAGAAATCAGTACTAAGTTTCATATATATGGCATTAACGTTTAATACAAGTAGACAATACAGTGTCGGGAAAGAGCAAAATTATTTATTTAACTATAAATATTATATAAGCCTCTTACCTTATTTAAGTAGCAAAAATGGTATACGTTTGCTGAAAAGTTTGTAGCATTAAGTGTTTCAAGATTTTTCTCACTAAACCGCTTTCGTCGCAATGATAAAACATGCTTATATTATGACCATTCAACATCTACGGATGTAACACACGCATAATTAAAATAGGTAGATAACGGATCAAATGCACTACCACCAATGTGTGGTCCGATTTGTGCCAGCACAATAACTGCTTATCGCACATTGTACAAACTATTTTGACACCACCATAATGTAAATCTTGGAATTCACCGACAGTCAAGGAATTTTAGGACCAAAAACGGGTTCGCCCCGCAAAAAAAATCTGATAATTGAATTTTCGATTAGATTATGTCAGAGGGTATCCCCTAAGCATAAAACCAAGTTTGTGTCGTCCGAAACCGCGAGCGTTAGCCGCCATTTTGAAAAACGCCTTTTTGCAAATATCTCGGAAACGGTGAGTTTTACGTTAAAGAATTGTCAGGACCTTTTTGTAGAAGATGCAATTTCCCATCTTTCTTATTTGAAACGTTTTTCTCTATTGTTAATATTTGCCGAGATATAGTCGATTAAAGAGACAAATTTTGGTTTTTTGAAAATATCTTGATAATTTTGGAAATACGAGAAAAAAATGTGATGATCAAAGTTGTAGAGCATAACATTTTCTACAATTTTTGTAGAAGACCTTTTTTTGCTAAATCGATAGTTGCTGAGTTCTAGCGCAATAAAAGTTGCCGCCAGGTAAAGAAAAACAGCGATTATTGGTAATACGTTTCTCTAGCATGCCAAAAAAGTGTAATCGAAGAATTTTATAATTGAGACAAATTTACAAGTTTACAAATTTATAATTGAGAAAATTGTTCTTGTCAAATTTCAAACGTCGATGATAGATTTAAAACAATTTTCTTTATTTGGAACAGGAAGGGCGATTTTCGATGGATTGCGAGTTTTCTTCTTCCATGTTCAAGTCATGAACAGCACAAGAATCGCATGTTTGGCCACTGCAATTTGAACAAATTATGGAACATTTCAAGCCACTCTTTCGGCATCCGCAGGCAGCTTCGCAATTTATCTTGCATTTGCAAGATATTATTTGCAGCAAATTTTGCGGCGAGGGAGCTTTTTTCGTTCTAATTGGTGATAATACCAATAATCGTTGTTTTTCTTGATCTGACGGCAACCTTCATTGCGCTAGAACTCAGCAATTATCGATTTAATAAAAAAAAAATTATACAAAAATTGTAGAAAATGTTTTGCTCTACAACTTTAATCATCACAATTTTTTCTTCGTATTTCCAAAAATTATAGAGATATTTTCCAAAAACAATAATTTGTCTTTTTAATCAACTATATTTCGGTAAATATTAACAATAGAGAAAAAAATTTCAAATAAGATGGGAAATTATCTTCGACAAAAAAGATCCTCACAATTTTTAGCGTAAAACTCACCGTTTCCGAGATATTTGCAAAAAGGCGTGTTTCAAGATGGCGGCTAACGCTCGCGACGCAAACTTAGTTTTATACTTAGGGGATACCGTCTGACATAATCCAATCTAAAAATCAATTATCAGGATTTTTTGCGGAGCGAAAGTCTAAAAATCCTGGACTACGATATACTTCTCTACGTTATGAAACAATGGTCGTTTTCTGACTACGACCAAGCTTACATCATCGTATTCTATGTAAAATCGGCTTTCTTTTGATGAATAAGAAAAAGAAAAAATGTAAAAAATGGGGGGTACGGGGTACCCCGTCCCGCGTTATTAACATTTTGCGAATACGGACGACACCACCCTTAGGGCCATGCAATATGTTGCAAATTATGTTAAGAAGAAAATTTAATATCTGTTATAATTTAGGAAATATTTGCAAAAATTGAAAAATCGTCCAAACTTTGGAGGGGGCTGTACCCCAAAATCGTGCGGATACGCCGATAAAAAAAAATACGTGTCTCTTATTTTAAGGTACTCTTTCGATCTGTTAAGTTTCATCGAAATCGGAGGGGGACACCCGGCGGTGTTCCCTTGTAAGTAACTCATTTATTTTTATTTAAATATAGGGCTCAAAAAATGGCTGCTGTTAGAAAAAGATACACGGAAGAGCAAATAAAAATTGTTGGTGAATGTATAAGCCAAGGATTGACTCTGTTTGCAGCTGCAAAAAACATAATGTATCACGACCAAGCTTACAGCGATATATTCAAAACGGTGAAAATTTGGAAAAATTGAGCCTCACCTGTATTATTTAAAGTGAAGAACGAATATTGGTAAATTAGGTATCAACATCCGCTAAAGTTGGCTTCCCACTTAAACAAGCCGATCTATTGGATAACGTCCAAAAATGGTTAAGGGAGTTAAAAAGGAAAAATAATTTTGTAAATAATCATCCAGGCCTGACATGGTTTAATAGCTTTTTAAAACCGAAAGTACCATTGCTTCACAACAAATCGCTCAAAACCTAACGATTACCAGGGCATTCCGCAAGAGATTATAGTCTAAATACCTGTGTGGTACAGTGAACAACTCCTTTGGGTCCGGGGGTTGTTTTCTACATCTCTAAAATTTACCATCGTCAGGCCAATACATAAAGCTGGTAATTATGTTTCAAGTGCCTGTTTGCCTGTTAAATATTTTTCAAAAATTACAGAGGTAATAGTCTATCAGCAAAGTTCTAACCTCTTTTAAAAGTATAATCTTATACCATCAAACCTGGCTTTTTGAGTGATAAAAGCACAAGTAGTGCTTTATTCGAATTTGTAAAAGAGGTGTATAAAGCTTTTGCAAATGGATATTTAAGTTATGGAATCTTTCTGGATATTACAAGGGATTTCGACAGTATATCGGATAAAACACTATTGAAAAAAACGTACAAGGGGTGCTGCATATGACTAGTTTTAATCTTATCTAACCAATCGTCAACAGATGGTAAAATTAAGGACGACAGAGGGGGCACACTTGTTCTGATACAGTGACAGCTAATGTCGGTGTGCCACAAGACTTTATACTTAGTCTTCTGCTCTTTTTCATCTTTCTTAATTATATTTACACAGTGAAGAACGGTCCAAATCGAAAGGTAATTAGTTTTGCGGACTATACTAAAATATTAACTAAAAATAATGATTTCATTCCTTAAAACAAACAGGATTACTGGTATTAGAGAATTTAAAAGAATGGTTCCAACAAAATAATTTAATACCAAACATTATAAAAACAAAATGTATATTATTTTAAAATAAATCAAATTTGGCAATGACAACGTTGTTTCATAAAGCATTGTAAAATCTACATGTAGATCACAAATTACAATGGAGGCCACATATAATGCAATCATGTAATAAGCTCTGAAGTGTTTGTTACGGTCTTAGAATTCTAAATCAAGTAGGTGACTAATAACTACACAATGTCTATTATGCAAACTTTGTCTCAGTTATGCGTTACGCGATTTTAATATTGGGAGATCCCAAAGAAACTAATAAAGTATTTACCATGCAAAAACGAGCAGTGAGGATACAGCTAGGCTTAGGTGCGAGAGAATTTATAGAAATAAATTTAAAGCGAATAATCTTTTGACTGGGTATGGACTCTACATACTAAGAACTCACAGAATAAAATGCGTATTTTTCGACTTTGTTAACTGATAGAAATAATGTTTTCAGCTTTCTTTTATTCATATTATAGCAATCGACAGGTCGGAAAAGAAAACTGAAAACATTATTTCTATCAGTTAACAAAGTCGAGAAATTCGCATTTTATTCTGTTGGGCGGTTGTGTGTCAGAAATACGCTGCGATTTACCATCTCCAAACCGCATGCTATCACTGTCTAATGGGAAGCACTCACCGCTATTCTCTGCCTTTGTCTAAGTACTACAAAATGCTATTTCTACTACTATTTCGCTCATTTTTTAACAAGGCGTTGGTGGATATTAGGGTATGGCATATATTTTCAAATCTTATAACGGTTAGTAAGTTTTGACCGCGGTCAGTAATTTTATAAAAAATGGAATATTATAGGCTCGAGGATTATGAAACCATTTTACGGTGGCAATTCAGCAGAAGTTACACACGATTTATTTGCAGTAAATTATTCCGAAAGATCAATTCCTAGCGCGACTATTATCGTAATACAGTCAGTCGTTTTGAAACAACGTTTACACTAATAAATAATAAAAATAAAAATGTCCTAGCCACAAATGTCAGTGGTATCAAAATAAGTTTGTGCATTAGTGGAATAAAATCCTAGTATGAGATCTAAACAAATTACTTGTGGATTTAATAAAAGTGCAAAAGTTTTAAACCTTTTACATAAGAATAAGTATCGATCGTATAAAATTAGCACATCCCAAGAACTTTTACTCGACAACTATTACTGTCGCCTGGAATTTTATGAATGAATGATTAATAAATATCCCGAACATCAATATTTTTTCAATACTATTTATCGATGAATAGGTACTTTATTTACTATTGCTAGGTTTTCTAAAATCGATGTTTGTTATTATACTTCAATATTTACCTTTAAAAATGCTTTTTATTATTTTTTTTCAGTAGATGTTGTTTATGATCTCTGCCACTGAAATTTATAGTTTACATTATCTGATGCTTTGATACTTTATACTTTATTTGCGCATAAAAACACTAGGTCTTGTTTGGCAATACATATAGCAGACATAAATAAACATATAATAATAATATCAGTGTAGATAAAATAATGTAATTTGATAGACTAGTGTTAGCTGTGTTACATTTAAAATATACAACCAGTTTTACAAGGGGGAGTATAAGGTAGATAAGAATTATGTATCAAAGTCATATGTTAAAAATTCGTGAATGGAATAAAATGCTTGTTCCAACAGTACGGCCCTTAGTTGGCGCTGGAACATTTTTTGAGTTGGCGAATTAGTTAAAGAAGTAGGTAATTTATTATATAATGAAAAACTCATATAATACAAGGAACCTCTTCAAAGGAGGAGCCTGGTTTAGGAAGGTTAATGTAGTGATTATGGCGTATGCTATAAGAATGTATGTCAAACCGATATTTCTGTTTCTGTCGCTGTTTGTAGGTAGTGCTAAGGGTCTCATATAGAAATAAGGAAGGAAGGGTTAAAATTCCACGCGATATGAACAAGGGCCGACAATGAGCTCTGTTGTTGTACATTAAGATTTGCCAACGAAATAAATCCCCAACAGGAAAGACAGTACCGCATACGAGACTTAAACAAAGAAAAATACACCATACGAGACACTTCCTCTCCAAGATTACGTCTTATCACTCGCAAAGCATAACAAACAGCAGACAGCTTTTTTGAAAGGACGTGGACTTGTTCAGTCCATTTTAAATCCGCATCAAGAACAATACCCAAAAACTTGACTAACATGATTGCAAGGTAAAGAGTAAATTATTATTAAAGCAAACATTTATATTTATATGTTGCTTGTATATCAATCATTTGGTTTTACTGACGTTAAGAGTGATATTATTCGCATTAAACCACTCACTAACACTAAGAATTCCAGTGTTAATGATTCTCTCGAGATCGCTTTTATTCGAGGCATGCCGTAGTAAGAGACGTATCATCAGCGAATAAGTATAAATAGAAAAGAAGCATGAATAGATTTTAGTTATTGTATTAATAAGTATTGTCTTATTATTTCCCTTTTCACTAATACAAATGGAATGTTGGGTTTAATATTACTTTTACAAATTTCATAATTAAAGCGAGAAAAAGAATATCAGGCTCAATTTAATTCGGCTGAACTACAGCAATTCGCCGAAACGTTAATAAATCTGTTCTGTGGCTTCGTGTGTTGCTACGGCTACATTTGTCAAGTCTGGCGCGTATACAACTTGAATTTATAAGGGAGGTAACGGAGATGATATTGTTATTTTAACTTAAAAAAAGGATCTGCTCTTTTTAGATACAATTTGAATAATGTCATCATGGGAGGGGTAATTACACAAAAAAAGGAAAAAAAGACGATGAGCGTTTGTTTTTTAACGTTAAATTTTGATTTACAAGTAGGTTTCGCTGGCTAATGGGGAGGGGGGGGATAATTATCCGCATTACCATACCCTCTTGTATACGCGCGTGGTTGAAGTCCTTCCTGTTCTCAGTCGCCCAGAATGAAATCGACAGCTCGCAACTTTTCACCCTATACAAGTGCCTACTGTTTGCTTATAAATATAAACATCTATTTGAAAATAGTGAAAAAGCTATAATTACGAAACATGATTTAAGAACAACTACAAAATACCTTACTGTTGACTAATCAACAAGAGCATAACTTAAAACATTGTCAAATTTGACAACAAATTACCTGATGAAATTGGAGATGTAAAGTCGATTACACTCTATAAAAATAAAGCATTTTGCTTTGTAGGTGGGGTTGAGATATACACGGTCGAAGAATTTTTAAACATAACATTAAAATGCTATCTTTCTTGTGATGTATTTTCTGTGTAAGTTTACGTCTATCATTTATTTTAATTGATCTACCTCGAAACGAAATAAATACACTTATTGTTATTGAACTAATTAATATCTACTTCATGTTGTGCTCATGAATGCACTATACCTATATGTAAATAGGGTATAGCACCAAGTAACGATGCAATAAAAACTCGTTGAACTTAGAGCTTACACCCAAAGGTTACGACATTACCATATGTTTGCGCGATCCAAATTGCTCGTTACAGCTTTTAATTATTTACTACTTTACCTCAGCTATCAAAATCCGTACACGCTGAACTTTCAATATAATTTGTACTTGCACAATAACTGCTAAGCCGGGAGGTCATTCTGTAATGAATCAATATTGACGTTTACGTAAACATAAAATAGTTTTATGATTATGATAATGTGGTATGTGCTCAGACACTTATATACGGTTACCAAAATAGGTAAGGCACACATACGTAGATGGTTATGAAGTTGATTAAATGTTATAGGTTTAAACACAGCAAATCCATATCTACATAGGCATGCCTATTTTTATTGACTACCTTATTCTTATAAGCATTAAAACTGAATTGCAAATACATGAATGGTCGTGTAAGAGTAATGAACATTTTAACACTGTATGATTTATAATTGCAATTAACGTGCTGTGTAAACGTATGAATTAGAACGAGCATACTTGAAAGTTGAGAACTGTAGAATTATTGAGATGAAGTTTTCACAAATAGAATGGCAATTATGAAAGATTTTTTTCTTTTTATTGATTTATATACTTATAATTGGTTATCCAAATATGGCAAGCCAATTACAAGTAAATCATTTTTGCAAAACGCCGTTTTTTATATACTCTTCTGTCCTTAAGAAAAAAAAATCATCTCCCAGTGCAATTTTCAAGATCACTATCTGTAGGAATCTCTAATTACCAGTAAATTATCCTGTGGTTATCAGCGACCAACGAATACATAGGCAACAAATTACAATTTACGCCGCGCCGGCCAGTGCTGACTGTTTGCTGGCAATTAAACAAGCGGATGCAACCGATCTACGCCAGAAAACGCATTATTTTAATAATCTGCCGATGCTGTGTCCATTCAAGCGTAAATATAATATCAATGCGTATATTCAGCTGGTTAAGTCGTGCCTTGATTTACAGCGATATACATAGGAAATACGTACGTACACTGAAGTTATATCGTTGCACATTCTTATATTGTGCACTAAGTTAAACATCGTAAATATGTCTGCTCCCAAGGAAGTGGTTTGCCTAATGCAAGAATAGATGTGCCTGAATCTTCGTGAACTTATACACGTCGCGCAATTATATTGAGCAAATGCTTTTTTTCTTTTCTTTTTAATTCTCAAAGGCATGGGTGCTTTCTTACAACAATAAGACATGAGCCACGTTATTTTTCGTTGATTTTATTTTTTGTTTTACCCAAGGTATTGTATTAACGATTTAGGTTACTGAAAAGAACATTTGGAGTTAAAAACAATAAATAATTTTGGAATGTTAGTAAAAAAAAAAAACAACAATAAAAGGAAGGTTTAAACATATTGTTGTGATTCATTCATATTTGTTGAGTGTTTTAGTTTGTGTTTATGTTTTCTTTTCTTATCTCTCTTATTTACTATATTTCATTTATTAATCACAAGAGTTTGAATTATATTAAAAAAAAAAAGAAGTTTGAGAAATATCAAATTATGTCTAACTTTATGAATCTATGTTAAAAAAGTTTATGTATTTATGGAGCGCAAATCTTGTATTTGAAATATGGGGTAAAAAAAAGAAGTGGATTGATTAATGCAAAATTTTTAGGTTTATGTCAGAAATGTATGAAATTGTAGTTAAATTGGAGATATATTGATATGGTATTTGTAAAACGAATTTTACTTTTTTACTTATAAATTTACCGTTTAATATTTAACTTTAATTCATTATTTTTTTTGGTATGACAGTATCTTTGTAAAAAACACGTTGCTGTCCTACATTACATTTTATTTGGTTACGTTTCGATTCGTATGTGAATCATTTTCAAACCTATAAAAACATTTTTTTGGTCTTAATTATAATATTTATATATTTATTTTTTTTGTATCTTACCTTACTTTTTTTAACACATTTATGTTTTTTTGGGTTTGTTTCCGTTTGAAAACATCGTATATGCATGTTATATTTACAGTTCTAAGCAACAATTTATGAATCTTATCGTTTTACAATGTATGTTTATTTGGTTTTGTTAATCATTTTAATTTATTTGGGTGTAAGCGCAATTGGTTTGGTTTTATGTTTACTAATAATGTTGTTGTATATGTTACTTAAATTGTTAATGTCACATTTGTCATTAATGGCTTGTTTTTGTGACTTTTTATTTGTTATATTTCTTTAAAAAGTCTTTTTTGATCATTGTTTTCAGTATTTAATTTTCATCAAAATTAAATGTATGTCCTTTGTCTATTGCATGTTCTGTTAAAGGAGTTGCATTGTATGAATTTGTTCTTATACTATATTTGTGTGCGTAAATTCTTTTCTCTAAATATTGTTTACTTTGTCCAATATAGATTCCTTCGCAATCTTTACATTTTATTTTGTAAATAGTATTAGTTTGTTTATTACTTTGAATTTGTTCTTTAGTTTTTGTAAAAAATGAGTTTTTTCAATTATTTGATTTATGGGCTCTGTGTATGTTATATTGTTTCAATAATTTTTGTAAATTTTCTGATAATTGTAGGATATATGGTAGGTATAGCAATATATCAATTTTTTTCTTTGGTTGTATTATTTTCTCTCTGCCAAATGTATAATTCTTTTTTTTATGTGTTTATTTATGAAATTTTGTGGATAATTATTATTTTTTAATATATTTTTAATTTTTTTTTATGTTTTATCTTAAATTGAATTTTTCTGAAAAAGCAACACTTCGATCTACTAAATTATTAATGGCACTGATTTTGTATTTAAGTGGCGTTTGTGAAAAATAATTTAAAAATTTGCCACAATGCGTAGCCTTAATAAGCCAATTTGTGTAAATATTTCCTTCTTTATGTGTAATTTGTAAATCCAAAAAACTAATGGTTGAATTTATCTCATTTTCTAACGTGAACTGTAATCAAGGATGATAATAGTTAAATTTTTTCAGAATGTATTTATCTTAACTTTTGGTATGGCTAAAATACAATCGTCAACATATCTTTTAAAGAATGGAATATCTACATTAATGTTATTTAAAATAGTTTGTTCAAATTTTTCCATAGTTAGATTGGCAATGACAGCTGAAATTGGTGAACCCATAACAGTTCCAAAAATTTGTGTGTAATATTTTTTTATTAAAATTAAAGTTTGTTGTGTTTAAGCACAGAGTTGTCGCTTTAATAAATTCTTCAAGGAGTATGTATTTTAAGTTCTTTCCATTTTTCTTTAATTATTTCTATTGCTAAATCGATGGGAATATTAGTATATAATGACTTAACATCTAAACTAATTAATTTATAGTTGGTGGGTATTTTTTGATTTTACGCTACATTGTAAAACGATAAGATTCATAAATTGTTGTTTAGAACTGTAGTATAAAATCCATGCACGATGTTTTCAAACGAAAAACAAACCCAAAAAAAACAAAAAAATGCAAAGAGTGTAAAAAGAATCTGTAGGATAGTAACAAAATGAGATGTTATTTGTGTGTTAGCGTTTTAAGTGTAGTAATTATTACTACTATTAATATTAATTTGTAATGTATGTATATGTTTGAAAACTAAAATTTAAATATTTTTCATTTTATACAAATCTAATGTGACCTACATCGTGAAAGATGTTAATTTCATAATAAAATTAAAAACATAAATGTGTTAAAAAACAAGGTAAGATACAAAAAAAAATATATATAAATATTAACTATAATAGAGACCAAAAATGTTTTTATAGGTTTGAAAATGATTCACATACGAATCGAAACGTAACCAAATAAAATGTAATGTAGGGCAGCAACGTGTTTTTTACAAAGATACCGTCATATCAAAAAAAAAAGAAGAATAATGAGATAAAGATATATTGGTATAAAACATAAAATTTAGTTATTTTAATGAATATTTGGAGTACATTAACATTTGGTATTGGAGCAACAGCAAAGTATCAACTTTAAAATCAACAATATAGTTTGGATGGAACTATTAAGAATTTACGGCGAAGATGTGGACTGAGGAGTGAACCAAGAAAGGGCTGATGCATCGAATTGTGAGGCAAATAAAGAACACAAGATCAATTGAAGTTAGTGAGGTGGACTTTTAATATTATGAAAAACAACGATATATCTGTATTTAGGATTAATAGCAGCTATAATTAGAGAGCAAATGAGCACATGCAAGAACAAATACCAAAACGTAATAAAATATAAGAGTAACATACTGTATTTCTTTTACTTTTCATTATGACATATTCAGACACATAAAAAGGTAAAGTAATTCTTAATAATCCGTGAGACCATCTGTATTCTGCTGTATAGCAAATTGAACACTGTGCTTACATTTCTATTAAAAACGAAATTTGTAACTAACCAGTCGGAATAAATCCTCCTCTCTAGAAGGTCAAATAAAGAATTCAATTAAAATCGCCTATTTGAAGGCAACAAGCGGACTCTATCAAAGGGAACTGTTACATTCCTCTGTCGATTGAATAAAATAGATTCTTACTCAACAATGCATACTTACAATTTCTATATGTCAAAAAAAAAGGATTAGGAAAAAGCGTCTGTATTGCTGGCACGATGTGTTTACAACGGCAATAGAATAAAATGAATTGATCACGTTCTAAATATGTAACACGGTGCGCTTGTTTAAATGAATATTACTTCCGAGAAGTTTGAGCAACACCTAACCTCCTTGTTGCTGTTTGTTCAATGATTGAATTTATTTTCTTACACGATCGTAACAAATGAAAATATGCATGTAGCGTTCGTAAATGGTAGAAGAATGTTGAAAGATTACACGCGTCATTTCAACACGCACGCATATATAAACACGCATACATAGGTGCGATATTATATGAATCGATATATTTTATTATTAATTATTTACATATGCAAATTCATATTTTTGTGTATGTTATTTATTTGTTGACAAGTACTAGAGATTATAAATGGTTGAATAAATTAAATGCGAGCACAATGTTTAGAAATGTGTGGACGTATCCTTATGTTTTATAGATACACCTATGTATGTATATTATTTTGTTTGTGGGCATCGTAATTTCGAATTAATTAGCATGGTCGTGTCTTCAAAATTGTGATGCCTTTCTGTGGGATTTATTGATAAAAGTACTCAAACAAGTAACTCAATCAATCTGCACCTGGATTCAATTCTCGTCTTCAGAATGTAGTAAATATTATCTTGCGGATTTAATTGGGTACTAATAATATCGATTATATAATTTATTTATTTATTTGATAAATACAATAAGTACCTGATTAACCCAAGAAGCGCTGCAGATTTTTGTTGTTGTGGGAGCCGTCCGACATGGAGTCACCGTAAACACTGCAGTTTCTTGGCCTTTTGTATTTAGTTTCCCATTTCTTTTACTTATTAAATTATACTACTCATTCCAAGATTCTAGTACCCTACACTAATCTGTATAGGCTTCTGGCTGATTGATCTAAGTAATCTTCTGGCTTCGTTTTTGGCTTGCCAAAAACTGCCTGTTTATTTGTGAAGAAGTCTCGTATTCACATAGAATGTGTTATGCGTTCTCTGTCATCTCATTGCAGTTGGTATCTCCTGTGTTGATCTCATTCTTCTCTATGTATCCTCTCGGGTGTACAGTGTCCTATTAGGAGATCTGTTACAATAAAAGTGATTCCTACTGACGTGCAGTAGCCCTTCACCTTCTTTTTCGGTCTTTACATGAATTTTGCCTGGTTGTGTTATTCCAGTGTTCTTTGTGTTTCTCTTTGAACCAACTCCATACTTGCTCTCGTGCTGTGACACTTAGACACTCCTAGAATAGATTCTCGGCCTATAAGCAGATGATCTCTTTCTTGCTAACTCATTTGCTTTGCCGTTTCCTTCGATTGCAGAATGTTCGGACATCCACAGCAAAGTGATTTTATTGCGATCTCAGAGGATATTTAGTTCTCGAATACTCTAAATCATTTTCGATTGTATCTTAGTGTTCACTAGTGCCCGCAGTATCGCCTGGCTGTCTGTTATTTTAGATACCCTTGTTTTCATAAGCCCTCTGATTAATGTATACAGGGTGAGTCAGTAGTCCGATATCGGTCGATATTGACTTTAACATCTTTCATAAAAGATTTTTCAATGTGGCATCGTACATGACGGAAAGAAGTGCACGTTCTAAAAATATTTTCACGTTCACAGGGTGTATCAGTTTTCCAGGACCCCGTACTCAACTTAATTTTTTCAAAGGAAACCATACTTATTTTTTCAGGCATGTTTATTTTTTGTAATGAATGTTACAAATACATATGTTCGTTTCAAATTTCGAATGCAAGGTTGGCAAGTTATATGACTTTTTACATAAAATTTTCAAAATGCACGTGATGATTTAACATTTTTTTCCGGAATTATCATTAACATTGGAACTCTAAAATTTGCTGTGTAGCTGAGGAAAACTTAGGTATTTTTTATGAATTGAATGTTGTTTGATAAAAGTATACAGGGTGGTCTCCAGAAGCAATCAATTTCTGTAATATTTAAACGGCTTTTACTTTGTTATTGTAAATTGAACACCCTATGTTTTTTAATTTCATCATATGCACTTTTTTATGATCTTTCAATTTTGTTAGCAGCAAGGTATATCTAAAACTTATACTTTCTGAGATAATTTGATACTTTTCCTTCAATGATCGCGGCTTCTATTAGATGTTCAGCTGGTAAATAGACCAGATTAATATTTTATAATCGTATTTGCCGCGATATTTGTGCTAAATATGTTCTGTTACTGAAATAAAATAGGAAAACCACCACCTGTGCGACAATTTCTGTAATACTTATAAGTATTTAACGTATTTCCTGTACTATATGGGGTGGAAACTGCTACAATAATGTTTAGATCAGAGCACTTGTTTAGGAAAGAAGTGAGAAAAGGCAGTTTCAGTGTCATAATTGCATCTCTTAGTAACACTCAGTTTGTTAACTAATCAATGTTTAATCAAAGAAACACATGTACGTTCATGTGATTGAAATTAATAAAATAAAATTAATAAAATAATCTCTTTCTTCATTACGGTTTTCTTGTTGGATTAAGTATAATTATGATATAACTCCACACTACTTTGTACAACCTGTTTTATTTGAAAATATTTAAGGTCCTAAATAAAACATTTTCAACTCATTTATTATTGGTTTTTACTTGCAACGTTTCGTTGTTCTTTAGCAACATCTTCAAAGGCATATATCACTATATATTTATTTAAAGAAATGATTAACATAAAAAAAATAAAAATGGTATTAATTGTAAAGAAGATAAAAAAGACTCTTATGTAATATACAGTAATTTAATTACATAAATGTTGCCTGCATCTTATTTTATATTGTATTTATTTTAACCTATTACCTATTTACGTATTGTCAATACCTTAACTTTTTATCAATTTCATTAAAAAAAAATTGTAATACATTTCAGCTAAACTTACCAATTCACCTTAAATTTTTAATTTCAATATATTATGTTTTTCTTAATATGTATAAAAGCAATCCATAATTTAAAAAGAAGTTGTTTAGCTGGTCAAAGAGCAGATGTCGTGTTGGGCTTTCACACATGTCTGTTCGATGTGAAACACGTAAATTTGTGTACGCGTATTTTAAATTTTGATGAATGCTGTTTGTTGGAGTTTATTATTTAGCCAATTATATTCTAATTCTGTAATAAGGGTTAGTGGATCTATCGGTTCATTTTTATTTTATAATTGTTTGTCGTGAATGTAAAAGTGTGATTTTACAAAAAGAAATTAATGTGTTAAGTAATAATTGACGGAACAACATCATGTTGCGATTTAATCATAGCGGAAGTCACTGTTTTTTATTTTAATTATTTCAAATTTTAATAAACTTTATAAAAACTTTGCCTTTCAATTGAGCCAATAGATCCACTAACCCTTATTATATGATTTATAGTTGAATGGAAGCTTTGCTTGTTAACTTTTAAGTAATATTAAAGAAACCATTTTCATTGTTATTTAGAACAAGCAGAAACTTTAATTTAACTAAACAGATTCAAGCTAAATTCTTTCCTTATAGAACCTTACAATTGGTTTAACTCGAATTTTGGTTATAATAACAAAAAAAAAGAAAAAAAGAAATTTCATTAATTCAACACCATAGCTCTCTGAGCGTGTAAAACTAATATGCCATGTATTTTATTGTAAATTATATTCCTCAGATCGTACACAAAATATACATGTATACAAAGACATCATCCTGTATAACCTTTGCTTGCCACGGTTTTTCCTTACTCCGTGGCCATTAATTTTATATAAGTATATTATGTATAATCAATGTCCTTGGCGAATGCTGGGAGATAACGGAAGTCGTTCAATGGGCGCATTTAATAAGATAGCTGACCGATCTACAGTAGATTCGCGGTTATGTGAACTAATCACATTTCATATATTTCATCATTTCACAAAAAGTAGTATTCATATGGTCGCGAAGCTACTATATTATATTTTTGTTAATAATAATCATTATTTAGTTAGAGTAGGAACATTTCAATTGTTATGGAATCCATGTAGTACTTACACAGTAAGAAATAGCGCCAGTGTTAATGTTCTTAGTGTTAGGGTTGATCATATAGAGTTAAAATTGTAGTGTATTTATACACTTTGATTTAACACTAAAAAAAAGTAGTGTATATAATTACACTAAAAAAATTTAGTGTGAAATAATTACACTAACGGACTACTTAGTGCAATTCAACACTGGCAGAGTAAAGTATATATACTCTATCAGTGTAACAATAGCCAATTCCTTAGAGTGCATATTGTATTTCGCGTGCTGTAATAACACATGATCAGTTACGATGCGTTCTGATTGGCCAGAATAGTTGTAACGGTTTAGTGTTCAGTGCTTTAGTGGACACGCGTACATATGTAGGCACATCAGTCGTCAATACGCTATTCTAGTTAGGTTATGTATTACATACGTGCTGCATTAAAATAAAAGGTAAGTGATTGTCTATATATTATAAACAACGCATTTATTTAGAATTGTATTATAGGAGGATACCATCAGAAAGGGAGAAAGTAAATAGGTTGAGATTCTTATCTATTATCTAATTAATAAAGTGCCGCAGTGTTGAGTTACTGCATCGTCAATAGAAGAACACCTGATAGCAAGGATGATAAGATGTTCAACATGTTCAAAAAATTACTTTCGTGTTTTGTCGATTCGATTTCAATATTTGAGTTTATTTTTATACTAAATAAGTACTGTATATGTATAGAATTATTTTATGTCGGAATAATTACGTTTTATCCCAACGAACACGGTCGTTGCTTTATTTATTAGTGAATAAGGAACTTAATTTACTTTCCTTCCGTTACAGTAGTATTGGTAAAACATTTAATAGAGAAAATTACCTCTTTCTAGAGTTAACAATCACTATTGATGTTGTTTAATGCACACTAGTAGTGGCCGTACGATCTACACTAAAAAATTAGATAAACATTATGAAGCAGTACCATTCGCACTAGTAGTGATATGCTATATTTACACTAAGGCATATTAAATATCCTCTAACTACTAACTCTACTCTTAGTGTTAAAAAAATTCACTATTTAGAGGGACCTCCATGAACTCGGCGTAGTGTAGTTCTAGTGTTACAAATTTCTTACTGTGTAGAATAGGTAGCCTCGTGTAGTATCTTTTTTGGTGGAGCACGGGGTTGGGATGATTTGTAATAATTTAGTTTTCATAAATAAAGTGCATAATCTTTGCTAAATAGCTTCTGGGATGTGGAACGTCCAACATATCTTATATAAACCTGTGAGGTATCATGATCATGTAACATTATATTCTACACCCAGAAAAGTTAAAAAAAAAATTATACTGTTCGGTTGTATATATAACACAATTTCCCTCGGTGCAGGCAATAAGGTGAAATTTGGTTGCGTCACCCACATTTTACTTTATTCAATAAAAACGTTTTGCATCCTGAAATAAGAAATTCTTTGCCAACATGTAAACGAATAATTTTCTTGATAAGGTCAAATTGTTTCAAAGAATTTGATTGGTCCGCTGCCAGCATTATCACAACAATATAAATTTGATGTACTAGAAACAAATACCAAACATTTTTATTTTCGTTCCTGGGGCAGAAAATGGTGGTTTCCTCAACACAGATATCTTTCTAAGAGTAGAATTGTGCATCATGTTTATGTAAGATACGCTGGACGTTCGATGCTTCAAAAGTTATTTTAACAACGATTACCCAACACAATATCTTTTCATATGTATGTGTGTGTATTTCGTGTACAATCTGAGTAATATAATTTACAATAAAAAAACGTAGCAAATTACTTTGGCAGCATAGTAATTTACATCATGTAGCATACAAAAGGAGCTCGTGGAAAACGAAAAAGATCTCCATCCTGTCTCGATCTCAGCATCTAACTAAGCCATAACCATTATCTGAATAGGCGAAAACGCTAAATACAAGTTCAAAACGCCTTAAGTAGGTGCTTACGCATGCATACACATTTAAATTTCCGTGTATGTAAATATGTAAATCGGGACCTTATACCTGAGATCGTATAACGAGCAATGTAGGTAATTCAAAAATTCGTTAGGTTAGCTATCCCTTATACCATTCTCCCATACGCCATCCGTGCTATAATTTACCGCGGAATAATCTTAATCTATTTTATATTGCGCCAGCGTACTCCTCGCTCCGGAAAACAAGTCACATAGTTATTGATAAACATGAAGGTAGATTATCTGCATACTTAAGGCTGTTATTCATGCTCTTCCCAGGACGACGGCGTACGGGGGATTGACTCGTTCTTTTTTTTATTCACGTTTTTATATCTATGGCATCTTAATTTTTCTTTGCTCCCGGTGCGTAGCGTGCTATCGTCTCGTTCTAATCCCTTTCCGCTGCTTGTATCTGCGTTTTCGCATCGTATTGATTACTATTTACTAGCTCATACGTTGTTGTAATATTTATGACATGTAAAGCGGGCATATTTTATGCATACAGGCGAGTGAGATTTCGCTCTTTGTAATTAATCGATTTTATCGGGATGTGGGATAAACTGAGATCGTGTTTTCGCTTCGAGCTGCTAATGGTAATTAAATTGGAGCCTTAGGATAGTAGCGTAGGTATAAGCCGTACTTAAAGAGAATCTAACGGATAAAAAATATAAATGCCAATCAACGTCCTAAAGTGTCACTTGAATACGAGTTTAACAATAATGAATTTAAATCCACCTAAAGTGATGTTTTTTTTTCTATAGTAAATGAATATTAATATTTCTGAGATATTTAACCAATTAGACGTTTAGAATATCGGGTTATCATTTTTTCAATAGATGTAAAGCCATCGTCTACAATCTAATAAGAAAGATTTAGTACTGATTATTATTTTTTTTGTTTTACACTAACTCTGTTGCACACACATCGACTATAGCCGTCACGAATAAATTCGTACAATTATCAGCCACACATCCGTTTCTTGCATACATCGCACAAATTCGTGAAGGCGAAAAGAGTTCTAAGGAAAAAGGATGTAATAAATCAGTAATGTATATAAAATACTCACCTTTAGTATCAGCCGCGGTTCCATTACTCTGCAATAAAAAAAAAAAACAGTAAAATATCCGTTTTGTTTCATGGCTAATAGTAGTGATAACTGCTTCTTTACGTTAGCAGCTACAACCTGCTTCTGCTGCTTTTGGTTAGCAGTTTAAAAAAGTCACTACTTTTTGTAGCGGTATACCTTAAACAGATAAATTGTTTCTACAACTTTGCACACAGGTTATAGTGTTTTATTGTTACGGCTATTCACTCAATATCTATATGTACTTATTGATATTGCGGACGACTCTACTTGATTTAGTAACGAGTCGAGATACTTCTATATTAGTATGCCTTCACTTTGTTGAATATTGAATTTATAAGTTTCATTTTTAATAATTTAACGTATCAAATGAGCGTTTATTAATAAAACAGTGTAATTATTAATAACATGCATAATTTATTCACAAGTTTATATCAAAAACATATAAAAGAGTTTGAAAACTCTTACCCAAGGTAAATATACTATTTAGAATGTTTAAATCAAATATTAACTACTATACAGGGTGATTCTCAATATATGCGACAAACTTTAAAAGCTGGTTCCTGAGGTTATTGTGATCATAAAAGTTCATAAGGACATATGTCCAAAACGGTTTGGTTTTAAAGTTGTTGAATGTTTAATAATAAATTATGAACTATGACTAACACGATATAATATCACAGTTGGTTCTTCAAAAACTATTGTGTTGAGAGGGAATTGTTTATTTGTCATTTCAATATTTGTCAATAGTTGTCAGACTATTAATTCAGTTTATTGCCAGTTTCTGTTTTCTAAAATGAATTACACGAATGCTGAGATGTGTGATATGCATTTCGTTTACGGTCTTGCCAATGGAAATTCGCGTACTGCTAGACGTCTTTATGAAGAACGATACCCGAACCGTATCATCCCGCATCATTCAATATTTGCCCGTCTTCAACAACGTCTTAGTGAAACGGGAAATTTTAAAAAACGGACGACTGATAACGGGCACCCATCTACAGTGAGAACTCCACAAGTTCAAGAAATGGTACTAAATGAAATTGAGGAACATCCTACCACAAGCACCAGAAAAATTGCGTTTGCTTTAAACATTAGTCAGACCACAATTTGGAGAATATTGAAAGATCAACTGTTGTATCCATATCACATTCAACGGGTGCAGGCACTTTTGCCGGCAGATTTTCCGCAAAGGGTGGCTTTTTGTCAATGGATGCAACACAAAATCGCAAAAAATCCTGACTATTTGGCTCAAATATTCTTCACCGACGAGGCTACTTTCTCTAGAAACGCGATTTCATAATAATCGCATATGGGCCGAAGGAAATCCGTACGAAATAGTGAATGCCCGTCATCAACATTAATTCTCTGTCAATGTGTAGGCCGGAATTGTTGGACATCACTTGATAGGTCCACATTTTTTATCGATGCGGTTAAATGGCGAGGTATACCGCAATTTTCTTGAAGAGGAGCTACCACTACTGCTGGAAGAAGTTCCGTTGCAATTAAGATTACAAATGTATTTTATGTATGACGGTGCTCCAGCGCAGTTTTTGAACAATACGTATCCAGATCGATGGATAGGACGGGGAGGTCCAGAACCGTGGCCTTCTCGGTCTCCAAACTTAAATTCTTTCGACTTTTTTCTCTGGGGTCACCTTAAATCATTAGTTTATACGACTCCCATTGAAAATATCGATGAACTGAGAAATCGTATTACCACAGTTTTTCAAACAATTCGAAATATCCCTGGGATTTTAGAACGGACTCGCCAGTCAGTACGACGGAGGATTGAAGCTTGTATTACAGTTGGGGGCGGTCATTTTCAACAGTTAGTATAAGTTAATTTTGTTTTACTAATTATTTTGTTAATTTATAATAAAAACATTAATTATGTTAACTTTAGAACTAAGCGATTTTGGACACATGTTCTTATGAACTGTTATGATCAAAATAACCCCAGGAATCAACGCTTAAAGTTTGTCGCATATATTCAGAATCACCCTGTATAGTATATTTTGGATTCTTAAATTCTCAAAATAACTTTTAAATATCTCGCTATCATAAGAGAAAGACCCACTAACCACGTTCACCAACTTATACATATTAAAATCTCAATTTTAACTCTTATTTCGCAAATATGAAACGTAACCTCAAAATGTTAGAAATATTAAATACTTATTTACACAAAAATTTAAACAGTGCTTTGACCAGATACCTCGAATATAAGCTTGCATACGCCCCGGATTACGTTATTATATTATGTATGTATATTGTATTATCGGTTCCGCGCTTCGATTTGTTTGATCGATCGCTGTTTCATTTGGATCCGCTTATCTGTGTTTACACCTTTTCGACGTTAGAGGGCACCTCCATGTGCCTACCTCCATTGTCCTTATTCTTGTTTTAATTGGCTGTCTTCTGAATCGTGATGTACTCATTTTCCCGGATGCTGCTCCTTCTTCGGAGTCGATAGACGCGTTCTCACGAGTGAATCTTCTTGTCCTTGGGAATTTTGGATATTTTCACACATCTGTGGATTTTATTGGAAGTTTACTTGAAATAATCATTGGCCGTATCTTCGCTTGTGTTAGAAGTGGAAATTTCGTGACTCCGATGGTGGACGGATCTGATATTTTGGGATATAATTTGAGAACCACGCGTCCCCAACGCCACTCTGTTTCTTGTTTCTTCTTTTGAGAAAAACCTCGTTAATTAACGGTAAGCCAAATTTTGTTACTTCTTTTATTTTACTAATTATTGGGTTTCTGTTGTTTTAGAGGCTTTTTTTGATTCCGCTTATTCTTAACTCTGGAATCTTCCCTTCGTCTTGTGTAAGGTTTTGAATCACCCACGTGCGGGGTTAATTCAAAAATTCATATTAAATTTAGTAATAGAAAACCACCCCCGATCATGAATTTTTTTGTGTTTTCTTTCACGTTCATGTAAATTTCACATGTTATATCCTGAATCGGAGGGTGTTACTTGTTACGAACTCAGTAGACTATTCCAAATTCAGTACAATTATTTACTTACCTTTTCATTTACTTATCAAACTCAGTGTAACTGCTTAAACACCAACCGATTGAATATCGGCTTGTCATACACACGGTGATTTATTGATTATTAATGTAGTCGATTCGAATATTTAGCTCTATTTTTGTTTTTGTAATTGTAACTACGTTTTCTTGAATTTCAATTAACTTATATCGTAAGAATTATTTTTATAAATTAGTGTGAACTGATTGTGTTGACCAAAGCGTTCGGTGCTCGCGTCTTACCGTAGGACTGTCTGTTATTATCGCAATATTTACTGTCTATATATACTCGCCGTTACCGTTTGATAATACTGGGTATCATATGTTTTCTTTTTTAATTGTATGTCAGATCTAACAATAAAACTTTAATTGTCTTGTCAGTAATTTCGTTTTTTTCTTGTATGGGCTTTTGCAAACCGCTTTACCCCTCGATTTTCATTTTTCACCGTGGATTCCTGTTTATCTTGGGGGCATGACAGGGTAAGTAAATCTGAGCAGGTGGCGCCGAAATTTTATCCATCTGAATTCTTTGGGTCTGTGCGACTGTCAACCCACTCCCTCGCCGACAAGTCGGCTGGCACCCTGCATGATTGCCAAATACCATCCCTCTTATTTGAAGATTGGTAAAGCGGAGGTGCATCACCTTTTCTATTCTTTTGAATTCTTACCTCGCGATTTTTGCCGGCACTCTACCGTCGTACTCGGTGCCGGTAAATTAGATAACAACAGACTCCTCTAAATCTCTAGAGGGTTGTGGCTGTGTATTTCTTGTCGGTGGTACTGATATATATAGATCTTTCCGCCTTAATGCATCGGCAAATATTTTTTTCTGCCAAGGCCAGGGTAATTGTAGAGGCCTTAGAATATGTAAAACGCCGTAACGTTGAGAGGGTTACCATTATGACAGACTCCCTCAGTTTCTTACAAGCTATTCGTAAAAGGCAATGGTTTACCAAAGTGCATCCATTAGTGTTCCCAAGGCTTTAATTAAGAAATGTGAAATTATAATTTAAATGTCTGTTACATATTTAAATGTCATTTAGTTAGTGTGGCTGATGGGCTTTGATCCCTTAATGCAAAAAAAAATCTAATGTATTCCAAAGCGTATCTATGATATCAAGCATCAAATGCGAAGTAAATCTAGATGTATATTTTTTTTTAAATCGACAGCTTGCTCTTCCGAAATTCTTTGTGAATTTCCAGGAAAAATCTTTATTGAGAGGTTTATTAATTTAATGATTTAGAATATTCGTGGAATACATATATTGCTTTAGCAAAACGATATTCGTAGAAGACTAAATACCTTCCTAATACTCATAAATTTTAAAACTATAATCTGAACTATGAGTACACCCAGAAGATGATGTATAGGAAAAGTAATACCAACCTTATACTTTAGAAAAGCCTCAATGCGTCTGAATGAACTCTTCACTTACACCTAACAATAAGAGCAAAAGAAGTTTGGTTTCTCTGGTCACCACACTTGAAAAATACCTATCAACAAAAACTTAATCGGCAGCTGCTACCTTATTTGCGTACCCTTCCCTCGATAATTCGCATTTCAAATGACGAACAACTAAACAAAAAATAACTAGCGGACTACCATACTATTAATGTACCACGTCGCTTTGGACTTTTTGCCTTATTAATATTCCAATTAAAACGCACCCACAGGTGAAACTAAACACCGGGAAGAGATCGGAATTAGACACCTTCGGCGAAAACCGCATAATATATCGCTTAAATCTGGCGTATCTCTTCATGAATCGACAAGCTAGAATCCGAACCATCTACTGATCGATTAATATCTGGTTGATTCAGTCTGGTTTTGCGTTTTTGCTGCTTCTATTCCTTCTATTTTTATTCTAACGTCAGCGGGGACGGTTCATGCAAATCGGATTATAAATGAGCTTCGATAGGACGTCTGAATAAGAGGTATTACTGGCGCAAGTGAATTAATGACGATGAATTAATGCGGAGGCATATTAATTGCGGGTGTCTGAAGTGTACCAACTGCCTGGTAGATGATGCGTAAAGTCCGTGATATGTTACTTAAAGCCGATAAGGAAGTAATGGAACGAGATCATTATGTTGAGGCGATTTAAATGCAGTGGTTAATATATGCAATAGCTAGTACAGTTTCTCATTTTTTTTTTTCAATAAAAATTTAATCCGTGTTCGGAATTTCGCGGTTTATAGGTCTGTTATTATTGATTCAATTAAAACCCATAAAATTTTATGAATTTTGTTTTACATATTAAATCGGATTATATGTACGTATATCGCAAAAGAAGTTATCTACAAATTAGCAAATTATCAATCATAATATAATTAATGACATAATCCAATCTTTTATGCATGTAGGTAAAAGATTAAGTATTTTTTTACTTATAATAAGGAAGAAATATATGCAAAACATGATGTTATCTACTATATACTTTGTATGTACTTAAATATATGATAATAATTCCTCTAAATTCTTTAACATAAATATCTAGTTAATTAGTTGGCTAGTTAGTCAGAGATAGCATCCGCATGATTAGATTAATCTTGCCGTGCCGTCTACTACTAGGGTCTATTGTAGAGTTAGATTAGGTTAGATTAGGATTGAGATGGCCTATGGACTTGTTTCACCCCGACCTTTTCTATTGTGAGCCCCTTTTCCTAGAAGACGCTCTCTAATTTTGCCCTATTAATTGGGCTTATCACCTTTGAGAGCGTGTTTTTATGTAACTGCTAGCCGTGGGGTTCTCCATGCCCATTATTAGGAACCTTGTCCTCGCTAAGCCTTCACATTGGCATAGTGCATGAACTGGTGTTAGTTCCTCGTCCTGGCAGAATCTGGCCTATGTTATGCATATGCCTATTTAGTTTACAGTGACCAGTCGGCAGACTGACTATTATTTTGAGAGTCTTCCTATCTTTTTTCAGTAGATCCCTAGTAAGTCCCTTTGTTCCTTTAGGAGCTCTTTGCCTGTCTGTGTCCCGGTGATTTTTCCCACCACTCTCGGGACTATATCTATTCATTAATGGATTTTTTAAATTTGCGATTTGCCGAACGAAATGCCGCCTCCAGTGAATGATTTTGACGAACCTCACCTGGCCACCTCGTCCGTCGCTTCATTTTCTCTCACGCCCAAGTGGCTAGGAGCCCAGGCCACAGTTAATTCCCTTTGGGTGCTCACCTCATTCAGGCAGGCGCAGTCCCAAATCAGCTTAGAGTCCAGACTTACGGAACTAATCGCTTAAGTGTGGACTGACTGTAGAGTTAGTTAGTTAGTAAGTGATAGCATTCGCATGGTCTGTTTAATCGTCTCGCCCACTGCGACCATTACGGGTTATTGTAGAGCGGATGTTATCTTAGAGTTCATCCATGAAGTTCAGGCACTTAAGAAAGCTCAGTATCTTGCTGAACAAAGTTGTTTTCAAGCCTTCTAAGGAGTGCTTTTAGCACCGCCTGACTGTCGCTGAAAATTTTTATTGATTTGTGCGTGTACTTTTTATCCAATATCTCTCTCGCACACATCTTATTGGCACAGATTTAAGCCCGAAAGATTGTTGAGTGTTGTCAAAGGTTGTAATACCTTCTAACTCTTGGACTGGGACAAGTATGGATGTAAGTTTTGCTGTGCCAGTGCTTATTGCGCCTTTTGCCACCAAGCTATTATTCCATAGGTTATGGTTGGACGTATTACCATTACATAGAGCTAGCTTTGAAGCCTCCAAGATTTCCTACATAAATATCTAAGTAGTTACCTAAGAAACGTTTAAATTACTTGTTGTGATTGTGAACGTCTAGAAAAAATACACAAAAAAGAGAAGCAAGCAAACATGATTTTGTGTGTTTTTTATTTTAACATTAAATAACATTTCAAAAAGCCGTTCAACAACGAAGAACTTTACTTTATCATGATCATTTCAGAAAATCTGTTCGAAAATGTGCCCTTCCACTTCGATACATTTATTTATTCGCAATTGGAATGATTGCACACAACTGAGAAGTGTTTCCGGTGTAATCCTTGAGCAAGCGTTGGTGATTCGCTCAGTGGCATAGTTTCTAACACATGGCTTTTTGTGGCACTCTGAGGAGGGGTGAGGTGGGAGATCGAGTTCGAGCTCCCTATATTATAACAAATCTTATTAAGATCTTTTTTTGATTTGATGCAGTGTTTTAGAGATATTCCGCTGTCTCAAGATAAAAAACTCACCCTGTATATTTGTCCAAAAAAATACAAAAAGTATAGTGGGTATGTTAGAAGTGTATAGATACATACGTATTGCATGCTTTAATAGAGCTAAATTGTAAAATTAGATTAAACAGAAACAAAATTAATATAAAAAGATACTAAATATTGTTGTACTCCTGGGATAACCAAATATTCGTCAAGCGAGTAAACGCGATTTTCTAGAAAAGATTTCGCAAAGCATTTAAATTTAAATCTTTTTAAGGTTTGTAGTCCTTAATAGCATCGGGCAACAAGTTAAAAAGTCCTGTAGAAATCTATCTTTTATATACCTGCTGAGTAGGCTGTTAATGCGAAAAAGTTCGGCATATGGAAATAAGACGATATTTGACTACTACGCAATCAAAGGATAGATGTTCCTATTTTGTAACTTGAATAAACATTCTTTTCTATCTTTTACCAAGTTATGGCATTTTCCGCATAAAACAAAAGTGAATATTATAGTTTTTGAAAAATATAGAAATGATAATAATGGTCCTTCCCATTCAAAGTTTTATTTAAAAATCTATTGCACTACATGTTTCGGGAATACGCTATCATCAGGTAATGATTTAGGTTGAATATGAGTATGATGGCGTATCGTATATTCATAAAGGATTACTTCAATTATTATAGTTTTTATTGAAGAGTACCTTTTTACTTTATAAAAAATATATCTTGTTTAAAATTATACATTTGTTTATATACAGAGTCAGAGATTAAGTTAGATGTAAATACTATGCACCTGACGAATTTCATATAAGTTGAGAAATAAATAAATATAACTTGAAAGGACTGCAATATATACATAAGAAATTGGACCAATACAAACATTAAAGTATAAGTTCTACAATTACTGCGCTTTTTAATGTAATCATGTATTTAATCTTTTATTTCTTTTACGCATTAAATTATACCAGCTATTCCAATATCTTTGTACCCTGTACTAATCTGTACACGTCACTGACTGATTGACCGAAGTAATATTCTGGATTCATTTTCGGCTTGTCACAAATTGTCTGTCCTTCTTCGTCCAAAGTCTCGCATTCGCAGTGCGATAAGCGATCTCTGCCATCTTATTACACAATCTGCAGCTGATAACTCTAGTATTTATCTAAATTTTCTGTAAGTGCTCTTCTGGTGTAGTGTAACATTACGATGCGAAGATGATTCCTACTGGCGTGCAGTAATTCTTCAGTCTTTTTCTTTGGTGCTCCTTTAATAAAGGGTTTCCCATAAAGTTGTCTGGTTGTTTTATACTAATGTTCTCTGTGTTTTTCTTTACGCAACTTCTTCCCGCTCTCGTGCTGTGTTTTTGACACTTCTAGGACAGGTTCTAGGACTATATATCCCACTTATTCTGCCAATGGCTATCAAGTTTCTCCCTAAACTCTTTTTTTACTACGATAGCCCAAATTAACCCATGCCTAATTCTCGCGCTATCCCTTCTAGGCATCCCCGCCTTCGCTAATTGGTCCGCCCTCTCGTTACCGATTGTACCTACGTGAGCCTTAGTCCAAAAAAGTTCTACACTCCCCTCACGTAATATGTCTCAAGTATCTAATAACAATTCAGTGGGATTTTTTAAATTCCCTAACACCTCTAGTATAAATAAGCAGCATCTCTTGTAATTCGCACGTTCCGTATGAATGCCCACTCGCGCCTAATATAACGTACGCCCTGATTTATTGCAACTGATTCTGCCTGAAAGTTATTGCAGTGATACCCTAATTTAAACTTTTGATTTTACATTTCAATACCGCTATAATACAAAAGCTTCCCCTGTACCACTCTCACCCTTCGTCCCATCCGTAAAAAAATCTAAATATCCTCCAAAAGTGCCTATAAATTTGTTATAAGTAATACTTTTCGTCCAGTTTTAATCTAATTCCCGTTGTCGTAATTAAACCCTCAAACCCCATTGTAACCTAATTTAAATGTAGGCTTTCGTTGCCTCAGTTTGCTAAAAAATACCGCCTCTGGTTTGTCCGCATTAAAATTTAATTTACTATATAAACTCCAACTTAAAATATTTGCTAAATCCTAATTAGCTCTATTTTTTAACGTATTATTATATGGCAATCGTTTACAGAATGTCACTTAATAAGTTCCTTCCAAGCCTTTCATCTACATAGTAATTAATTTTTTAACATTCGCTCTTTATAATTTTGTTGCTGCCTTTGTCTTAGTAATTTTTAACATAATGTTACCAAAAATAAATACCCATGAGAACAGTGAGAGAATCTATGCATTCTACATGCAAAACAGTAATAAAATTAACATATTGAATCCTTTCATGCGTTACGTAAGCCCATACCTGCTACGCTCATAACTATCTTCATCGGTTATTGTCAAAAGCCAAACAATATTTCAAAATTCATTCTCATTTATATTTATGAATGTATACCTATAAGTATATGAGGACATACAATATTTACACTAATGAACACCCAGATATATTACTTTCCGATATTAATATGCCTTGCGGAACCGAAGCCGATCGACGATCATAAAGAAAATTACTACGGTTACCGCCTTTTTTTATATTAAACCATCTCTTAATACAGACAACAGGAAGGAAGCGTCTGCCTACGTAACTGAAGTTCGGCTATTAAGAGGAGAAAGCCGTGGGCTACGGCATGTCCATAATTGCCCGGAATCCTACCGTGAAGCGAAAACAAGGAGAAGAATGAAGGAGGATGGAAGCGGACGTACCGTTTATGAGCTTTATGGTCTTCCTTTTGTAGGTGCTTGGTACGCATATATTAAGCGATTAACAAGAACTCGTTCGTGTCGTCAGAAGGGGCAATGATATTTTTATGGCCGTATAAATTGAAGTCGAAAGTTTTGGTTCGATGCTTTTATTTACGTATAATTGTAACCCCATATGACGTAAATATAAATATCTATATCACGCACTATTTCATAACGCTATTTGAGTTGCCCGTGGACTGTCCATATAATCTTATCTAAAAACTTTGTGAAATTGCTGAATAGGGCAAAAATATATATCAATAGGAAAATTGGTGAATGGAACAGTAAAATAACCAGAAAATGACTTTTGACAGGGCATAGTTCCAAAAAGGTACTAACTTCAAAATTAAAAAGACATTGAAAACAGCGCTATAATTAGCTACATTATAACATGGTTTTGCCGGCAGTACGGCTGAGAAGGAAGGGTGCATCATTGCTAAGTCAAGCAGCAATATGCAACAACACTTCTCAGACGCTCGGTGTGTTCCGGCAGTTATGTATATTATTGTGATTTTTTGTAATGGATTACCCGGCTAATGTTTTACTCAATTATAAATATAAACTTTTATTTTTAAATTCCGCCTTCTCTTTACAGATACCTATGTTGAATGATATTTAAAACTACAATCCCCATTCGCCAGATGGCTGTGAGATTATGAATAAGCCCGATATGTCTTGAATTTACCTCTGCAGATCATGTGCATTAGTATCTCTCCTCTTTTTAATCAATGAGTAGCTGATTTATTTCTATTTATATTTCTTTATCAGTAGTAGGTAGGTTGCCGTGATGGCTGTACATGTTATATGCGTTTTAAATCAATAACTTGTATATTACTAGAGTTTTACTTGGTTAAATATTAAATTTATAGTCTAATTTTTATCGTTTAATGTATTAAATGTTCTTTTATTAATAAAAACAGCATAAATATCAATAACATACACAGTTCATTATCCAATATTATATAAAAAAAAACATTAATAGTATAAAAATTCTTACTCAATGTGAATACCGTTACTTGCATTATTCAAAACCAGATATCAACTACTGTCCAGTATATTTTGGATTCTCAAATTCTCAAAATAATTTTTAAGTGTTCCGCTATTTTAAGATGAATTCACCAACCATCCCTACCAACCTATCCACATTAAAATTTCAATCTCAACTGTCATTCACAAATATGAAGAACAACCTCAAAGTTTTCCAAATGTTAAATACTTATTTACACAAATATTTAAGCATGAATGTGACAAAATACTTGTAACATTTTGCATACACCTTCAAAGCATCCAAGATATATCATTATATTCAAAACAGCAGAGACATGTATGATTCTACAAAAAAGGTAGACTTGAAGATAATAATACCTGAACTCTCTCGCTCGCTTAGGTTTGTATCGTTCGGATACTTTTTTCTGTGTGTGTACCAAGGTATGCTAATACAGCAAATTTCTTCTGAGGTTGAAAAATCTTGACGTTTCTTCTATGTATTTTTAGGCCAATGGTAAATACATCAATTCACAAAGAAAATCCCCTTCGATTTCGGATATATTACAGAAATATAACTTAATTGATTTGACTTGACGAGCAATAACACAGTTTTTCAAGGAATATGTTTATCAATAACCTCGTCTCCTCAACTCATTTATATAATACGAACTACACTGAGTCTCCATCCCTTTGAAGTAGTGTCTATACCAAGGAAACTATATCGAAATCATACAGTTAACAGGCGATAAATTTTTACATTTAATTACCACGGCTACGGTGCAAATTAATTAACATCCAATATATACTAAATTTACAAACAGGTGTGTACATAAAATAAGACATGCCAAACTCTCATTCGCAAGCAACCGTAGCATAAAGCTTGCACTGCAGTCATTAAACCTTCAACGTATATACTCATGACCCTCATCTCTTTTATCATAATACCTAATGTTTAACAATCACGTTTAGGCCAAGAAATATAGATACACCTAGTCGAACAATTCGGTCGTTTCCTATGAAAACGGTAGTAAACGATCCTGAAGAGAAGGTGAATTTTTTCTTAGAAATATTTATGTGTCACTTCGACGTGCTCTTTTCATTACTCACGAAGCCATTTGTCCCATAATTGATTTGTTTTATTTCTAATAGATATTACCATGAAGCTCAGTTTAGCTTCAGATCGGATAAAAATATTGGTCAAGCGATGAAACTCTTATTAAAACTCATGACAGTTGCCTTGGAGGAGCGTAAGCATTGTGTGACGTTGCTTTGTGATCTTACTAATATCTCCTACTTACTGTCTGTAAATTGGAAATATGTATATGGGTTTCAAGGTATGACTCTCGAATGTGGAGTGTTTACTCCAAAATCGAAGACGAGCTGTGGTGATGCATATCAGAAACAGTAACGTTACGGAAGTCAACAGGGAGATTCCACAAGGATCTATTTTGGGTCCTTCATTATTTATAATGTATATGAACGATTTGGCTTTGCACCTACATTGTTAGAGAGTAATGTATGCGGACAATTTTTTGGTAGATGCATCATCGTCAGTTCTGGACGAGAGGACATCTCAAATAAAGCAAGAGAAACTGGCCTGATTTAATTCTAGTACTCCCAAAGGTTCTGCAAACTACTCAATAGGTACTCAAAAGGATGAGGCGTATTCTAATACAAGAAGCGTTTTATAGCCTGGAAGAATATTTCTATACGGATTTAAAAACTATTTGTTAATTTTATGTTTTGTTATACATATGTTGTTCATATACATTTTTTTTTAATGTGATGTATTTTTACATTCAATAAAGAAATTTAATACAATTATAGCACTGTTTTCGATTGCGTAATGGCTTCAGTAAGATGCCGAAATAGAAAAATACTGTTTTACATTATCAATAATTATCGTTATAATTATAATTATAATATTATCGTGACATAATCATTAATATTTTACTTGTATGGTTATAAATCTGAAATATATAATTTATTATAGAACTTTATTATAGTAAAACAAGCTTTACGATAGTGCTGGTTAATGATGTTACGTTTAATTTTTCACTGATAGACGACAGCCGCGATAAAAGATAACAAGCTCCAGTATTGTTATTAGTAATGTGTATACCTATGATTAAAGAAGTATCGATGCTAAAAGTTCTTGGGTAATGCTAAGTATCAATCAACACTGTCCTCTACCTAAAGGTACTACGCGAGGCTACCTATTCTAAGTATGATATGGATTCCATAACAATTGAAATGTTCTTACTCTAAATAACTAAATAATTTCCCATGATTGTTAACAAAAATATAATAAATTGGTCAACTACCAGTTGTTATTATGTTTGCGCCCATGAAACGACTTTAGTTATCTCCCAGCATTCGCCAAGGAGTAGGGGAAAAACTTTATTCTGATGGGACTAGGACCAGCCGGCAAATCATTATTGTCCTTTGAGTTCGGAAAAGGCAACCTTCACGTCTCCTCAATTTCAATAGTCCTCAGGTGGCTTCTAGGTTTTTCACACATCATAAATTTGAAATTGAAACAGGATGGATTAGTGTAATGATCCAAAGAACAAATAAAACAGTAGTAGTACATATTCTAATACTTAACAATAACTTAATAACTAACCAATAGTAATTAAATTAAATATTTATATTTTAAATATCTATTTATATACCCCAATTATGCTAACAGCTATTTAAATACTAATTTAGATCATCAAAGAACACGAAATATTTATTTATAGATGCCTATTATCCTCCTAACTATCTAAATATCAATATTCCCTAATCTATATAATTACTAAAAAACTCCCACCATGCCACCGGCTCATTATCTCTAATATCTGTTTCGCGTCGCGGCCAATTTAACACCTTAGCTAATGGCCTAACTTACGTACCCGACCGCTACTCAACGAGTGGATATTCAAATAAGCCCCATTGCATCTACCCCACCACATTTAGAATGCGAATCATTAACCCTCTCAGTTGTACATAAACACGATTTAAAATTACCGCAACTCGTTATTAATTCTACCGTCTGATGCGACAAATTAACAGTCATTTCCCTAAAACATTTAACGTTACCAATAAATTTCCTAGTCCATCTTCCATTTAAAGTAATACACCTACTCAGCTAATCATTATCAAGTTTATCCCTAAACACTTTTTAACTACGTTGGCTGAAATTAACCCAAACCTAATTAAAAGTGTTGCGCAGGCTTTCATAGCCGGAATCTACTGTAAAAAGTTTTTCCGGGCTATTGAGTCGTGGTCCTGTGGAATTACTTCCGTCTACCAAAAGACCACAGCTCAATAGTCTTTAACCTAATTATCGCGCTATCCACTCTAGACACCGCCGCTTTAGCTAATTGATCCGCCCTCTCATAACCGATTGCACCTAGGTGAGTCCTAGGCCAAAACAGTTTTGCACCAACATATCCCAAGCATCTAATAACAAATCAGTCGGATTTTTTAAATTCCCGGACGCCTGTAATACAGATAAGCTATCAGCTATTACACTGCTGATTCACTGCTATGATCCCCTAAGTTAAACTTTTGATTGTATATTGCAATATGTTACCTAATTTACCGGCACCGAAAGCGACGGTAGAGTACCGTAAAAAATCGCGAGACAAGAATTCAAAATAAAAACAGAAAAGGTGATGCACTTCCGCTTTACAAACCTTCGAATAAGTGGGATGATATTCGGCAATCATGCAAGGTGCCAGCCGGCTCGTCGGCGAGGGAGTGGATTGATAGTAACACAAACCCAAGATGGATAAAAATTTCGGCCCTCCTGCTTAAAATTACTTACCCTGTCATGCTCCCAAGATAAGCAGGAATCCACGGTGTTAAATGAACGAACACCGAACGCTTTGGCCAACGCAATCAGTTCACATAAATTCACAAATAATACTTACAATATAGGTTAATTGAAATTCAAAGAAAATGTTGTTACAGTTACAAATAAAAGCAAAAATAAAACTAAATATTTGAATTAACTACATCGATGGTGAATAAATCACCCTGTATATGACAAGCCGATATTCAATCGGTTGGTGTTTAAACAGTTATATTGAAAGGATAAGTAAATGAAATGTTAGATAAATGATAAGATAAATAATTATTAATTGAGTGAATTAAATGAATTCGAAATGTTCTACTAAGTTAGCAGCAAGTAGTAGCCGATCCAGGATATAACATATGAAATTTACAGGTTCGTGATCGAAAACGCAACAAAAAAATAAGTGATCGGGGGTGACTTTCTATTATTAAAATTTAAACGCGAGAGATATTACAAAAAAAGGAACGTGCAACTTAGCTTTACCCTCGATCAGCTGTTAGTGGGGCGTAGAGATCCTCTCCTATTCGGACAGACAGAGCGTAGCCTCTGGCTGACTCGGTAATATCCGAAACTAGGTGGTCCGTGTATTCCAAAGGAGGTAAGGTTCTCCGAAGACTTAAAAGAGTCGCAGAAGTCCTCAGCCGAACGTGGTGGTTCAAAACCTACACAAAAACGATGGAAAAATTCCAGAGTTAAATTAAGGGGGATTAAAAAGAACCTCGTTAAATAACGAGGTTTTTCAACAGATAACAGAAATGGCGTTGGAGACGCGTGGTTCCCAAATTATATCCCAAAATATCATCCTCATCCGCCGTAATAATTACGAAGTTTTCACTCTCAAACACAAACGAAGATACGGCCAATGATTACCTCAAACAACCTTCCAATAAAATCCACAGATGTGTGAAAATATCCAAAATTCCCAAAGATAGGAAGAATTACTGGTGAGAACGCGTCCAATCAACAACCAAGAAGCAACAGGGAACGGAAAATATGAGTACGTCACGCAACCAATCAGAAGACAGATAAATAAAACAAGAATAAAGACATGGGGGTGCCCTCTAACGTCGAAAAGGTGTAAACACAGATAAACGGAACTAAATGAAACAACGATCATCGAACAAATCTATGCGTGGAACCGATAATACCGACATGTCCAAAACAAGCAGATCTAACCTTACCTAGAAATGTCATCCCTGTCTAAACACAGGAATTCCAGAAATTAAACAAAAATCTAAGACCGTTTTAAGTAAAAGAAACTATCTGTAAGTAAATGAGAACTAAAGGATTTAAATTCTAGCTAGGCCGTTCTAACAGGGAAAGAAAACACAATTTGAAAGCCAAAAAGTAAACGATAATGTTCACGTTGTGAAATTACAAGACGTAGGAGCATCTCTGAAGTTAGAAGAAAGGAAATAGAGTTACAAGCCTCTCGAATAGACTGGCGAAAAACTAATTCGAGGTAAGCGATAGAAAAACCGTAACAAATACCGCTATTATAAACAACAAAAGCCACCTCTGTACCACCCTCACGCTTCGACTCATCCGTAAACAGTTCTGAACCCTCTCCAAAAGTGGCTATAAGTAGTATTTTTCAATTTCGCGGGATGAATTCGACTTCCTACATCTACTCGCCCGGTTCTAATTTAATTCCCGTTGCCGTAATTAGATTCCTAAATCTTATTTTATTCGCGTCTCTACGAAATTTAAGTTCCTTCAAACGTAAATTTACTGGTAATATACCCAATATAACGCACGCCGCGTCTACCGAAATAGATGAATACGCGTTTGCAATCTTTCTTTTTTTTTCTAGTCAATACTATAATAGCATCGTAGTATTGTTCGTGTCTTTAATTGACATTATGGTAATATAGAATTCGTTATATTTTATACTGTCCTATCAACGGCTTTTACCTACTATAATTTCTTCAATAACGCATTTCATTCGAATAGAAAATATTAGCAAATTTGTCTCTTTCGTAATTTACAGTCTCCCGTTATTGTGAATGCTTATTCTATTCCGGGAGATAACTTTTTCGTATGTAAATACGGCAGTACGGCCGGATTAACAATGCGGAATAGTCACATTAACAATGATACACGAAGCGGAACACACCGTGCGTATCCCAATCATCTAATATCAAATCAGTTGGATTTTTTAAATTCCCGGACGTCTGTAATGCAGATAAGCTATCAGCTATTACACTGCTAATTTACTGCAATGATCCCCTAATTTAAACTTTTGATTGTATATTGCAATACCGCTATTATAAACAACAAAAGCCGCCTCTGTACTACCCTCACCCTTCGACTCATCCGTAAACAGTTCTGAACCCTCTCCAAAAGTGGCTGTAAGTAGTATTTCTTAATTCCGCCGGATGAATTCGGCTTCTTACTACTATCTACTCGCCTGGTTCTAATTTAATTCCCGTTGCCGTAATTAGATTCCTAAATCTCATTCTATTCGCGTCTCTACGAAATTTAAGTTCCTTCAAACGTAAATTTATTGGTAATATACTTGATATAACGCACGCCGCGTCTACCGAAATAGATGAATACGCGTTTGCAATCTTTCTTTTTTTTCTAGTCAATATTATAACGGCATCGAAGTATTGTTCGTGTCCTTAATTGACATTACGATGGTAATATAGAATTCGTTATATTTTATACTGTCCTATCAACGGCTTTTACCTACTATCATTTCTCCAATAACGCATTTCATTCGAATATAAAAATAGCAATTTATCTTTCGTAATTTACAGTCTCCCGTTATTGTGAATGCTTATTTATTCCGGGAGATAACTTTTTCGTATGTAAATACGGCAGTACGGCCGGATTAACAATGCGGAATAGTCACATTAACAATGATACACGAAGCGGCGAACACACCGTGCGTGTAAAGAGATCCCCGATCCGAAGTGTCTACGGCCGATGTTTACGGCACCGTTTTAGCCGGTAATAACAGCGTATTTAACAAGAGCGGATCGCGACCGGCTCGCCGCGGTCCGACCGACACCGCGAAATGCAAACAATTCGAATGGCAATTGCGTCTTACGTACCTGTGTAATACGCGATCGGTTCGGCGTCGGCTACCGCGATCCCGCGGAATCCGGTAAATATCCTTATGCGACGATATTTCATGTAATTAAGCGCAGGGGTCCGGGCCGACCGGTTACAATCGGGATTCTTTTACGCCAGGTGCTGCTCGCTTGGTGTATCGGTTGCGTCCCCGCATCGAAGAACCTATTTGAGTATGTAGGTACGCTTAAGTACGCTTTAAGTACTCCGCATGTGTAAGAAGAAATGCGGTGGGTATCTGCGTCTTTCCGCGGTTGTAATTTACCGTGGTAAAAGCGAAGGACGTACACAACAATGGGTTTAATTTATCGGATTTAAAGGATAAAAGGTACATATACCGGGTGAAAAGCAAGCTGTCGATTGCATTCTGGGCGACTGGAAATGGGAACGACTTGGCTGTAGGCGAACCTACGCAGGAGGCTGCAGCATAGATTAATTAACGTTTGCCTAATTGTCTTTATTCAGCCGAAATAAAATGAGCCTGATATTCCTTTTCTTCGATATTGATGATCTGAATAACAAATTAATAACCAATTACACTGAGAAAAATAGATAATAAAAATAGTGACAGCAACATTTATAATTAGTTATATTATTAATTATCTTAGACTGTAAAATTTTTCTAATAAATAGTAATGTATGAATACATACTATTTATTAAGCTGGTTTTACACTTGTCAATTTTTTCATCAATTTCTAGACTTTAAAATTGATAAATTTGTAGCTTTTGAACTAGAACTTGTTGCCGTTTTATACTTGTCAAAAAATATTAGGATCTTCATAGAGATCAATATCTATTTCTTAAAATAGAACGTGCTGCTGTATTACATTTGTCAATTAATAGAATTTGAAATCGGGAATATTAGAATAGGTTAGATTCTTTTGTAACGTTCGGGGTGGTAGCCCTCTGTCACAGCAGGGATATTATTATTTCTTGGAGTGATATTGCATACTTAAAACAAAGGCGGGTAAAGGTTTGAGGTTAAGCATTCTCTGTCTCAAAGATTACAATTTAGATACCTTCTTAGAAGAATCAAACAATAACTGCCAATAAATTTTTAAATATACAAATATCGAAACTAAAATAGGTGGGTACAATAATACAACATGGATGTAACCAAATATATATATAGTGAGGTCGGCGGGCGGCTCTAAATGCCCCCCCCCCCCTGATAACTTTTGAATGGCATGAGATAGAGCAATGAAACAAAAATCAAGTGAAATTAGAGATAATTTGTGATTTTTGCCTATAGAGATACGCACATGCTTCTGATGTAAAATAGAGGGCGTAGCGTATCTTTAAATTTTGAATGGGAAGTAATTTCATTTAGAAGCTCATTTGAAGATATTTCTATTACCTTTATGGCAATGCAAACAGTTTACGATTTTCGAAAATTTTTACCAACTTATCCAAGATTAATAATTGAGTACATACGTTACTTTTTCGATAGCCCTCGTATTCGCTTTTTGGATATAGTGTACAGAAACCTGTAATTACAGTAATCTGTAACATAGACACCCACACACATGACACATACACTGACAGATAAGACACTTTTGCTAAATTTTACAAAAACGTCATATTGTAAAATATGTCATATTTTGCAGCAATCGCTTCCTAAGTCACATAAACCACAATATTTATACGAGGGCTATCGAAAAAGTAACGTATTGCTATGGTCTGGCACCCCGGGGTTTATAAAAAAAAAATTCGGTGTTATGTTATATTAGAGATCAATTCTTTATTCGATGCGTCGCGGCAAAGTTCTCTCAGAAGTTAATATTTTATTTTTAAAGTTAAAGATTTTGTTAATAGATTTGTTTGATGAATTTAAGTATTTTATTGTTCAGCTGTTTATATTAATTTCATTCATTTGTACTTATTGCCTTCGTCAGCATTGTATGTATATTTTGTTCATTGTAATATTCAAGAGAATTCTCTTTGCATTTTATGCGCTGCGAGTGCACGCAGATAATTTTATTTTGTATGCGATGTAGGGCCTCTAAAAAGGCAGTTCTCTGAAAGTAATCGTAAGTAGATGTTGTTTATTTTCTTTGATGCCATTTTTGGTAAATTCATTTTTATTTAAAATGTAGTTCGGTTTAATTGAATTTCATCAGCTTTCAAGGAACTCTTTTATTTAATTACCTATTGCTGTTGTGTTTGATTGTGCACATTTTGGATATAAGATCAGTAATTATTGTAATTTGCTTTAGAAGAAATTGTGTTTTTTTTAGTTTTAAAGAGTTTAATTTTCCGTTTCGTAGTTTTTAATTTAGTTTTGAGTATTTAATCACCTCGGTTTAGGTGAATATAAGCATTGTGCTTGTATTAATTTCAATTTTATTTATTAATTTTTTGCACGTTAATTATTTTTGTTTTAAATTTTTGAAACCACGTGGATTTTTTGTGCGATTTGGATTTTCTTCTAGAACAAATTTACCATTTTGTTTGATAAAGGATTTGCATCGTCCTTTTTAATTGTAAATTCACGCAGGGTTTGGTTTCAACCAAGACCTTCTGTCTACGGTTTTTTTTTACCCCTGTAATTTGTATTAAATGTTTTTTTTTTCTTTTTTTTTTGACAATTAAATTAATGATTGTAAATATCATTCTAAACTATAGTTCTTTTATTTTTGAATCAATCATTTTAATCTTTGGGGATTTTAAAGAAAGTCAAATTTTTCAAACGCCCACAATTACTTTTCATGAAAGTTACCCTGAAATCAAATTGTCTTTTTCGCCCTTTTAAAGTTTTATCCACTGAGCTAGTTGATTTAATTTTTTTTTTAATTTCACTTTTCATATATGCTGGTACCATCAGTTCACAGCAGTATGTACTCCAATTATTAATCTTGGATAAGTTGGTAAAAATTTCGAAAATCTGTAAAACTGTTTACATTGCCATAAAAGTAGTAGAAATATCTTCCAAATGAGCTTCTAAATGAAATTACTTCCCATTTAAAATTTTAAAGATAGCTACGTCCTCTATTTTACATCAGAAGCCATGTGCGTATCTCTATAGGCAAAAAATCACAAATTATCTCTAATTTCACTTGGTGTTTGTTTCATTGCTCTATCTCATACCATTCAAAAGTTATCAGGGGGAGGGACCATTTACGACCTCACTGTATAACATGACCAGAAGTATAACCCAAACCACAATTGCACAATAGCACTGCGAACTATACCTCGGTAACCAGGTTCTAACATTAATCTGAGTCAATTATTTCACGAGTACCAATTATGGAAATTCCTACAGAATTGAAGATAATTTGATGTAAAAATAGAACACGTTCTAAGTATGGTAGTTTCTAGAACTTGACCAAGTTCTTGAAATCAGTCAATTTCTTGACAGATGTAAAACAGTCGGATATCTCAAACTTGAACAGAACTTAAACTAGAAATTGAACTTAAAATCTAACTAGAAGTTGACAAGTGTAAAACCATTATTGACATCAAGTCCTCCAAGTCCTAGTTATTGATCTAGAAATTGACAAGTGTAAAACCAGCTTTAGATAATGTATTATTGTCCCCGAGTTAATACCATTGATTATATTTATAATACGTTGTAATATCTATTTTTCTCTGTGTATCTAAGCGAGTTATTGTAAACCCGATTTCAATTCAATTTCAATTCAAATTCTTTATTTCTGTTTCACATGTAAACACAGAGTAAAAAAACTGACATACATAATAACAAGAAACAGGGGTCACTCAGAAAAAAAGATATAATCAATACATATTAGATTGTGTAATTGATATATTCCTGGACAGCGTATGGCTCCAACCCACAAAGCAAGTTAAATACTTTATGTTTAAATTTATTTATACATTTTTCTTCTTTCATTTTGCTTGGAAACTTATTAAACAATGTTATACTATTGTAAGTTATTACATTTTGGGTTAATTTATAACATGATATATTATAATCATTTTTAAGGGGATCACTACATAATTTGAATTTACTTTCACGCGCAAATCGATTTGCTTCAAAATTTCTGAGCATGTTAGGTAACGTTACTTGAATACATTAAATGAGGGATTTTGAAAAATATTAGAGATTCAATAAGAAAATTAGGATTTACTTGTGTTGCAGTTTTTGGATTCATTTTCGGGTTTTTGAATGTTTTTACATAAACTTCGCCCTATTTAGTAAAATTCCTCATTCAGTATACTTTTTAAACAAGTCTGAATCTACTCAAAAAAAAAAAATAACTAGCTCAGTTGAACACGAACGGAGAAAATGTACTCTAAAGGTTAAAAAAAATGTGATTTTACAGGAAAAGCGAAAATACAAAGAAGCCCACAATTGGTAGTTTTCGTGACCGTGGTCAGCAATTAGTCATTGTTACTAACTCTGTTTTAGTTTAATTATTTTGTTAAGTATATGAATTTTATACACAACACTTAGCAACTGACACTAGGTACACACTTAGCATGGTTCTTCAGCGGATTCGCTCGTAATTGTCTCAACAGTCGGCCGCGTCTCTTATTTTCCGTGGTGCCAAAGAAGCTTTTCCGCAATCAGCTGTTAGATTTGATGTACTCTTAGTATACACAATTTGAATTATAAAATCTCTAAATCATTGCGTTGTATTGGTATTGTGTCGTGCCATATTGTGTTGTGTTGTATTGCGTTGTCTATATTGTGTTTCCATTATTTATTTCCAGTTGTTATTTATTTTAAATATGCTTCGTTTTCCCAACAAACTTAAAAAAAAGAAGAGGTTTTCACGGCGATAAAAACAGCGTGAAAAGGCATCAAGACACAAAATCTGATGAAACGCCCGTAACTTCGAGCTTGAATATTATTACTCCAGCCTCATCAGATTTTACTACTTCTTGTAAGCCTCGAAATATTCGAAATAATTTAGAGGAGTACAAAATTGTTTCGTATCAGATTACAAATTCGACCTTGTCTATATCAGCAAAATTGAACCTTGCGTTTACTTCTATTGTGGTTTGCAAAAATTTCCGCGGTAAAATTTGTTTATCGGTAACGAAAATAAGATTGCATCTACTACAGAAATTTGTTGTCGTATGTGTGTCTCTTTGGATGAATCATGGCAGGAAAGAGGTCACACAAGCAAGAACAGGATTATCAGTGCTGCCAGCGTAGACAACGGAAAAGTGCTAGATCGTTCTATTATGTCAAAGGACTGCACATTTCCAACAAGACTAGCGCCTATATTCATAAAACCTCGCTGTGGCGAATGTCTAACATTTTACTAGTGCTGTTGGTATCCGATAAAACTGAGATCCGGACATTTGGATCCGGATACCCAGATTCTAGGATCTGGATATCCGGATCTGGATATCCACCACTACATTTTACCGTATCGTACATAACTTGGCGAAGCGCTAGCGAAATGCTAGCGTATACGATTCTGAATACGAGAGTAAGAGACGAGCACCTGATATCGCTCTACGGGCGCCGGCCGGCGTAACCGTACCAATAACTCATTGGTGACTAAGGTCGTCATATATACGTATCCACGTATAACTGGTGAAAACTCGAGTGATTGCTATTTTTGTTCTTTTCCTTCACTTTCGCTCAATCATATTTTCACTCATCATAAAGGGTCTAGCCGGTTAAGAATATGAAAACTGCACTCGCATCTGATGAAAGGTTATTACCTTGTTTTTATTGTTTTTCATCTAAAACATTTATACAATTAATCTCACATCCCTAACCCCTATTGTAAGGGAAAAATGGGGGTGACAATCCTTAACATAATTTTTTTTTTCAGTACCTATTGAAGATATCTTTATGAAATTTAAACTGTACTTGACTATCCATAAACTCTTTTATAATATATTTTTTTCGGAATTTTTGTGACACTGGAAACTGTAAAAAACGAGAAGTATATTTTTTGGGAGTGATTTTTTATATTAACCCCAAAGTGACACCTACCAAAAAATATATATCTTATTTGTTCATTGGTTAGCTGACATATTAAGGTTACAAAGGAGTCGATTTAGTGGAACATAGTTAAAAAAAAATAAAAACCAATTATGAATATGTGCATATGTATCAATTATTTACCAAAACTATGTAAACTACCTACCTGTAAACTATCTCTATACCTATCGTCATAAATATGTTCTTATAACAAAATATATAGGTACCTACAAATACTATAAACAATCAATATCTCGTAGCTGATTAGATACGATGACGACTACTCTGTACTATACTCGATGAAATATTGAAATTGGACCTGTCCAATATGCAATTTTACAACTCTCGCAAAATATTCAATAAAGCAATTTAACTTTCATTAACACCATTTTCTTTTGTCTAAATCTAAGTATACGTGGCTTGTCAACTATGTTTTCACTCGCTAATTAACTTCTTATAACTTGAAAAAACTTGTATGAAAATCGAATCGTCCTGGGCATAGATTAAGATTGTATCGAGTCTACATCACACATCACAAGTTTGAAATTCCTGCGGTCGAAAGCTGTAAACGTAATAAACTAATAGCACTTCAGTAGCAATATAACATTGGTTGCATTACCATCATTATTGCTATACTTATAGATTTTCATGTGTAGCAATACGGTAGTACATACGAATATCCTCCTTTACTAATCGTTGTAAGTGCTCTTTTGTCAAAAATATCATTTAGTTTACTCTTTTCCATTACTACTTCATTATTACATCACCGGTTGGTCGATATAAATCTAGGTTATATTTAACTGTGACTACAAAACTATTTTATCTCAGGGATTATACAAAATTACAAACGCTAGAAACACTTGCCTCGGGTTTTTTCCAGTTCAGACATAATAGTACACGTAATTTAATCGAAATTAAAAAAAAAAAATATAGCGTTTTACAGATCAACACAGTTGGTACAAAGAAGGACAAAGCATGCTGAAGCAGAGACAAAACTGATGTGTGCGTTGTAGTGATTGTAAATTTACCGATTTTTTCATTTACCGGTAATTTTTTTCCATGTGTGGCATTAATGGGGATTACCCAAGAAAATAGGTTTAGAAGTTAGGCTAGAATAATACATATTTTGCACAACCTTAAGGCATAATATTAGAATTTTGTAACAAATATTTGTATTTAATTATTTTAAACAGTTGTTAGAAGTAAAATATTTAAAGTTCAAATTTTAATGCTATTTTACAATAATGTTGCATTAATGTCCTCTCATAATGTGGTGTATTCAAAATTGCTATTATTTTAAATACGTGAAATCTTGTTTTTATATCTTAATACTTTTAAGTATTAAAAAATGAGACATTTACTTACTCTTTAAGAAAAACGATTTTAAACTTTTAAAAATCTTAAAAAACTCCAGAGCACAAATCACATGGAATCATGGAATGAAGGTTATACATTTCTAATCAAAAAAAATTGTCAGTTTCTTTTCTATATTCTCTATTCTAGGGCATTACAGTGGCTCTCAATCTCAAGAAAGTTTAAATTAAAATAAAAAAAAAACATTTTCAATAAAATTAATAATTGGGTATATTGTTACTTACACTTACCTGCTTTTTTTATTTTCAATGTCCCTTTAAATCTTTAAATATCTATAAACACAATATTTCGTATATAAAAATTTCTGGTATGGATTGTTCATTTACCGAATTACCAGTAAATTACAAAAATTTACCGATAAGTTTACTGAACGTTTTTTGGTCAATTTACCGGTTAACCAGTATACAATCCTTAGTGCGTTGTAGATAGGTTAGCTTATTTAATGTTTTATTTGCGCGAAACGAGAATGTTGTAATAAAGATGTCTTACAAACGTATATGAAATAAATATACCAAATCTTTAAGGTTCATTTTTGGATAATATGGCTATTCTAAAACAAATAAAAGTCTAAATTAAATAAAACGTTTCGACATTTACTTTGTCTTATCAGTTGCGTATAATTAAATAGTAACAAATTTTTAAAATAAAAAAAAAATTGTGAACATTTAAGTTAGGAAACATTAGAAATTTAGTTAGAAATAATAAACAATACACCACAATATGTTGTATTGTGGTGTATTGTTTATTTTACAAAATATTTAATATGTTTTCTAGTTTAATTCTTGACAAAACTTTTAAATTTGTTGCCATTTAATTAATTATAGACAGTTGCAAAATACAAAAATAACTGTCGAAACGTTTTGTTTAATTTGAATTTTTGTTTGTGTTAAAATAGCTACATTGTCCAAAAATTAACCTTAAGGGTGTTAGGTACAGTTTTGAGCAAGAATTAGAAACGCTATTAAACAAATTAGTTTGTATGGCGATAAAAAATACAGCACAATTAGAACATATTTGTAGTGGTAAAATAGAATTTAGGACAACTAGAGGAGAAACCAGGCTTGAAAATGGCGTAAATAGGGCCAGTAAAAAGTTCAGATTTGGAGTATGTATTAATGTAGAGTAGCTCTTGTGAATGTAGTTTGTGAAATTGGAATATAGTGACTACTTGCTCCGAAAAAAGCATTTTTTCAGTGTGAAAAATGACGAAATTTTGATTTTTTCGGGCCTAGTTTCTCCTCTAGTTTTGTTCTAAATTTTATTTTACTAGTACAAATATGTTCTCCATACGAAATAATTTGTTTAATAATTCTTGCTTAAAACTGTATCTAACATCCTTAAAGACTTGGTACAATTACTAAAAATTGGCTAAATAATTAAACACTTTAACCTATGTGAAAGGTATCTTAATAATGTTTCAAATATTACGTGCAAGAACTATATTGGAATGCCTCAGTAATGTTTTGTGTTTAGAGGGTTAACTCAACGCATTTTTGGTCAGGCGTGGACATGCTTTTAAATATAGGTATGTAATTATTCTTAGTTGGGAGTGCAATCTGTCACAAATTTTCAGTAAATGATTGATGTTTTAACCTAATTAGTTAGGCAGATACTAAGATGCTTGTACGCAGTCATGATAATAATGATGATGACGATGATGATGATTAATTTTTAAATAAACATCATGCTCCGATCTTCAATCTACTAGCACAGATCGGAGCTAGAGAAAGTTGAGGAACAAGTTCTTAATTATAAGCCTATTATTAGTAAATATCTTAAGCTCCGATAGTATCAATTTTATAGTTTCTTTTTTGCACGGTAATAACAAGCTCATTACCATCGATAACATCATCATTACGAGCGAACAAAGGCGACATGACGATTGAAATCTAATTTTACCCCGATACCGTAACAGTTACCGCGTTGTCTCCGGCGCATTTACAAATCTACATGTATAGATTATCGGCGGTAACAAAGACATCCGCAGCATCATACCGGGTCCATTATTATTCTTCGATATCGGCTTTTATATTGCGGCCGAACGAATGAGGGAATGTGTTCCGTTCGATCCGCGTGTGTTAGAATCTCTCGACGAAGACGGTTTGTACGCGCTAGTGTGTAGCGTGTTGTGTGTGTGTGTTGTTGTGTTGGCATCCTCTTATTCTTCGAGAGAGGAGAGACATGTAAATAGGCGGAATGTAAATCTCGCCGCCTCGGGACGTATACAAGTTAATATAGCGTCTTTAACGGACTGCGGAGAGAATAAATTCGCGAAGTCGTCTGCCACTTTGCATTCTGTCAATGTGCCCGGAGTTGGCTATCTCGCGGATGCCCTCGCTGATTGATGTATGTACGATTGATGCGCTCCTTAACGGGGTATTTTCACGAAGGCACGTATTCCGATCCGATTGCAATTTTCCTTTTAAAAAATGACGACAAGTAATACACATAACTCGCTAGATAGTAAGCAGTAACGCGAACTGAATAGAAATACAAACAACTGCGTCATTAACTACGTTTTTCTTATTTATTTATTAGACAGGCACTTTCCAGCTTCTGTTTTTTGTTTTTATTAATTTGATAAAATAATGAGTTAGCAACAACAATACTACCAATGCTAGCAAACAAGTAAATACAATGATGATACATGCTATCTGAAGGAAACGGATGTCAGATATTGTGATAGAATCAAATTAGTATTAGTGGCATGGTTCAATTAATCGTCCCGTCCACTGCGACCACTAGTCTATTGAAGAGGGGATTTTATCTTAAAGTTCAACCAATAAGTTCATGGCCATTAAGGTAGTTCAATATCTTATTATATAAGATCGTTTTCAGATTTTCTACGGAAAGGTTAACAATTCCAAATTTAAGACAATTGACATTTAGTCTCGTCGAAGAGTTCAACTCTGTATAAAGGTGCGTCCACACGCTCGGAGTTCGCCGAACTCCGAGCACTAGTTTGGCGAACTTCTAGTCGTGTGGACGGGCAGTTCGGAGTTCGGCGAACTAGTCGGCAAACTGTTTGCCTATTCCCGATCTGCATTGGAAAATGGCGCACATTAACGTGTACGAATGTTCGGCTAGACAGAGTTCGTGCACCCGTCCACACATTCGGCAAGGTATTTAGAGAGAGAGAGGGAAAGCTGTTGACAGCTGTCTAGTGAGCTCGTCTCTTACTAGTCATACTATTATACCTACAGTTAATAACTGTTACATATGACAGCGGGTAACAGATACAAATTTATTTACTGAAACTACTATGTCGTATGCTGAAAATGACAGCTTTGCCAAAGATAATAAACAATTCAACGTGTTCTTTTTTGACATTGATATGAGTGCAATTTTAGTATTCATTATTACATTAAAATGATGCATTTCAAGTAAATTAAAGGTCTTAATTTTTATAAAAATTAATCTTGAAAACTAATGTGTAGATAAACTAATTAAATAATTGCAATGTTATCCTAAATATTAAAAGGCTTACCACTCGTTTCATAATTCATCAAATTTCTTAAATTTTACTAAAGGGGGTAGAAATGTATATTGTTATGTGATGATCTGGTTTAAATGCGTATGATTTTTTGTCTATAAAGAGGCAAATAAATTAAAAATTAGATGATATTATTAATATATAATCATTTAAAAGAAACCGCCCTCCTTCATCACGGCCCTCAATTTGAAGCGATGAAGAATCCATACATCCCCAGTGGACCGTGTTTGTACAAACATATTAGCCTCATTATAAATATTACTTATACAGGTGTATGGTGCTCGTAGATAATTAGATAAAAAATTGCGAAGAAATTTGAGCAAAAAATATTTCTTTGATTGCCCTATAATTTTTACGACGAATGTTTCAATGATAACAATCACGCTGGTCATAACAATTATAGAGGTCAATAAAACTACTTTTTTTGTTCGAGTTTGTTCGCCATTGTATACGCAATTACCCATATATTCATCATTGTAAACTTGGAAAATAACGGAAATTAAATAATAGCATAAGTAATTGTAGTTGTCAATATTTTCATAACCTAAAGATGAATTACTGGTGTCCGTGATTCATATTGAGTTTCTGTCATGCTCAACAAAAATGACAGAACTTCAAATATTTATGATTTCCGCGAAACCAAAAAAGTTTCAGTTTGCCAGTGACAGCAATGGTTCATAACCAGTCATAATTTCTTACCAACACCAACGTAATTCATGCAATCACTCAATGCTACCACACTAAAACTCAAACCGAACGTTCGGCGGTTCCCGTATCAGCTCGGAGTCGGCAACCCCGAATCGTGTGGCGTCGGCGTCCACACGTTCGGTATTGCCGAACATTCGAGTTTCGGCGGAACTCCGAGGCGTTGTGGAGCACTTTACACTAGCCACAAATTTTAATTTCTGGAGAAAGAAATCCAGTGCGAATTAACAAACTATATTTAAGGTCATGTTACAGCCCATGCATGGTAAACTACTAAAAAATTCATTAAGAAACTATGTAATTGTCAATTTGTGTTCCAGAAAATTTTGGATCACACTTTTAAAAACATTCCAAGCATCACGTTCCACGTAAGTCATTTAAAGTATCTTCAAATTGTCTTCATTCATTCATTCATTTCATTAAGTTAGGGTGGACACCTAAAGTCCGGGCACTTGAGCTAGGTGCTCATTGTACCATCCCTAATAAGTTTCTTATTTCCACTCGAACAGCTTGGTGTTCTCTATAAAGTCCAGTATCTTGCCTAGTGGAAACTTGAGAACTGTCGAGAGCTCCAATAGATCTCTCACGAAATATTTCTGCCTGAGTACCTTCAATTCCTCACAAAAGCAGATTATATGTAAACTCGTTTCCTCCTGTAGTTCGCATCTTCTGCACCACGGTTCGCTTACTCTGCTGCACCTGAGTAGGTTATCAGAGAATCTAGCATCCCCATCCCCTATTAGTGCTTTGGTATGGAGTAAACCTTCAGTCAACCTCCATTTCTTTGTACTTTCTTTATCTAATCAGGTCCAGGTCTCCCTTTTTACGGAATCCTTAGTAATCCCACATACGGGCTCTGGGCCCATGAAATGTCTTTTAGAGCCCTTCTTGGCTAGCTCGTCGGCTATTACATTGCCCTTTATATCCTCATGTCCCGGCACCCAAATCAGAGACACAGTTCAATGAAAATGTTATATTTAAATTAGTATTGTTCTTTTTTTAGATTTGTAATTAGGTTTTTATTTTGCAACAAATAATTTTGTATATTTCCGTACGTTGTAGATAAATTCTCAGGAATTAGTATTCTGTACATCTAATATATTTTAACTTGTTTAACTAATATAAATATTTCAGAAAAGCATGTGTTTTTCTTTTATATGTTAATTCATAATTAGTATCAGAATGGCATTTAAATTGGGCGGCAAAAAGAAAATTGCATAGGAACGAGAAACAGATGGCGCTAAACGCAGTTTCAGTTAGGGTAGGAGAGTTAAGCTACTAGTAGGCTATGTTCTGCGAGGCGATAGGATATAGTAAATTTTAGTATCCACATTGTGACACGTGCTTAAAATTTTAGTTCATCGTAGATGCTTTTTATCAAGATGGAGTATTCGATAATGACCAATCTACTTATGAGAGACGGGAAGGATGTAGTAGATTATTGGTGGATGGATTGGTATTTTCAGCATACTATCAGAAGTGCCCATCTTACCCCGCGGACATGAGTACGTAGCGATTGATTCGCTATATGCCAGAAGCGGAATGTAGTTAATCTTTGTCTTTCCATAGCAATGCGCAAAAGGTGGTAGCCCCAGAAATGTTTCTAATGTCAGGTACGGACAGAGAGTACTTAATCTCTAGGACAGAGGGATATAGTGTTGTCCGCCAAGTGCGCGGATCAGTTTTTTACTTTATGGCTTTTTTAAGTTAAATTGAATTTTAAACCTTGTGCCACCATCTAGTATTATGAAACGGTCTTCACAGAACTTGGGTATTTTTTAGTAATGTGATTAAAGGCATTTCTTTTCATCTAAGAGTAACTTTTATAGTATTTCATTTTACTAGAATATTCCGCATATTCTTGTTCATCAATATTTAGTTTTGCCATTAATTGCATTTAGTTTAATTTTTAACGTTCATTTGACTCATTAGTGATTACGTATTTCCGACTTATTTCCGCATGCGATAGACGATGCCGACTATTCGAATAGAAGCTATGGGTTTATTTGATCTTCATGAATTCTTTGTTAATTCCGCATTAGTGGGTTCTTTCATGCGAGTCACTTAGTTAGAAATCGTTTGTTTATGTTAGTGTGTTTTGTGCGACAGCGTGTTTTTCTACCTGAAAATTTATTTAAACACGTTCGTTCGACATTGGGTCGTGTCTCCGTCTTAGGTCGTTGGTAAGCGTAATTTTTCTTTTGTCTAAAGCTACCCTTTAGTAATATCTGGTTGTATCACTTTAAAGGGCCTACTTATTTAGGGCGCGATTATCCACGTATTCGCCATCGCAGCTCTACTAGTGGAATTTACGTACCAAACACCGAGGCTACCTGCTTCACGTCACCTACCGGCTATCCGCAATTAAGATACGCTTCTTATTATTGTATAATTGTTGTATTTTGTCTTAATTAGCTGATAATGTAATGTAAATCTGTTGCATTTTTGTAACAATTAACCAACCTTAAATACATATTAATATTGATTTAATGATCGATATAATCATTTCGACCCAACCGTTCCCAACCTACGACTGGGGCATTGATTATATATAATATAGATAAACCACGTCCATAAGAGGCAATGGCAACGCTTAAATTTGAGCTTTTGGACCACGCCGCTATAGTGCCGCCACCGTTTCCTGGTCCAAAATATAAGTGGGATATCTAAGATCTCAACCTATGTTAACTCATTAGCTTGAACAATGTTACGCTTCTAAATAACAGATGGTGCTGTTTAGCACGCATATACATTGTCCGCGCCTTATATGAAATATTCAAATTGTAAAACTTGATAATTGTAAGAAAATGCAGACAAACTATCGATACATTCATGCCTTAATTGTTATTCTATTATATTGTTATCATGCTATAGGTATCTACAATATAAAATAAATCGTACAGGACATATAATCGTAAGGTGAAAATCAGTATGATATTAATAAGTCTATGTTTACGTTCGATTTTCGACCAATATAGAAATACTTTAATTTTTATTTTTTTATTGTATGTTTGAATAAATAGTATTAGTAAACGTTTATTTATATAACATTAATAAGTTCTCACTCCCGTTTTTCCTCCTAAAAAGTATGTGTAGATTTTAAGACATAATAACTTATTGAACCAAGAACATGTGTTTTCATAACTTCCATTTTTTCCTAGGTGACGATATTCCGCATGTTGTGATAACGTAGGTATTTGTAAAAAAATAATTTTTTCTATTTGTTCAAAGTAAGCAGGTGAATGTCTTTTCTCCTCTCTCGATCTAAGATCTAAGGGTCTGTTATTTATGAAGTAAGCTCTTTGTAATTTTAATTAGATATTATTATTTTGTTTTATTTGAAAGCAAAACATATTATTTTGAAGTTTTACTTTTCAAAACTATAACATTTTTGAAACTAACTAATTATGGTATTGTACCCATATGATTTCCTCTCAGGATAGGATATGACAGCTGTATGATCAGGATCAATTTTGTATACAGGAATTCCGAAAAAAGCGATTATCTTATCTATAATCTTCATAATTGGACATAGCGTTAAATTTGAAACAACTTTTTCTCATAAAAGAATCTTCTAAACCCAAAAAATGAGATACTTTACTCTTAGCGTAGTTTCATATTTTTGACCTTCCCTGGTATACAATTAAATTTTAGGCAGATTTGATGAGGGTTATTTTAGTTTCTAGACATGTAGTGGCAATTTGTAAGAAGAAAGATTTACTAAATTCAAAGACAAACAAATTTCACATATGATGCGCACGTTCTACCGATCACTGTATGTTATATATTCCTTTCCTTTTTTTATATTATTATGTTATAATATTATTATATTATATTTATTATAAAAAGTATATTTATAAGTATTTAGTAAGCCATTAGTTTGGTTTTACTTTAATTTATGTAAAGAAAATAAGGTTAAGGTATAGAAATTTTGATTTAAAATTATTAGTTGAAACACAATTTATATTTACCGGCATATATCACATTTTTAACATCTGTTTATTACTTTTTACGTATCCAGATTTAGACACGCAAAAAAATGACCCTTGTTTTTTGTTCCGTAGATATACAAGTTGTAAATTCAATGAATGTGCCACTCTCCACTAGAGTACGCCTATGTAGTTAGGATTTCATAAATGCTAAAATAAATCTGACGAAAAATTAATTTGAATATGTAGATATAAGCGACATCTAGTGACACCTGAATTGACTATTTTGATAAAGTGGCTGTTGGTATATCTATATTATATATAATCAATGGACTGGGGTTGCTATTAGCCGGCACTCCGTAACAATAGTTCTTGCATATATGCCAACCTTGCGATCCTTTCCTTAGATGTATGTTTTACTGTGGCTCTGGCTTGCTGCAGCTGTCATCTAATCACACACTTTCTAAATTTATTGCATACATTTGAAGTCTGTCGCCATTCTAGTGGCTAATGGTCGCGTAAATTGATAGTGACTTATACCAAAATACATTATTAAAATATTAGTATATTTTGTAAATAAAAGAAATTGGTACTTATTGTGACGTTTATGTCGGTCGCATAAGAGCATCATCTATTAGAATCATATTTAACATATGTTTGCTCTCATGGAATGTAGGTACATTCGTAAAAAAAATATGTGTATAGTGAATGCCCTTAAATATTTGAGCAACTGTGTATCCATAATCTTAATCATGTCTGTTACATATGTAGCTTATTTTAGCGTTAATTAGCTTGTGTTGTGCCGGGACAAACGTGATACAAACATTAGCGAATTAGTTAATTGCAGGAGGTGCGAAGATTGGTCTTTAATGAGCTATTAATGGCCGGTGTCATGTGAAAACGTTTTACAAGCACTTTACAAACAATTAAGTAAATAAAATATTTTAGATTTTTCAACAACACAAACTGAAAATTAATATAAGGATTGATAATCGATCCATTGACAAATGGCGTAGAATGCCTACTTCTTATTTAAGCTGTGCTGATTTTTTTTTAATTTTTACTGTTATAAAATATATTTAAGATGAGAAGATGAATATTTTCGCATTGAAACCTGCTGCGGAACGACGAATGTACTCTGAAAATTGCATTTTCCTTTCTTGTAGTACAAAGCAAACAGTCAAGCGCTGGATAAAGGATTTTTTTATTTGCTATGTTCATAAATCATAAAATATAAATATGTATATACTAAGATAACTAAATACCAGGCAATTATAATTTATTTAATTGCTAAGTTAATTGCAATTTATTTTAATAGTTAATTATAGAAATTATTCCAGTTATCTATGCCCAAAGAGGCAATTATATATCAAAGCTCATTACCATAAATAGACTTTTATTAAACGATGCTTATTTTAAATTAAACCGAAGCACACACAACCATTCTAATTGGGAAACGAATAAATAATCCTTCGGTGTCTTTTCCGTGGAAGGCCAAATAAACAGCGTTCGATTTAATAACTTAATAATTTATGCATGTGAGGCGGCAACTCAAATGTAAATGGGTCAGAAAACAATTATTTTAACCATTCAAGTTGTATCCGCATGAACAGCGTGCATTAGCAGAAGCGACAGTCGATAGGATCGGTAGGTGTAAACGCAATGCAAGATAGGTACTATAAATTATCGACGTAAGGTGCCGGGTTTGAACGTTCACTACGACGGGAAGGAATTAGGTGTATTTCAATTAAGGCGATTGGTCGAGTATATGGTATTGCACTTTAATTTTAAGGTAGAAGCTGACTGAACGTTGTGTAAAACACGATTTGCTGCTTTTAATTGATAAAATTTAAATTACGAAGAAGGGAAATGCGCATTTCGATCAATTATTGCTGCTATTTACGGTAGTTATCAATGTTTGTGCATAATTTGACTGATTATAAAGTAACAGTTTTGGTTCGGTTCAGAGAATGCATCGCTCGGAAATATGCATCTAAGAATGAAGAAAACTAGTCTTTATACGAAGGTCAGAACCCACGTACAGAAAATGTACAAATAAAGAGATAAGTAATGTGGCATAAAGAAAAATGAAAGTGTTTGGATGATTATATGACTGATGATATAATTGCTGCGGTGGACAGAAATCAAATAACGCTCTTGGTACTGCTTGATTACAGTCGTGCGTTTGACACTATTCATCACAAAATTTTACTTTCAATTTGTCACACTTGGGGTTTGGAGGAGGTGCTTTGGCGTTACTTTCCTCTTACTTGAATGATAGGTCGCAGTGTGTCAGACTTCGAGGTGGGGAATCGCCTGCTCTTGCGCTGACAAAGGGTGTTCCGCAGGGGTCGGTATTGGGGTCACTACTTTTCTCGATATACACTACATTTTTACATAAATGTGTGCGTTACTCTAATATCCTGATGTTTGCAGATGACACACAAATTTATAAAAGTTTCACTGTCGATGAGTCTCCCTTAGCATTGAGTCAGCTCAACGATAATTTATCACGTATATAGACGTTTTCTTGGGACCATGCGTTGTTTATTAACCCGACTAAAACTGTCGTATTATTAGTCGGGAAGTCCGGAGATGTGTTGAAATGTAAAGATAGAATGAACAAACAACTTCATAATGTCATTGTTCCGATTGTTTCGTGTGCGGGAGATCTGGGCCTTATCACCGATAATTCTTTTCATTATAAAAATCACATATGTAGGATCATAAACATGCATATGCTAAATTAAAAATATTATATCCTTTCCGATCTTCGTTTGTTAAAACTATGTTATGCGAAAGTCTTGTACTCTCTTTATTTAACCGTGCTTCACCGATCTATGGTCCATGCTTAGATGCGTTTGATCAGTGTCGAGTAGAAAGGTCCAGAACTCACGCATAAGGTATATATTCGGTATTCGAAAATATGAGAAAATTTCCCATAAGCTATATGATCTACACTGACTCACATATGAAAAATCGAAGACATATGTCTGCTCTAAAACTGTATCATACGAGAATCAAAACTTCTGCTCCACCCTATATGCACGAGAAAATACTATTCTGTACTGATGTGCACCACATTAATCGTAGAAATAAGAATCTCATCACACCCGCCGCAGCACAGAACAGCTCTTTTTAGACGCTCCTTCTCGTGAAATATTTACTCAGCTTACGATCATTTACCGGCGGCATATAGATTTTTGGATAAGCGGGCGTTTGGATGTGCTATTCGGCAGTATTTGTTTGCACACCAGCAGTGATTGCTGCTCTCAAATGTAATATTAATTAATGTTAGTTTTAGATTTTTTTCCTTTTTTGATTGTATCTCTAGCATTGTAGGTTAGGTTAAATTAATTTAGGCATTTCGTTATTTTAAGAATTTTCTCATTAAGGGTTTGGTGGAAGAGCAGGAGCTGATCTAGTATCTTCTTCCTGAACTATCCCTTATGATTTTATCAGAATAATTACGCATTATTATTTATTTTTATATATTTATTTTCTCCTTGTAGTTCAGTTTGTTATACTGTTGAAATAAAGACCACTGTTATTATTATTATTATTATTATTCTGACAGAAATTCGAGTTTACATTGATTGTCTCTTGTTCTTAAACGGTGCACTACATCTGTATAGTATTTATTTTTTGTTTAGAATCCTACGGCAAGCAGCTACAGATAAAATGTCTCCTAAAGTGTTAAAGCAAGCCTAAAACCCACACATGAAGTTTTTTTATCATGGATATATTTAATAGATCCATGCTTTTTACCTATATATCGAGTGGAAGAGCTATATGATTTAAATTATAATGACAACGATTGTGAATATGTTTACTGTTTTTTTTTTGTTCTTACAAATTATGTATTTGTGAAAAACGTAAACAAAAATTATCGTTGATCTTGTTTCCTTTAAACACAAATATACAGGAAACTGTTAAATCTTTGAAGCCAACACAAATAATTGCCAAACTTTGCGTCATGTTTTCAGTTTTCATTTTTCAAAATTCCTTTTATGACATTAAAATTTTTACTGAAATCATATCTATCTCCAATCACCTCAATTTACAGAAAGATTTAATACGGTTTCAAGAATATTGCATTATTAACAAACTTTCTTTAAATTTAGAAAATTATTTGCTTTACGAGGAATAAAATTAAATACAATTTTCCTTATTCTTTACATAACCATTTGCTTTGCGGTTGGTCTGAAATTCGCGACTTGGGAGTACTTCTCTGAAACTAAACTATTATTTGACAAGCATGTTAATTATGTAATTAACAAAGCATTTAAAAAATTGGGATTTATTATCCGCTTAACAATTTTTTTTTCTAAATTATTAACATTCACTACCTTTATTATGCCCATGTCTATAGTGTTCTTTCATAGCCAACTGTCGTGTGGAATCTCTAATATAATGTTTATATCAATGCTGTAGAGTCTGTCCAGAAAAAAAAATCGTTATTTTTTAACATCCCTATGTCTGCTATCAGCTATGAAAGAACCCTGCTAGAATTTAAAATGCTTTCCAGGCAATCATGCCGTACTCGCAGAGATATATTATTTCTGAATTAGAAGAATTTACTGTGAAGACATACCCGTTCTCTGTTGCCATTCAGACCACCTATTATTAGGTGTATGTCGTCATTTATTACAGTTTGTCGATCTGTACTTTCAATATACCATTGCGTTCATTTGGAAACTTCTTAAAGTTTACTTTAATTAATATGTTATAATAGTTGCAATCACCTGAGAAACTCGTAATACTAAATACGTAACTTGTTTCTACATGAACTTTTATTTTGTATTTAATTTAAAAGTAGAATGTATTATATTTTTTATGTGTGTTAAATGTCTCTGTAGATAGTGGTTTTGGGTTCGTCCCGTTGCTGTCACTAAGAAAATAAATAAATAAAATCTGCTTTAATTTGAATGCTATTTCAAATAAAAAACAGCTAAAGAAAGCGTAGTGCCATTTTTATCTTTATGTAACAAAGCACAATATAGTGAAAGTAAACTAGCGTCAAACGCATTTTCCAACAATTGCTTTTTAGCAAAACTAAAATATCCTTATCCGTTTTTAAGATGTTTGACCTGGGAGTTTTAAGTGGTACATGCTGTATTTAATAAATTATTATTTCTTTTGAAGATAAGGCGATTGGATCAGTGTTTATCAAGTAATGTAACGATGACGGCAACAATAGTAATTTAGCGGTGAAACCGTGTGGCAAATTTTGCATGTAAAACTGGCTATTAAAGAAAAAGTAACAATTATCAACAACTGGTTTAATGATGACAATAGAATGTGTGATCTTACAAATTAGTTTCAATTGAGGTTCCCCCTTAGTAGCCTACATAAAAAAATATATATTAATAACAGTAAATAAAATTAACAAACTTATTAAATAATTGGTTGCCAAAATTCAAGTACTTAAAGATGTCGGCAATAGATTTACTGTGCATTACTTCGTAGCACCCAAGAAGTATTGTCCACCAAAAATACACAAATCTGAAGTGAAGTTGCTCTTAGACTCATAGTCTTCTTTATTAATTAATTCCTTCTCTACAACTTATCTAAATATTCACGGATATTAGTGTTGGCGATACCTCACGTTTGTTAATTCCATCACCTTCTTATATCCTTGGATGTCTCTCTTTTTCCGCCAACGTCCTAGTTTGCGACGTTGTGGAATAATTGCGGAACTGGAAATAGATAGAAGTACAGCAAAATTCCACCAAGTCAGCTAAGTCATCTGGTTGGATGTTGCAAGATAAGATAATATCGGATATGGAGAACTTTGGATAAACAAGGATTCGATATTGAAACTGACAAGTAAATCCTGTACACGAAATATCTGGAGTTCTGGATAAAGGAATCACTGTTGCCGGTGTAAGGTTTGAGGATCTTCGATAGGAATTTGGAAAGAGCTTGGGACTGTTTATGGTACTAACCACGGGACGTAAAGAAACATTGGGTTTGTGGATTCTTGGTTGACTGTATAATTTAGGTGCATTGGAACCGCTAGGTAGCAAGGATTTATGGAATTCAGGAGAATCGATAAGTATTTTATGGATGTGGTAATGGAATGTTCAACATGTGATGTAGGATCACGTTTTAGAAGGCCGTAGGAGCCATCTTAGAGTAACAATAGAATCTTCTGTTCACACTCAGTACATACATACATTACTGTCCAGTATCACAGTAATGTTTTTCTTACCAGTTTTCAATACAAGGATTTGAGGATTGGATTTCAGGTGTTTAAGGGCAAATATTTCAGACTTAGGGGTACTAGGTTTAGGAGGTCTGGCGCGAGTAATGATTTTGGAGGTTTCATACCAAACGGGATCGACGATGTTGTTTGAGATTCCGATAAGAGGTAATTTTATGCCAGTGATGAATGTCCTCAGTAGGAATAGGTCCGTTGCGAAGTGTAGACGAAACATCGCCTAGAAATAGATCTAGACGCGGTTCCAGCCCGGAAACCGGGGCAGAGTATAGTATGTACAACACCCGCAGAATGTACGTGTTATATTAACAAATGTGTTTTATTTACCCACACCATATTGTTGTAAGATCGAATTCCTTGTTTGAATTAGTAATCCATATCCGAAAAGTATATGAAACATTAGATTAGATTAGATTAAGGTTGGGGTGGCCTACGGATACGGATCTGTTTTACCGCGAGCTTTCCAGATCAATTGTGATCTCATTTTTCCTAGAAGACGCTCTCCTCTTAATTAGGCCTATCATCCTTGAGAGTGGTTTCTTTGCGAAGGTGCTAGCTGTGGAAGGTTCTCCACGCCCATTACTAGAAACCTTGTCTTCGCCAGTTCGTCATATTGGCACACCACATGAAATGGTGTTTTGTCCTCTTCTTGGCAGATTCTGCAAGTAGGCCTATGTTGTAAATTAGTCTATTTAGCCTACAGTGACCAGTCAGCGAAGTGACAGTCTTCCTATCTTTACACAGTAGATCTTTAGTAAATTCAGGCCTTTTGCCTGTTTGTGTTCCAGTGACTTTTGGCCACAGCCCTCTGAACTGATTATGTATCCATGTATTTATGGATTTTTTAATTTGCGATTTGGTAATACCAAAAGAAAGGTCAGCTCCAACGAATGACTTTGACGAACCTTGTCTGACCAGATCTTCCGCCGTCTCATTTCTCCTTAGTGGTTAGGAACCCAGACCCATGTTAATTCCCTTTGAGTTCCCACTTCATTTACAACACTTACACAGTCCCAAATAAGCTTATAGTCCATACTTACGGAACTAATTGTTTTAATAATAGTGGACTGACTGTCAGAGAAGATAACGCTGCTTTTACCTGGCTCGGTCCATCTTTTTATTTCTCTGAAACAATGGTGAATTGCAGTAATCTCAGCTTGGAACACCGTTGTGTCTTTACTGAAGCTTACTGAAAGAGCCTTTTTAGGTTTCTTTGCGTATATTCCAGCTCCGACGCTGTAGTTCGTTTTAGAGCCGTCTACATACCAGTTCGCTCTTACTGGGGTGCTTGCCTTTCAGTTGTTCTTACCTGGTATTATAACCTGATATTTGATTTTTTGATAGTCAGCGTTGTGCGATTTACTTATCGGTGCTTGACTATACATAAGTCTATAATAATAATAAGTGTCTTTTATTTCGTGCAGTAAATGGTATACAAGAACTAATAATGAAAATACAAAATAAAAACAAAATTCATGCACAGAAATACCCAAGGCGAAGTTTAGTGCGGGTAAATATTCCCACTAATCTTCCACTTAACCTTGTCTACAAATAAACAAACGGTAAAATAAATCCAAGTGCCTAAAGTAACTTAAAATCTAATTCTGTGATGAACAACGAAGAGGAAATAAAAATAAAAAAGAAGCTCTTGCCTGGAAAACTAAACAAAGGCAAATAAATATGTTCAGACTATGGAAAAGCAATACCTGAGATCTCATAGATGTACTGGCGTAATGATCTTTTAAATGCGATTGACCTCTGTTTGATCACAGCTGGAATACAATACATACGTTTTGTTATGAAAAAGATCGCTGAAATAAAGAAGATCTGTGCAACGGCGGAGTAAGGAGTCCGCGAGATCTAACATTAATATTGCGCCCGTCCGTCCGAAACGATATCCTTTCATACAAATATTTAGGTATCCTAGTTGTGACTATAATGTGGTGCAGACACGAGGCTTTAAGCAACATGCGATTTCGCATATTCAGCCATTTAGACGTTACTAATGTGTGCGAAATATGGTCATATTTCCTTATGCTGTAAACAAATCTATGGCATGACTTTTGAACCCGCTGTATTCTCTTTTGGTCCCTAATATCAATACACATGTCGTAAACTGTGGAATAATATAGGAAGTGGAAAAGAACTAAATAGTTACATAATAATAACTTCATATATCGGGGTAGAAATGACTTGTGTTGGTATAATACCCTTAAGTTACTGTAAGCCCGTTGAATATATTTCGATACCTGTTGTCTAAAACAAAAGTTAGTGTCTAATACGATACCAAGATTTTTGATATCCTCCATCACAGGCAGACGATCACCATCTATATGCAATGCAGACGTCAATGCCAAATTATTGCGCACTTGTTCGTTTCCAAAAAAGAGAACCGCTGATTTTGATGCATTAATTCGCAAAGAATGAAGTGAACAGGTTTGGGAGATAGTGTCAAGATCTCGCTGAATGCTATCAAGTAATTTTCTTTGGAAAAAGAATAATATATTTGCGTGTCGTCCGCATAAAGATGAACATTACAAGATTGAAGAGACTTAAACAGTGCGCAAGTATAAATTGTAAAAAGCAAAGGAGCAATAGTCGAGCTACAAACGTCGAACACTATGTGCTGTAGATCCGGCAATTTCTTGTATATGGATATGTAGCGGTGGTAGGTTTAGTGGTCGACCTCATCACACTCGTGGCAGATACGCATATGAAACATTAGACAATACACGTGATTTTGAAGTCTTTTATACCATCTAAATATAAATGCATTAAGCGTTAGTTTAAGTATGCAAGTTACTTTCTAGATAATGTACTAAGTTAAGCATGTTATCTGCTGACAGCACGGTATGCAGTTCCTACAACCGAAATATAAAGTGATTTATTATTCATCTCATTCAAATACAACCGAGAACAGTGCTGCAGCGTAAGTAGCATCCTTCTGTCTTTATCTTTAAATTCACCTTGTCCGCAATAGATCTTTGTCGAGAAACGTAGAGACGTCCAACGCGATATTCAGACGATCAACAGACACGGAGGCATCGAACCGAACCCGTTTCGACGTCCGTTACTTAACTACATGCATTCATACATACGCGCAGTGGTCGTAGCGCGACGGGCACTAACGCCAGATCGTCTGATAATCGGGCACAAATCATGATCGGACGCATGCAATGATGTATGCACGTACAATCTAGCCCGAGGCCGTAGCGTACGTTTTCGCGATTTATGCATCCATTCGTCGTAATGCCCGTGGCGCTGCGCGCACGATAAACCTCATATTCATACAAATCGATTACCATATACAATTTTCTAATTGCACCGGGTACGTACAGGGAGTGCGCACACCGACCGCATCCACGTATTTATTAATTAACGCTACATGCATATATGGAAGTTTGCACCGCGGTGTTGTCTTGAAAATGGAAATACAAAATTCGCGTATTGGCGCACCAACTACGCAAAGGATGCAGGTTTATTTACTTATATGTACATATAAGTCTATATGTAAGCCCATAAAGTAAGTAGAAATTATAAGCAAAAAGAAACCTGTTTACGCAGTCTTAGACAGACGTTTAGAGTAGCAAGTATGTTACCTGCGAATGAAGAAAACTTCAGGAAATGAGAGACCTATAGAGCAAGAAATTTAGTAAATATATGGTTATATATTGCTCTGTTTTTTTAGAACACAATGCCCGGGATTTCAAAATTTATTTTTTTTAAAGTTTCAGTACAATTTATTATTATATGTAATTTTAAAAGGACAAGAAAAGGAGAAGACAAAATACGAATGAAAATCAATTCAAGACATGGAAAATTGGTACGTGGAACATCAGAAGCTTAGCAGGGAAAGAAGAAGAGTTAGAGGATGAATTTATAGCAATGGGTGTAGATATATTGGGTATTACTGAAACAAAGAAAAAAAGGAAGGGACTAAGTAAAACGAAAGAAGGACATGTAATGATATACAGTGGCGTTCAAGAGGATCATAGAGCTGCTGCGGGAGTTGGTTGTTTAATACATAAGAGATTAGAACGGGAAATATATGATTGGAATGCATGAACAGAGAGAATTTTAACAATAGAATTACGAGAAACGAACAAGTCAATAAAAACAGTAATAGTGGTTTACGGACCTAACGAGGATCACAAAACAGAAAATAAAGAGAAATTTTGGAAAGACTTAATGAAAGCAACTGAGGAAGCGAAAGGAATGATATTTATAATTGGGGATTTTAATAGTAGAGTAGGTAGAAAGGACGAGATATATAGCAGACCTATAGGAAGACACGGAGAAGACATAAGAAACAATAACGGTAAAATGATGTTGGACTTTTGTGTAATGAACGACCTTATAATCACTAATACTCTATTTGAACATAAGGAAATACATAAATATACCAGAGAAGTAATAAGTAGAGGAGAGAGATCCATGATAGATTTTATATTAGTGGAAAATAAGAACAGAAAAATAATTATGGATACACGAGTCAATAGAGGGCCTGAGATTGGCAGTGACCATTACGTAGTAATAACAAAAATTAGAGAGAAAAAGGAAAATCGAGATGGCAAATAGTATGGATGGACTAAGAAAATTTGAAACTGAAACAATAAAATCGTATAAATTAAGAAATAAGAATATTGCGCGACAATATGAAGAAGCAATATCAGAAAAGTTAAAAAACGCAGAAAGAGATAATGCGAATAAGAATATAAATCAAATATGGAATTCTTTGAAAAACACAATCATAGAAACAACTAAAGAGGTATGCGGAGTTAATAGGAAAATAAACAATAAGAAACAGACGGCATGGTGGTCAAGCGAAATTAAGGCACAAATAAAATTGAAGAAAAACTCTTGGAAGAAATATTTGTTAGATAAAACAACCAACATGACATATATAAAACCGAATGAAATAAAGTGAAAAAACTTGTGATGGAAGCAAAAAAGAATAGTTGGAAAGAATTCGGGGAGAGAATGGAAAGAAACAGCAGAGAGAACCAAAAGCTATTTTATGGAGTATTAAAAGCTTGTAGAAAAGAAAAGAAACAAGAAATACAACATATAAAAGACAAAGATGGGAATTTGATAACAGAGCAGGAAAAAAATATTAAAACGTGGAAAGAACATTTCCAAACACTATTAGATGGAAAAAATGAGATGGACGAAAGTGCAACTAAACAAGTAGTAACAACAGAAGAAAGTAGTAAAATAATAAGCATGAATGATTTAGAGGAAGCAATACAAAAACTAAAGAACGGTAAATCACCAGGATACGATAAGATAACATCGGAAATGGTAAAGAATATGGGGAATAAGGCAAAAGAAACAATGCTACATTTATACAATAAAATATGGGAAGAAGAAGAGTTACCTGATGATTGGAAAATGACGCTGATTACTCCGATTTTCAAGAAGGGAGATAAAAAGAACTGTAATAATTACCGAGGTGTATCTTTAATAAGCACAGCCATGAAAATTTTTGAACAAAAACTACAGAAACACCTGAGAGAAACAATTCAAGATACCTTGGAAAAATCCCAAAGTGGATTCAGGTGCGGTAATAGCACACAACATCATATTTTTTCCATTAAACAAATTACAGAAAAAGCAATAAAAGAAAAGCGGAAGGTGCTATTGACTTTCATAGATCTCGAAAAAGCGTTCGATAAGGTCCCAAGAGAAAAACTATGGAATACTTTAAAAGAAAGGAACATAGACGATAAAACTATAAGAATAATTACAAAAGTGTATAAGAACATTGTTAACGCAGTAATAGCAAATAATAATGTATCAGATACCTTTACAACACAATCAGGACTACGACAAGGAGGAAGCCTAAGTCCAATATTATTCATAATTTTTATGGACGATATTATTAAGAAATGTACCAAAAAAAGTGGGAAATTTTGTGTTCTCGGAAGGAGTGTTTGCAGATGACATCGTTATAGTTGCCGAAAACGAGACAGATTTGCAACACAATATCAATATATGGTATAAAGAACTAGAACAAAAGGGACTGAAGCTAAACATAAACAAAACAAAAGTGATAGGCCATAGGGAATGAAAATATAGAACTTAAAATAGAGATTGACGGAGAGAATATACAATAAGTTAATACATTCAAATATCTAGGAGTAACTCTAGACGAAAATGGAACACAAGAAGCAGAAATAAATGAAAGGGTTGAGAAAACAATGAATTTGTACTATACTATGCAAAATAAATTCATAAATAAAAAAGAAATATCACAAAAAACCAAAATTAAAGTATTTAAATCAATTATTAGACCCGTAATAACTTACGGCTGCGAATCATGGATACTAAATGAAAAACAAAAAAGTAAAATACAAGCAGCAGAAATGAAGTTCCTGAGAAGAGTTCGAGGAGTAACGAAGAGAGACAAAATCAGGAGCATAGATATAAGAAAAGACCTAAACATAAAATCGACTCTAGAATTTATAGAAGAAAAACAGTTAGAATGGTGGGGACATCTATTGAGAATGGAAGCATCGAGGCCAGTAAGAAAGATATGGGAGGCGAGAATACAGAAAAATAGGAAGCCGGGAAGACCTAGGCAAACTTGGGACGATGTAATAGGAAAAATATTACAGAAATGGTTAGCCAATTACAATCATTTTAGTTGTCAAAAATTATGGGCTACAACTTCTAATAATTGTTAACTACAATTACTTAACTATAGTTTATCTGTTATCTAACTGGAGTACTGAAAGGGTGCAAACAACTACTTGTCTTCTTTACGTTTTATCTGCAAGCTACCGATTCATACAACACGACTTCATAATATGAGAGTGGCAGACATAACAGATGATAATAACGCCTTTCTCAAAAACACCTATAAATTATAATATTATAAATAACTCTTCTTTTTCTACTTATTAATATACTTACTTACTGAATAATTTCAGTAAATGCCAGAAAAATATTATCATCTGTCACTACCGTATTCTAAAGTTGTGTCGTTTGAATCGGGAGCTTCCGGATATCACCTAGCCAAAACAACGAGCTATTACCGTGTTAGTATTGCTCTAGCTCGATAATAAATATAGTACAGCATAGTAGTTATTTCAAAAACCATCAAATAAGTAATGTTAGGATTAAGTTTTTTTTTTGGCTAGCAGTTACTGTTTAAGTATATAGTTAACAAGGAAAGTAGGAAACTAATAATACGTATATGTTTTTCTTATTTGCAGGATATTGCAATTGTGTGAATTAGCGATTTAATTACCACGCTAGCTTTTCAAAAATTGTGTAATAAAAACTGTAAAGGAATATTTTTATCAATAAATATTTACCCCTTTTGATTTCATAATTTATAGGTTTGAATATTTACTGATAAACATATGTTTCTTTACAGTTTTTACCATACCTAATTTTTTAAAAAGCTAACATGCACATCAGCGAAACGCCAAAATAATTTTGTGTTTTCATTATGGGTCAGATATTACCAAAAAATTAATTCGCACAATGAATGAAATGTGAAAAAAGGTAAAACTGATTATGATCTATGTGATACCTAATTATCGTTAGCTATTTAAGAGAGATATGTTTTTTATATTTTTGTATGATCTCTTACAGCTGCAAATACTACGAAAACTGATATAACTGAAGACACACAGACATGATAATTAATATATATATATATAATATACCTACAAATACTTACTCATTAATGGTTTTTTTTCGGTATGATAACGACCAAGAAATAATTAAAATAATTATTACAAAACGAATTGATGTATTTCTGCTAATAACTGTAATAATTAAGAGGAATTTTTCCTGGATGAGAGCTCTACCATTTGAGCTAGCGAGGAATGTGTAGGTTCGTGCGGCAAATCGACATATGACGATATCAGATCTTGAAAGGCCGGCAGAACGGCGAATATGCAAAGATTGCAAGCTATGCAGCATGCAATTTTTGCAATTATTGCAAAAGTTAATGACGACTGCTGTCGAACCGAAGAGATGCATTTTGTGTACAGAAAAAAATGACTTTTTAATTCTAACTATGAAACAAATATACACATGTACAGTATAATATAAACCTTTGTTGTTTGGGTTTTCCTGGCCAGTCAAGTTGTAATTTTTTTTTTTAAATAAAAGCATATCGGCTTGTCTGGTGGTGCGGTGTCACTTCTTGATAGTTATCTTAATAGTCGCAGACAGGTGGCGAGGCTCAACGGTGTTACTTCTAGTTGCTTCACACTCTCGCAGAGAATTCCTCAAGGATCAATTAGCTCCCAACTAACGATAAACTTGAAATACATATTGTATACTTCTTTCGTTACAGTACTTATATTGATTTATGTTATAAAAGAAAATCTGAATAACATTTTGGATTTTGCTATACATCTATTTTTTTTTAATAAATAGGATCGTATCATTTATGTTTGTTTAATAATAATAATAATAATAATAATAATAATAATAATAATAATAATAATAATAATGCTTATTGTCATTCGTTCGTAAGAACATCGACATTGTCAATAAGCATATAAATAGATTCACATATATATTATAATAAAACAGACATACATATGGGAGTCAGACAGAAAATTGAAAACTATGCACGTAGATACTCGTATATACTACAAAACGTGTTGTTCAGCAAATAATTAACTACCGCCCATCTAAACAAGTTAAGTGAAGATATGTCCTTTATTTGCTTTGGTAGTTTGTTAAAACATGATACAGTCCTATAATAAGGGACATTTTCAAATAGTTTTGTGTGGTGGGCAGGCACGCTTATTTGTAAATGGTTAATGTGCTAACGTCGTATACAAATTTTAACATGTTTTTTGTAATTGTACACCAAGAGTGATCCTTTGCCCGAACGAAATATCTATTTTTTTCTACCTATCAAAGGTTTGTAACATAATTGACAAACAACAATATGTTGTGAAAAATAAAATGGAAGTCATCTATTAGATTAGATTAGATTAGATTAGGATTGGGGTGGCCTATCGACCTGTTTCACCGCGACCTTTTCAGATCTATTGTGATCCCCTTTTTTTCTAGAGGACGCTCTCTAATTTGGCCCTCTTAATTAGGCCTATCATCTTTGAGAGCGGCTTCTTTATGTAGCTACTAGTTGTGGGGTTCTCCTCCCCAAGCTAGTCATCTATTACTCATCTATTACTTATAATCAATATTCACTTCAAATATAAAACTTGAAAAAGACATTAAAAAATGTTGAAAAGTTGTTAATTTAAGGGAATTGCCTTTCATTAAGCCATAAAATAAAAATTAACATTTTGTCGCATTATTACGTATATAGTGTTGGGAACGAAACTTTCATCATTCACGGTAAATCGTCCGCTTTATTTAATATGACTTCAAGCAGTCGACTTCATTCATTGCGTGAATGAAGGGCTTGTGCAGGAAGTAAATCTTTCACATTGGTTTCACAAGAATAAACGTGTAGTAACCTGTTTGTATGTAAAGAATTTACTATTTATTTTATTAATAAGTTATTATTAATATAGGTTAAATTTGCCAAAAAACTAAATTGTAACCTACTATAAAAGCCACGCCGTCAACGGAGCTGCTTGCTCCTGCCTTTCATGAATTATTCATTTATATCGTGAAAGCAGTGAGTCTTCGTTTCATTAGTTATGTGGCTTCGCACTGCAATATTTACTTATAGCTATACAGGCGAATGAAACCAGGTTCATCGCAACACTAGTATATAGTATACTAGTAGTATCAAAGCAAAGTACGAATATTTTACCTATTTTTTATTTTAAAATATTACCGTTACGTTCTTGTTTTATGTTTAAATTGTTTTATTATGGCCCTGTTGTACATCAAAATGGCAGCCCTCATGTGATCCCAACGCTGCACATCCCTAAATTCTATTTATTTATTTTCCTTGCCTATAGAACCTGCCGATAGAATAATACTCAAAGACCAAATGTGGAAACCCATTTAATAGCCTACACTGTTGAAAATTTTAACACTTTTTGACTAATTTAATAGTTAAGGAGAGGTATACACTCTTTTCGTGTTATTTTGTCGAGAACTATACGAGTTTAAATTTGACGAGCAAAGATAGTCAAGTATTGTCTATTGCTAAGGAGTTATTTTGTCCAACTGACATGTGGAATTACAAAATACTTCTAGTCACATTTTATTTGATCTAGACTAGACAAATTACAAGAGTTTACAATGTATCTAGGTATATGTACTGTCCTTGAAGCTAATTAAATGCGGAATTTTATAATAATAATAATAATATAATATATTTGTCCAAACAGATTATAAAATCCAATTAAAGGACAATATAGGTACAATGTACAATATATTAAAAATAAATAAATAAATAAAATAAAAGTAGATCTACTAATATAACTAATGTTAACAATTAGTGTATACTTACAGTAATAGCAGTAAGAACAAAAATTAACTACTGTTTAGGGAACAAACTGGTCAAAATGTTCGAAGAGGGATACCTTTAACTGTTTTAAGTTATTGAAATGTACATATATCATTTATGTGAAAGATTTTGTTGTAGTTGTTACAAATGACATATAAAGGCGACTTAAGCATCAAATTGGTTCTAGCAAACGGCAAATAAAAAGCAGCGGAGGGTCTAGTGGATATCCGAGGCACCAAGAAATTACACTGGGCCAAAAGCTTAGGACAATCGACAAAGCCGTGGATTAGGTTGAACAAAAAACATACACTAGCACATATACGCCTACCTGACAACGATGGCATTTCAAAGCGAGCTAGTAGTATGGAGAGGTTGAAGTTCCTCTGTGGATAGGTGTTATCTATTTGAAACCACAAAAATTTAGCAAATCTACGCTGTATTTTCTCCAATTGACATTTGGATTCCATACAATATGGATACCAAATAAGACTTCCGTACTCTAACCGCGATCTTACCAGAGAAAAGTATAAAGATTTAAGGAGAAATACATTAGAAAAGCATCTACTATGGCGAACAACAAACCCAAGCTCTGTTTCGCTTGCTTACAAATTGTTTGAATATGATTTGTAAAAGTTAACTTGCGGTCAAACAAAATACCCAAGTCCCTAACAAGAACGGTCCGGGCCAAGTTGACGTTGTCTATATTGTAATTATACGTTATGAAATTAAGTTTTCTAGTAAAAGTAACAATCTTACATTTCTCTATATTCAGGGGCAAGCTATTGGATTCACACCATGAAGAGAGCCGATTTAAATCTGTCTGCAAAGCAGTACAATCACTAGAATTGCTGATGCTTCGATATAATTTTAAATCGTCTGCAAATAAAAGTTTGTGAGACGAAATGACGCCGGGAAGATCATTGATAAAAATAAAAAACAGCAAAGGACCCAAATTTGAGCCCTGTGGAACACCTGATGTTGCAATATTCCGTTTTATATGATTTTAACAACTCTTTTATTTCTTAGTGCTATAATATTCTCTCTTTAAGACGTTTTCTCAATTATAAATATGCAACTACTCATTCAAAAGTTTTGGTTTCAACTAAATGTGTCAATTTTAAAATGATTTTTTGAGAACCATTATAAAATTAAGTGAATGTTTATGCTATTTAACTCAAATCTGAACTAATTATGTAAATAGATGTCCCCAATACATCTTTATTTCTGTTCTATTAAACACACGTAGTCGACTCGTCTGGCAAAGTTTGTAAAAATCAACACTAAAATATTTGACTAGCGCAAAATTAACGCCAACACCGATAATATTTTCAACAGTGTATTGTGGCAGGACCAAAATTAGGTGCAAATGCTGTAAGATTACAAGGTATTCATTATGTTTTCATTTGGTGGCGGAAGATGTAATATTTATGTACGTTAAACGGCAAAGCATACGGATACACATACAGTTTCTTATTTAGCACCGGTAAATATTCTTCAGAAGTAAAAACACGTGGGCTAATGTGCTGTTCTTATTGAAAAACATTTATTTTTCACTAGGACAGATACCAAAAATAAAATCGTTGAATTAATTGACTATTAATAAAATAAATAAAGTAAAATTTTATACGCGAAGATTTATCTGCCTCTCCGAATATCATGTTAGGCGTAGATTACATTTAAATTAATCGAGTTATGCATATAAATTCTTTCGTGCTGTTAAGTTTCATGTTTTATACGCACGCGGATAAGTTTTTTTTTTCCCTGGCAGGCGATATTTTCTCTCCGCACTTATCAATTAAATAGTGTCGACAACGTAATTTTTATTAATTAATGTTACTTCGAAAGCGATATTTTATTGTGCCACCAAATACGGAATTACAAATGTCAACTTCGGGCTATCTGCCGTACAGCGGTGTAAGCAACAGCGTACGTTCCACTTTCTTTACGGACTTCGTGCGCTGTAGAACAGGAATTGCCGTGTAATTAGCTGGCTGACGCATAAAATTGAACATCGCTCTATATTAGATAAGGAATTGTCAAGGCAAAACTTTAAAAAGCAATTATCTGTTGGTAGTGCGTGTATTGAAATTTAAATTAGCCGCTTACTAATTAAGGTATGTAAATTGAGATCACAGATTACAAGTGGAGTATAGAAAAAGAGTGTCACAGAGTCCATTAAAAGCTAGTTACACTTATCTAATATGCAGAGAGTACTGTTATCTGCAATAAAAGACTAGTAGATTACTCATTATTTACATCTGTTAATTACACAACATAGTTTTCCTCAGTTTTGCTTTGATTTATTTGCAAACATCTTTTCTCAACTCTGTACGGTATTGTACCTTGGACTAGTGTTACGGTTTTTTTGCTTCGCTTACCTCGATTTAGTTCTCCGCTAGTCTTTTCGACAAGCTTTTGTAACCTTAATTTCTTCTATTTCCGTACTCTACCTTCAGAGATGCTCCTACGTCTTGTAAACATTATCGTTTAATTTTTGGCTTTCAAATTGTGTTTTCTTTCCCCTGTTAGAGTGGTACAGCTAGAATTTGTATCTTTTATTCTCATTTACTTACAGATAGTTTCTTATACTTAATACGGTCTTAGGTTTTCGTTTAATTTCTTCCAATTTTAGTAAATTCCTTCAATTCCCATGTTTTGACAGTTGACGTTTTCATTTCTAGATAGGTAGATCTGTTTGTTTTGGACATGCCGGCATTATCGATTTCCACGCAGCGATAGATGTGTTCGATTTGTTTGATTGATCGTGGTTTTATCTAGATCTGCCCTATTCTGTGTTTACATCTTTTCGACATTACATCGAGGGCACCTCCATGTCTTTTTACTCGTTTTATTTATCTGTCTTCTGGTTGGTTGCGTGACGTATTTCTTGCGTCCACTTCCTGCTTCATATTGGTGGTTATTTAGACGCGTTCTTACGAGTACATGTTCCTATCTTTGAAATTTTGGATATTTTCACACATCTGTGGATTTTATTGGAAGATTGCTTGAATTAATCATTGGCCGTATCTTCGTTTGTGTTTGAAGTGGAAACTTCGTGATTATCACGGCAGATGAGTTCGATAATTTGGGATATAATTTGAGAACCCACGCGTCTGCAACGCCATATCTGTTTCTTTCTTCTCTTCGTTGTAAAATCTCGTTATTTAACGATAAGCAGGATCTTGTCATTCCTTTTAAAACACTAATTCTGAGGTTTCTGTGTTTTTAGAGGTCTTTATAACCCCCTTATTTTTGAATTCTGGAATTTTACCTTCGTTTTATGTGAGAATTTGAACACCCACGTGCGGCTGAGGACTTCTGCGACTCTTTAAGTCCTTCGGAGAACCCTACATTCTTTGAAATTTACCCGGACCACCTGGTTTTGGGTTATTACCGAGTCAGCCCAGAGGCTACGATCTGTCAGTCCCCATAGGAGAGGATCTCTGCGCCCCGCTACCAACTCACCGAGGGCAAAGCTAAGAGCACGCTCTCTTTCTTTTTTTTTTTTTGTAACCTTTCCGCGATTATAATAGGAAACCACCCCCGATCATTTAGTTTTTTTTTTGTATTTAATGTAATACAGTAAATTTTATATGTTGTGCCTAGAATCGGAGGATGCTACCTAACGTTAATTTAGTAAAATAGTTTAATCTCAATTCGGATATTCATTTACTCTTTCATTTACTTCTTTGTTCCCTTTACTCACTTAATTTGAATCAATTGTCAAACACCATCCGATTGAATATCGGCTTGGCATATACAGGATGTTTATTCACATTTTCACCATTCAAATATTTAATTCTATTTTTGTGTTTTTGTAAACGTAACATTTCAATCAATTTATAATTTAAGAAATTTTGTTTGTACAAGTCCATGTGAGCGGTTCGCGTTGACCATAGCGTTCGGCATTCGTGTCCTATCTTAGGACAACCTGTCATTTTTTCTTCCGTATTTAATGTCAATTCGACAACAACATTGCTCCTTTTGAGCTTTATTTCTTTTTATTTGTTTATTTATATGTCAAGATTTCGCATTAAAAATTATATTTGATTTGTCAATAAACTCATTCTTTTATTTCTTTGTGTGTAAACATTTGCAACCCGCTGTACCCCCGACTTTTATTTAACACCGTGGATTCCTGCTTATCTTGGGGGCATGACACTTCATTTATGAAAACTAAATTATTACAAATCATCCTAACCCCGTGCTCCACCTGAAAAGGTACTACACGAGGCTACCTATTCTAAGTACTATATGGGTTCCATAACAATTGAAATGATCCTACTCTAACTAAATAACTTCCCTATGATTTTTAATAACAAAAATATAATACAGTAGCCTCGCGACCATACGAATATTACTTTTGAGAAATGATAAAAATTGTGAAATGTGATTAGTTCACATAATCGCGAGTCTACTGTAAATCAGTCAGCTATCAGTTATTATTAAATGCGTCCATGGAACGACTTTCGTTATCTCCCAGCATTCGCCAAGGACACTGATTATATATAATATAATTATATAAAATCAATGGCCACGGAGTAAGGGAAAACCATGGCAAAAACCTTACTCTGGGAGGATCTGGGAAGAAGTCCCAGACCTTATTACTGACAGCCACAAATTATTATTATCCTTCTGAGTGCATGACAGGGTAAGTAATCCTAAGCAGGTGGCGCCGAAATTTTTATCCATCTTGGGTTTGTATTTCTACCAACCCACTCCCTCGCCGATGAGCCGGCTGGCACCCTGCATCATTGCCGATTATCATTCCATTTATTCGAAGGTTTGTAAAGCGGAAGTGCGTTACCTTTTCTGTTTTGATTTTAAGTTCTTGCCTCGCGATTTTCACGGTACTCGACCGTTACTTTCGGTGCCGGAAATTTAGGTAACACTAGGTTGTACCTCAGGTTACTTAAAATTAGACGGGGATCCATATAAATAGTGGTGCGTTATTCTCGTAGTTGAAGTAATGGTTCATTTAATATGTTATTTTTCGTTTCGATTTTGAATGCTTATTTTGTTTTATTCACACGTAAATAAAATCAGCGTGCCAATTGGTCGAACTACGTGTGCATTTAAGCCAAACCTACCTTATTTATAAGTTCATTGTGAAGTGCTGCCTCTGGTGGTAACATTCGGTATTGTCAAGAAATTCCGACAGGCTAAGGCTACTCAATTGCCAACGTTGTAAAAACAATCACATGGTAGCGATAAATAGTGCGGAAATAGCGCACGGCATTAAACGAAATATAACTTTCCGATCTAACCTGATAAGGGAACACCTAGCGTCAATAATCTGATCAATGTACAATTAGCTCAAGAAATTATGACCCAGATTCGTAAAACGAATTCGTAGACGTAATTCTAACATATCTACTTTAAATGCAATGCCATCGTAATCTGCGACGGAGAGGGCTATCGCTCAAAAGATAATACCCTTTACGGTGCGCGACAAAGATGCCACCCTGAATTAAAACCTTTGTAGTTGCCGTCAAAGGATTTTATATAATAATTCTGATGTCTAATTCTCTTGTTTATGAAATTTTATTTGAATCAACTGCTCCTATTTCGTTTTTTCTTATATTTCAATTATTATTAACTTTACTTCTCTTTGGTTACCTGAGTGCGTTATATTAGTATTTATAATAAACATATTTAAACAATAATTTATTTTTGTAGACAATTTTAGTTTAAATTATTTTATTTCGGTGATAATAGGGTATATATGTGTAACTTACTATCACATGAATAAATAAATGTCCACAATCTCTATACATCTTTACGTGTTTAGTTATATACAATAAGTACAAAAGTAAGAATATTGAAAAACAAGCGGTTTACTTGCTAATTTCTCATTCACTTGAAGGGACAAACTTTCTATGGAAAAATTCCTAGAATAACAAAATAAAATTATAGCTAGATACTTTTTGTAATTATAGGTTTACCAATAACCAAAACAATTTCATGTATGGTCTTGTTCATATTTTTCATTTTACTATTAAGTCGAATCATCTTAATTTTTAAAGTTTAAAAGTCAAAACATGTAATCTACACTTTATGCAACAATTCCAACAAACATAATTCGATTTGTGCCATCATAAAAAGCAGTAGAAATAAAATATTAAAAGAGAACTATTTTTTTTAATAAGTATTAAAATAATTTTTAATAATAAATAAGGTTTTTACATATTTTCTAGACGTTGTCAATAAAAATTGCCATTTGGCATTTATGTCTGATAGATTATTTAGTATTAATCCATATTAAGAAATTTTTATAAAACTAAACCTTAAACAGTTATATGTAACTGTGGTAATGGTTTCAGTAAATTTACCTCTTCAAATAATTATACAAGAACACATTTTAAATATTTGCACAAATTATGCTATCTGGTCACATGCGAGTAATCGATGGCTAAAATAAACAACAAAGGAAAGGTATATATGCCGACAATTGTTCCGAAAGGTAATCCCTTTGATGTTAGCCGACAAAGATGCCGAAACATTTTCAGCTAGATTTACATTCGCAGTGTTTTGCTTTACAGAGATTGAGAGGATTCAATCCATCACAAAAAAAAAATGTTTATTTTTATATTTTAACTAATATACTGTACATACGGCGCCGTGGGATTATAATTCATTACCAGAAACTGGCGCACAAGATTATTTGGGTTGGCCGCCCCTGATATAGGTGATAAGTTTGTCACGTCTGTTTGAATCTCAAAATGCGTAAAATTATATAAATTTTATGTTTAATGGCCATTCTCTTTATCCTTTATTTAAGTTGGCTATCAGTATTTTGGTAATTATATACCTATATAAAAATACAGCATTGTTATTAAAGCAGGTATTTAAACACAGTTTATTAAATGTACTCCCGAAAGATATCATGTAAATCAAGGCATTTTACAAATAGTTACCTATGGAAATCCGGTTGCTCAAATGACAAAGCGGTAGCAATATTACGAGATTGCTGTTGGAAGTTGCAAAAACATCGATTCAGGTTATATCCATCGTCAACAATATTACGCTATAAGTTAGTAATGATGAACGTTGTTATTTGCTTCAGACAGTTTCTTATCCTCCTAAACATCCCATTTTAGTTTGAAAATATTCCATTAACTTTATTTGGAAGAATTAAAAGCATATGAGCCTATAAATAATTCATCCTCGCCGCGAGCGCCATTGCACTGAAATTACTTCGAGGATTTGTTATCCACGATGATGATAATGATAGGAATTTCCATTTTGATATTATATTAAGTAGGTAGTACGATAATTTACCATATATAGAAAGGATTTAACCGGCAATGGATATTACTGGCGGGAAATTAATTCATAGATGCGAGTTCTTAAAGTAACGTCAACTTAAAAGGCCTTAGTATTCCGTAAGAGCCTCCTCTCGTCCTGTGATCGTCCTCGTATCGTTGTCGTCGTAATTATAATCGTTGCCGGTGAGTTAAAAAAAGAAGACGGTAGGCGAACTAAATATGCTCCTCCGTACATCATAAACTGATGCAACCGATCGGCTCTCGTCCATAAATAACAGGAGCATAACAATAAAAATAATCATTATTGCCGCGGTGATGTATTTCCGATTGACGAAACGATCGGCGATGATAAAACTCCTGCACAAAACGGTCTCCCTACGGTGGAAGTCATAACCGCTCTTCTATATGGAAGCGCTTTTGCTCTCAGCGTCGGTTGCCGTGTCGCGTTCTGATTTATTCCCGGAGAATTCTCACGGGAGCGCTCATCTCCGCTCTTCGTCCATAACTACACCGCGCTTCTTTTCTCTGTAGATATGATTTAAGATTTGCACATTCCGATGGACTTTTATGTCGTTGGAGGGCATAGGAACAACCGGCCGAAGAGACGCTCTACAATTCCGGCCAATCGGATTGTACTCACCAAAGACTCGCACGCGGGAATAAACATCATTTCTAAACAATCAGATTGGAGAATTTAAGATATGGGCAAAAAAACAATAAACATGAAAAGTGTACTCGTTATACATTTCTAAAAAAACAAAAATCTGGTGCGGAGTAGTATATTACATAATGAGTACGGAAAATGACAAAAAACGCACGAATGGGAAGAAGATACCCCATGACCGCGTTGGACATTTTCCGACGAGTTATACACAGCTAGGAGCACGGAACTGTGGACACCAATAATAATTGCAAAGACTGCAAGCTTATTCGCCGTCCTGTCGGCCTTTCCAGATCTAATATCGACATAGTTCGTTATATCGCTCGAATCTATACGCTCCTCTCTGGTCTAATTGGTAGGGCACTCGCCCGGTAAGCGAGAGGGTGTAGGATCGAATCCTGCGTGAGGAGAAAATTTTTCTTGGGAAAAATTCCTCTTAATCATTACAGTTATTAGCAGAAATACATTTATTTGTTAATTTCTTACTGTAAAAAGCTTGCAATCTTTGCATATTCGCCGTCCTGCCGGCCTTTCCAGATCTAATATCGACATAGGTCGTTATATAGCTCGAATCTACACGCTCTTCTCTGGCCTAATTGGTAGCGCACTCGTCCGGTAAGCAAAAGAGTGTAGGTTCGAATCCTGCGTGAGGAGAAAGTTTTTCTTGGGAAAAATTCCTGTTAATAATTACAGTTATTAGCAGAAATACATTTATTTGTTAATTTACCAATAATAATTGCTTGATGTAAAATGTTTTTTTGAATGTTACGTTCAAAAAAGTATATACCTAGGGTAAGTCCGGTATAGTTGCCCCTCAGTCGAAGACGCCCCGCTACGATAACTACGCTACTGAGTAAAAGGTGGCGCCACTACCGCTATATATGATTCTTAGTGAACGCCGCGTTATCTGTGATACTGTTTTGCTGTTAAAAAACCTTACACAGGTAAGTTATTTATAAAAATCTATTTTCAATGTATGAAAAAAAATATCGATGTATTTTATGTATGCACGTACGTCATGTTAAAGCATTTCAACCGCTGTTTTTGCTTTGTTATACGCTTAAGCTGTTTATAGGTTAGGGTTTCCACTGAATTTGCATGCAATAGCGCTAAATTTGAATTTGATATTTAGGTGGGGCATCTATCCCGGATGATTGGGAAAGATGCCCCGGCTAAATCAGTAAATGACGCCCCATTTTTAAAAACTTTTTTTTATTGTTAAAGCATGCCAACTACATACCAACGAAAGTCAGACAGGGGAAAATGGACGGAGCAACAATTAATTAGTGCTATTGAAGCCATAACCAATAAAATTAATGGGAACCAACGAAGCATCGCCCACGTTCAATGGAGTTCTGAAGGAGTGTCCACTGCTAGAGTGAAAGGTCTGAACAAGTAGGTATATTTGCACTTGTGATTAACTTGCACAGTTTTATGCACTCGTCCGTTCTCATACCTTCCTATATTCATCCTTCTATCCAATCATTTAACAATTTCATCTAACCATCCACCCATCCATCTATCCATCGCGATCCGTCTATCCATTTATTCGTCCCTCCGTCCCGCTTGCATCATGAAAGGCAAAAATAAAAAACCATAATACGAGGATGGAATGCCCCCCGGGTCCATCGTATATATGTCAGAGAAATCTGCGTACATAAACTCCAGCATATACATGGAGTGGTTAAAAAATCATTTCTGCTGCTGTTCAAAATTGGATGAAAGTGAATCCGTCGCGCCAAGTCAAACGTTTGCAATTTGGACAGCTTCTTTATGAATCTTGGACGAAAGCAGCTACACCAAAAAATGCAATATCTGCATTTAAAGCCACGGGAATTTATCCATATGATGCGCATGCCATACCCGATTATGCCTTTTTGTTGCCTGAAGAGAGTACCAATACGCCAAACCCAGATAACAACCTGCGGCAAGCGAGATCTAACGAGAACAGTGGTGTTCTAAACATAATCGAAAATAGGCTCCAAACAACAGTTTCAACTATAGGTTCATCAACAGCGCCAACCCAGATTCCAGTTTCAACGATAGAAAATCCCTTGCCAGGTCCATCTTGGGCACCCGATGAATTCAGTGAACAGGTTCAAGAGCAGAGTACGACAGTTGAAGACACTCCCGGAAAAGTCCTAGAAAAAATTAATCCGGTTCCAGTTGTTAAAGTACAAGAAGTTAGAAAATGTTCGTCTCAAGTTGCAGCGGTTATGACTAGCCCAGATTTTTTAAATGAAAAGAAAAGTAAGATTCAGAAGAAATGTGAAAAGCTGAAGAATCCACAGACGAATAACAAAAACAAAAAACAAAGAACGAAAAAGAGGTGTGAAAAAGTAGACTCGGAGACGGACATGGATGCGAGCGTGCATTATGAAGATGATGACTGTGACATTAGTGAGGAAGATGATGCTGTATGTGTGGGATGCGAAGAGAAGTATGCGAACACAAAAAAGAATGATGATTGGTTTCAGTGTGTGCATTGCAAAAGATGGTCACATGATGGTTGTTCCAAATACGAAAACCTTTGCCATTTATGCGGGAAAGTGCTTACACGGAAGAAAAAAAACTAATATACTAATATAGTACTAATATTTTGTAAAAAATACTTTTTCTTATATTTGGAAATATCTTACTTTCCGTTAATGTTTAGTTTTAAGCAGATTTCTATCTATCCCTTGTCACTGGGGCATCTTAACGAACATTCTTGGGAATATAGGCTAACTTTTTAAGTTTCTTGTCCTAAAAACTATTTATGTTCAATACATTGTAAATTTGCATGTTTATATGAAAGAATATATGTTTAGTTATCGTATAGTGTAGCGTATGGCCTTATTTTTAAAAGTTTTATTAAAAAACAAGATTAACAAAAAAGGTGGGTCATCTATCCCGGACTTACCCTACTTCCTTTAAACAAACGTTCGTTGTTTTAATCACAACATAAGCTCTTTATTCAGAAAACAGATGGTAAATCTTCTTTGACAAAATCATTTGTTTAGAATTCAAGCTTTTGTATGCGTTCGTTGGAAATGAGCATGTAACTGAATTCAATTCTATCGTTTCTGTTACTTCAGCAATATTGTTTGTTTGATGCTTAACTATATTCTACCGTTGTGAATAACAGTATCAACCTTGTAAGTTAAAGCCAACAATATCGTAAAACTGAACCTCACCTCTATTTAAATTAACAAGTCTGTATGTTTGAAACTATATCTTTGTGATTTCATGGTTGCATGCTATGCTGATGATATCACCGTAATAATTTCGGAAAATGAAAGCAATATTGAAGCTCTTACAAATATTATGCTAGACAAAATTTTTGCATGGTTTTATGCTAATAAGCTATCATTAAATTAAGAAAAAAACAAAATACATCTTTTTTCCATATTTTGCAAAAAAAGTTGGATACACGTCTATTGATACACATTAATAATGAGCAATTGGAATCCTCTGAATCGGTAACCCTTTTGGGATTAACTCTTAGACCCACTCTAAATTGGGATAGTCATTGCCGATCATTAATACTTACCTTGAATAAATCTATTTTTAAACTTAGATCACTTAAAAATATAGTTTAGCCACATACTTTGAAACAAGTATATTATGCAGAATTCCATTCTCACCTACTCTACGGACTTCTACTTTGGGGATCTTGTGCCTCTGCAAAAAAGGTATTTTTTAAACAAAAAGCGGCGGTTAGATGTCTAGAGGGGGTTACTCAGTTGACGTCATGTAGGCCTTATTTCGTTTCTTTGGAAATATTAAGGCCGTAAGGTACTAAGACAACTAAAATTCGCTAGATGCTGCTAGTAGTAGTACAATTAAAGTATGTGATTTAACCACACTCCCCGAAATACCTGATTGGTTGTCTATAACCTACAGGCCAGTGTAATGTAAACAAAATAATTACTACGGTGCATATAATAAAATACGGTAATTTTAGATCTCCATTTCCAAAAGTAGAATAAATAGAAATAAGGTTCTTTCGTGCTGTGTTTCGGAGAGTGCGATTTATTGTACGGCTGTAATCATCGGGTGTGGAACAATATTTGCTTTGGGATGTATGTAGGATGTAATGCTTTAGAAGTTTGTACGATATATATTTGTATTTTAAGGTGGAATTCTATGCATATCTGTAGTGTCTGTAAAGTTACCTGCAACTCTGTAAGCATCTAAAATATATGGTTACAGATTTAGACATAATATTATAGGCGCTACACATGTGCACAGAATCCCGCCATTAGTCGCATTACACCTATAACGAATTATAGGTATAAGGAGTAAATACATAACCCCAGGTGCAAGGCTTGCATGTTATCGCTGCCAGCTACTTGCCGACTGCCGAAAGAGAAAGCGTTTTATTGATAGCAACCAATATGTATTAGAACTTAGGCGAGGGGGTGTGAGAGAGACAGCTATAGCAACGAAAAGGTTCGGCCCTCGATGTGTGTCCTAAGATTAGATTCCGCAATTGTACATCTACTAGCACTGTGTCTGTAATTACTGTGTCTGTATGGATTTTGTATGAAATAAATAGTTTTTTTTTTTAAAGAAAATTGTACTTGATTGATATCATATATCCAAACAAATATTGTTTGGCTATTAAGCTAAAGAATCTTTTTTTCTCAATGTAACCGTTTCTAAGCAGCAGCCAATGGTAGCTTGATTCGACGTAACTGACGTCGCTTTCCGCTGCAAGTTTTGGCGACATTCTTTGCTATTAAAATCAGCCCTATCAGCTGTATCTCTTGAAGTCATCTTGAATTATTCATAATAAATTTGGCGATAGATATTTTAAATCTCTCAATAAATGGGAAAATATAGAAATATCGTTCTAGAAAAAAAATCTAATGTATTGTATGAATAACATGATATTGATTGATAAATATCATAAAATAAATAATAATAAAAAGAAAAACTTTTGATTTCTTTTCTTTGATTAATTAGTAAATACAATTTAGGAAATTATATTTAATTCAGTACGTACTTAATAAAATAAAAACGCATTCTTGGGAATAGGCATAGATAGATATATTTTTAATTAACTTTTTTTTCCACGTACACTGAAAAACCGATTTAGTTGATAATATCAAATTTTGTTTAAGTTAACTAAATATTGAGTTAAATATGGGCAAACAAATATTAGATTAGTTCAACCAAATTATTTGTTCATTTAGCCCATTATTTATTTCAAATAACGAAATATTTTGTTGGATTAACTAAATTTTCGTGACAAAAATTTGTTTTGAAATTATCTTGTTGTTCTGAACAAATTGGTTTTTCCGTGTATAACAAAAACGTTTCAATGTTGAAACAACTTTTCCAATTTTTATAATAAAAACATAATCCTGGAAAAAAAAATTATTGTTACACGAGAAAATAAAACACGAAAAAACACAAAATTAGTAGCAGAGCACTTGAAAGAAAAACTTACATAATTCAATAATTCTTTTTAAAATGAATTGAAGTACATTTAGTCATTTTTTTCCTATGTAAGATCTAAAAGATATACAATATATACTGAAATAAAATAGAATTAAAAAAAAACAAAACCTTATTCATTCTTCGGATTTCTTGACTTCATTCCCCGTGGTATCCTCCCATCTATAATTTCTGGAAGTAGATATTCGTAGTCAAATGTATATAGTTTGGGCAGCATCACTTCTTTCCACAATGTTTCGTCTTTATGTATTCTTTCGACATGAAAGTCAGTCCTTGTGCACATGACGAAATCACAAAATTCTCTTTTGGTTATGTTAAGTTGGCCTTGTATTTGGTAATAATACCGATGATTCCTTTTGAGCCTATGAAATAAGTTTATAACCTACTATTTTGTAATTGTTTGACTTACTTTATTTGGTTGTCAACAAATATTTTTCTTTTTATTATTTACTAACTTATCCACCGATGAAAAACATTTTATCTCCACTATTCCGATATCACTAATTAATCCATCTGGTGAGGCCCCAAGAAGTGGACCCAGTGAGAACAAGTTGGTTACATTTACGTGAATTTAACGTTGTATTGGTTGAAACAACGTTAATGGTTATAATTAACACGTTTATTATATAACCAATTTTTAACTATACATTGAAGAAACGTTATATTAACTAAGAAATGTAACGGATAGTTTAAGTTTAACTAAAATAACACGTTGTAGTTGCATCGTTTATTTTAGGTTATAAAACAACGTTACAATATGAGAAATTATTAACTGAAATGTAATGCATAGTTTAAATATAACTAAAATAAAACGTTATAGTTTCACTGTTTATTTTACGTTAAAAAACAACGTTGAAATATGAAAAATTATTAGCTGAAATGTAACGCATAGTTTAAATATAACTAAAATAAAACCTTTTAGTTACACCGTTTACTCTACGTGAAAGACAACGTTGAAAAATGAAAAATTAGTGGCTGAAATGTAACGCATAGTTTAGATATAACTAAAATAAGACGTTGTAGTTTCACCGTTTACTCGTTGAAAGACGTTTGAAAGACAACGTTGAAAAATGAAAAATTATTAACTGAAACGTAACGCATAGTTCAAGTACAACTAAAATAAAACGTAGTTTCACCATCTACCCTACGTTAAAAAACAACGTTGAAATACGAAAAACTATTAACTGCAATCCAACGCATAAGTATAAGTATAGTTAAAATAAAATGGTGTTAAATTTGTTTGTTTTAAGATAAGATGTGCTTTTGCATGAATGAATGCAAAATGTATTTAACAATAGCTAACACAATTATTGTATTAAAACTGCACTACTGACGAATATATCATCCCTCCCCCATTTCAAATAAACTCTTCCACCCCTGTTGCGCATCTGCAACTTGCACGGTGCACTTGCAGTCACATGTTTACTACGCTAGTCGAGTGTTAGAACTTTTCTTTATCTTTATAACAAAGTTTTATATTAATATGTGATATGCAACAATCAGTGTATTTAACTAAACGGTGAGTAGCTAGGTACCCCATCAATTAAGTCTATCCAGGTTATATTTGCATATACGATGCACATTGCACGTATAATTATGTATATGCATATACAGAATTGGCAAAACAGCATAGTAACCATCTTAAAATAAGAACACTAATGTCAGAAAATTTAAGTATATTCTAAAATTTGTTCTTGAGGAACCTGGTTTCTTAGTATACACCACCTTCTTACTTTATTTTCAAATATATAGGTTAGCGAATGCTGATAGTTCTAAAATCTGGATTCTTGTGTAAAAGAAATTCTAATTACTGTTACATGACGTGGTTGCAGTGAAGCATAACTGGAAGGGAAGGAACACTTAGTTTTCACAAAACGGGAACTAGAGATAATACGGAAAGTATAGTAACAATATATAGTGAGTATTAAATACTTTCATTCATTTGTAATACAAAAATCTAGGAAACCAATCAAAGTAAACATTAACTTATATATATATCCCTAAAATTTACAGCCTGTAGTCCTTGATGTTACTTATGATACCTATTGTTTGAGTCTTCCGTTTAAAGTTACAATTAAACAATACATACATACAGCAGAAAGTGCAGTGAAGGACTGGTTGAAATATACCAAAGCCCCAATGGACTGTTTGGGTAGAAGAGCTGGATGTGCAGAAAAAGGAAAAATGTACATATCTATAAATGAAATGACCTCGTTACTTTCTTAGTTTTGGTAAAGAATTCTATTATCTTTTTATTATTATTATTGTAATTATTGCATTGTATTATATTCATAGGTAATTACATTTTAGTTTTTCTGAAGAAGCATTATGTTTCATTGAACAGCTTATCCTGAGTTCAATACTATGATGTGATCATTGAATGATTTAATTAAAATAAAATTTAATTTAGTATTGGACACTATGACTTTTAATCTATAACCAATTTTTTGTTATCACCACATAAAACGGCACTGTAAATATAAAGTAACACATCTGGAACTTGGTAAGTGTTGTACAGTTTCTATAAGGCAGCGTCTTAGAGCGCATGAATGCAACGAACCTGATAATTCACCTATAATTCATAAAGCTGTTGATTTTCATACATTCGGCACCTCACTAAATTATGCAGATGTGACGTTACTACTATGTGGTTATAAAGGTTTGATATAGAAATTTTATTAACCCTTCGTTAGTGTGGTGGAGTATGCCATACCACAGTATGTTTGCCTAAATACTGGGGTATGGCATACTCCACCACACTAACGAAGGGTTAAAGTTGAGTTTACGTTACCTGTAAATCGAATTTTTACGTTTTACATAGATGTTTTATGAACGTTAAACTCCACTTACCAATAAACCAATAAAATACATATTGTGCTAAACGTTTCTATTTAACGATATTTTCTATTAAAAATTAAACGTTAAAATAACATTAGCATATGACGTGAAATAACGCTTAATAAGTAACTTTTTGTCAACGTATTTTGTCGGGATATAGATATGTCGCTTCGACGTTGTCTATAAACGTTACGGAACGTTCGGTTACCGTTAAGAACAACGTTTTCTTAACGTTTGTGTTCTTATTGGGGGATTATTGGTGTCTATATAAAAACCGCATTTCGTTACCGTTGTGTTGGTTATTGTTTCATATTTTTCTATGGCAGTATTTTCTATTTATATATTCTTTATTTTACCAATTACTTTGAAATAAATTAAAAGAACGGAATGGCCGTATTGTATTACTTTGACGTGTTTAAGTTGGAAGTATTTATTTATTTATTATTTATTCTGTCCAACAGATACAATCCATTAATAGGACAAATACAAAGTTGACAAACACGATTACTAGCTATATACTTACATATTGGAAAATCTAAAACTAATTACAATACAGAATTGAAACAAAATGCACTACCCACAACACAAAAGAAAAAATATTATAATCTCGACATAGCAATACGTAATATTTCAGTCAAAGGCATAGAATTAATGTCAGATGCATCTGCAATATTGTTAAAATTACGACACATTCTAGATATTGGAGACGCGAATGCAATGTTCGTTCTAGGCGTTGAAAGAGAAAATAAAAGTGTACTGCCTCTTGCCGACATACGGGGAACAACATATGACAACTGTGAATGCAGCTCAAGACAATCAACGTTGTTATGGACGAGATTATATAAAAACTTTATGCTATCCAATGTATATGTCATATTTATCGATTTCATATTGAACTTACTTAAAAGTTCATTGTTATCATAACCTCGTTGTGGATAATTGCCTTCAACTCGGAAGTATAGATATTTTAAAAATTTCCTTTGAACTTTTTCCAACATGGTTCTACGTATCTCATAATAAGGATACCATATCAAAGACGCATAATTTAAGCGAGAATAAACGTAGGAATAATATAATGCTTTAATAGGTAAGATCTGTCTGAAGGAGTACGTGTTTCTAATTATAAAGCCTAATGTTTTCAAGCAACTGGACGTAATGTAGTTAATGTGCTCGGTGAAGGAAACTTAGAATCAAAGAATATTCCAAGATCCTTGATTGTGTAGCACCGATTTATTATAGAGTTTCCATAGCAATAGAGATGTTCAATGGATTTAATTTTTTTTCGAGAACGTCATAATTTTACATTTATTGATGTTCATTTGTAAATTGTTCTCTGCACACCAAAGCTCAATTTTAGTAATCTGTTGCTGCAAGTACTCACAGTCATCCGCGGTCTTGATGGAAGAAAAGATTTTCAGATCATCAGCAAATGCGCATCTACGACAGTCCACTCTCTCCAAGAGATCGTTAAAAAAAAGTAAAAATAGCATTGGTCCAATTTGATCCCTGTGGTACTCCGATGACGCATAGTACACACGCGATTTAAAATCCATTATAAGCAACGTACTGCGGTCTTTTACTCAAATAGGATTTGAAAAATTTAACATCGTATCACAGAAATCGAAATTCCTCAACTTTTTTAGTAGTATACTGTGATCGATACGGTCAAAAGCTTTTGAAATGTCAATATATAGTACATCAACCTGTCCGTGATCATCCAAGACTGAAGCTACAAATTGTGAGAAGCAAGCCAGATTTGTTACAGTTGATCGCTTCTCCATAAAACCATGCTGATAAGGCGATACTTTATGCTTTATAGTTGGATAAATTTTAGAATAAATAGTTGCCTCAAATACCTTAGCGAAATTGCATAGAATTGAAATAGGTCTATAGTTTGTTACATCTGACGGCGGGTCGCACTTGAGTACCCGGACAGACCTTTGATATTTTCCATATTTCGGGAAACACAGAAGTTCTCAATGCCAGATTGAAAATAAGAGTTAACGGAGGGCCCAGAACCGCTCTACAGTCTCTTACAAGAAAACTGGGTATAGCATCATGTCCTGAAGTCATTTTGTTTTTGAGTTTTTTTATGGAGGTATCTACATCGCTCTCTGTTAAAGTAATGTTGCGGTTTAAAAGTAGGTTTTTGTCCAAACAAGAGGAAATAGCATCTTGATTAGACCCATACACACTTCCAAAATACTGACCAAAACCGTCAACAATATTCTGAGGGTCGCTCAACTTTGCAGCATTATAATACAAAGATGTTGGAATCCGGGAATGACCTCGTTTACTTTGTATGAATGACCAGAAGGCCTGCGGATTGTCTGGAATAGAAGATTCAACCTGGCTAAGATATGCACTGTACGAACTCTTGATTTGCTCTTTCACAAGTGAGCGTAGTTCTTTAAATCTGCGAAGATCATCAATAGAGCCATACTCTCTGTGCTGCTTGTAAAATTTAGCTTTTAACTTTATGTTACTGATGATGTCATAATTGAACCAGGGGGGATACTTCCTACGAGGTGGTTTAAACTTTGGTACATATTGGTCAATTATAGAGTACAAGATGCTATAAAATTTGTCACATGCTGCATTCACATCATCATAAGATAACAAAAATGACCAATCGACATCCAATAAAGCGCTATAAAGTTTCCGGAAGTCAGCTTTTTTAAAATTGTAATTCTGGCAAGATAAGTTAGGTGAGAAACTGGTATAGCATGATTTACCAACATCTACAACTATGCTGAGTAACAACAAGTATTGCCTTATTAACTAGATAAACGACGATTTTATTTGCTGAGACATGCACAAGTCGATTACAAGAATGCAAGTACCTATAAATGTTGAACACTAATATTCAACATGTGTAATAATTCGCTACAACCATTAGTTTTGTAAATGCGTACTTTTATTGCCACTTATTTATAAAGAAAAAAAAATTAACGTCCAAGAATTTTCCGTGAAAACTAGGCAACGCAGTCGATTTCGTCGCAACCGGTGGACGGAACTTATGTAATATTAATTTAGACTACGTGCTTAACTCACTTATAATAATGATCTCGGAAGATCTATGGCGCTGCCACTATTTTCATCTATTCCTCGTGCTACGGTTCTATAGATACACGCCTTCTAAACGACATAATAAATCAAATTCCGATCTCCGCGGTATGTACCGACCTATAGTCACCGCTTATATTCACCTGATCGCCAGATGTGCGAACCGTATCTAAATATTTATCCTTTTGTCGGGGTAAACCGGCCATTACGGGCAATTACGAAAGTTTTGCGATGCGCTCGGTCGCGAAACGTACGGCGCTGAATGCGATACGTGTAGGCATTTCAGAGGTTATGGATTTATTTGCGGCGAAATCTTCGCATGCCGGTACACTCTGACATTTGTGGATATATGTACAACTATAGCCGGTCCGCCTTATACGATAGGTGGCGTTCGTGTCGTTCTAGTTCATTACAATTTGTGAATAGTTTTACCGGAATGCACTCCGCGATCGGGTTTATGTTTGAATTATTGGGAAATAGCGTGCTGCATAATATATGCATGAGTATATATACTAACGGATTATAAAATGTATGTACGCAGATGTATAGATGCTACAGGCAACTTGTACGTGTGCTAGCAAGATATTGCTGGTTATGTATGCCTTGATGAAGAAGCTTCTTTTTTGTGGATATTTTAGTTTTTCTCCAAGAATAAGTCGAACTTTCATATTGACTGGATATTGATCTTAAAAATCTCCTTAAAATTTTTTCATTCTACTTTTTGTAAAAATGAATTTAATTTTAAAATCTTATTTTCTTGATCAGTATATTTTCTTTTTGATGGTTTCTTCTAGGTTCTTAAGTCTAAGAGTTTTTCTTAAGAAAAATATAGAAGCATATAACAACGTTTTGCTTTATTTTAAAGGTTTTTCAAGTTATAAAGTATAAGTAAAAATGTAAAAGGTGACATTAAAATTATTTTTCACTAAAGGTTGGCACACTACATTCGACATGACACACATGTAATAAATTGTCATTAAACCAGCGGCGGTTCGTTAGGGGAGGCTACGGAGGCTAAGCCTACCTTATTATTTTTAATGAAACAGATAGCGTTTATCATGTATTAAATTCATGTTTAAGCATTGGCTATATACTAAAATAAAGCAATTTTGCAAAAAGAGCCACAAATTTGGCTTCGCGCCGATGATTAATGCCATCCCAGAAATTAATGCGTCCCTGTAAGTGCATGTGCACTATATACGGTGAATACGTATGATCGGAGGCTTGCCTCATAGGTGAGGTCGTATAAGATCGGCATGTTATCGTGTGTTATTGGTTATAAAGCCTTGACACGCAATTGCTCGTGCGACTCTCAGTACTAATAACTTAAGAAGTTTTGTTAGCTTGTACACAGAAAATAGATAAAATGAAGAAGTTGCGAATATATTATCGACCGACTGGTAAGTAATTCTTGAACAATACTCTTGTTTTGATGAAATTCAAATAAAAAATTAATTGTCTGTGTTGTATCATGATCCTCAAATGTTCGGAGAATGTAAAATGGTATGGTAATTTGATATGATATATAACCCGAAAAGTTAAACCAAGCTTCATTGGAGAAGAAAGTTATGTTTCATTGCTCTTTATTTAAATCTTCATTAAACTATAAGGAATAATGTTGCCTTTGTTTACAATTTACTGCTTCCTCAGTTAACACTCGTGGTCGTCTTATGCCTAGGTAACACTTCGAAAAAGCGCCACTACAATGAACCTGTCTTGTTTGTCCGTTTTCACTAGGCAAATATAAGCATTCTGTTCAGTAGTCTGTAAAAACACAGTTACTCTGCAATAAATGCAATATTTACGAAAATTCAGAAGAAAATCGCAGGATACGTAAGAACTAGCACTTTCAAATGCATTAAATGTCAGATGACAGAACGTAAGCAGAACAGCAAACAGTAAAATAAAAAATACACTATTTCTGTGACGTTCGTGGTCACATCCGGTTGCTCACTTTGTATTTTGATAGTAAATTTTGAAATTGTATAGTTAAAAAAATTAATTAACTTTTTTTGGGTAAACCTAACAATAAGAAATTTTTCCAAATTTGGTAATTGTTTGATTAACGTTTATATTTTTTGTTGATTTAGTATAAGAAAGAAAAGTTATTACCACTTAATAATTCATTTATTTTGGTACGTACCATAATCTGTGGTGTTCATTACTACCGTGCTGCCACTTTTATCTGGTTTTAGTATCATAATTTGTGGATTGTTGTTGTTTTTAATAATTTTGTTTGTTTGTCCGATTTCTTGTCTTGATGATTTGTTTTCTTTATTCGTGTGTTTTTTTATTTTTTATGTTATGCATTGTGTTCGTAATTTTTATTTTATACTGTTTTTATTTTCATTTGGTAGTTCAGAATTGAAGATTCAATATTTGTTATTACATTATTAATAGAAATGTCGTTTGTGTTGTAGCCTAAAGCAAAATTTGGTCCTAATGCTAGTAGTATTAATCATATTACCTATTATTGTGTTTGAAATATTAGTTACCCAATTATTGTTTAGCATAGTCTCAGTATTTTGATTTGTTTGCTTATATTTTAATTGCTTTATTCCTTTTTTATGTTTAAGCGTTGTGGTTGTAAGATGTTTTTCATATCTAAAATTTATTTATTCTAAAAATATGCGTGCGCGTTATTTGCCAAACAATGTAAAACTTATTGATTTGTACATTATATTATTTCAAAAATATTACATCATAATATTATATATTTTATCTCTAATACTGAGTAAATTATATGGAGAATACTTCTTGAGTTAGAATAACAACAATAATGATGGTAGACTTGAAGAAAATAATAACCGAACGATTCAAGCCTGAGCAAGCAAAAGAGAAAATATCGGCTCCTTGTAATAGAAGGGACCCGATATCTTCTGTCTCACTCGCTTCCGCTCGCATCGCTCGGATACTTTTTTCTTCAAGTACAACTGTACAATAAAATGCATCCTTAGCGCAATGGAAGTTTTTTTTTTTTACAAAATTGAAATTATATTATAATGTCTTGAAATCAAGTTTCATTTATTTTATTTTTAATAATGGACTTGTTAATTTTGAAAACTTCTACGCCTTCAAATTTCCGAATGCGTATATAATGAATTTGTAAATATTATACATTCATGTGGCATTATTTATGATTTGGACGTCCAGCGATGGACATTACGAGCTTACAAAATAGTTTCAATAAAAATAAATAAATTTGTTACCCCATCATCTGGTTACGAATTTCGAGTAATTGAAGAAAGTAGCCTCAATTTTCGTTAGAAGTGCAAAAGATCATACAGGGTATGTCGGCATAAATAATACTTTTAATGCTAAGTATACCATTCAATATACATATGAATTAACGATCTCGAATAATACCTCTTGATGGGTATGGTTTTCACAAATGGAAAAAACTTTATTCTCAACCCCCGTTCAGGCCATGTATGTGGAAATTGGAGAACCACCTTTAGAACTTAGACGTAAATATCCGAGCGAAAAGTTTGTTTTAAAAGGTAGAGCGACGGAAAACAATATCGTCGCAACGTGCGGAAGATTAAATATTAATGACTTGGTTTGCGCATATTGGAATAATAAAAGTTCTCCGACCCTTGCATCGGCTTTTGTTAACACACGTATTATGACAACAAAATTATTAAATCTAGAAATTCTTTGCTTTATACTATCGCGTTTCAATGTATAACATAACACAAACCCGTAATTTTATTCCCAAAATTTACAGAAGATCAATACCACAACAAACAATTATATAATGAGATTACTAATGATTTTTCTCAGTCTACATATACCTACATTTTTACGGATGGAGCCAAGTGCGTTTCTGGATCCGCCTGCGCAATCCTTATTCCTCAGATAGAATTTAGGGGCACATATTCTCTTCCGATAGAGTCTAGTGTATTCTTGCAGAAGCCACCGCAATTAAAGAAGCCTTGGAGTATATAATTCATAGCAACTACGATAATTTCATCATCTGACTGACTCTAAAAGCGTACTAATGAGCATGGAAAATTATCATCACAAGTCTTCGCCACTTATTGGGGAAATCCTTATTGCCGACTTTAATCTAAAGCGACGCGGAAAATTTGTCCATTATATCTGGATCAAAGGACATTCCCAGATACCAGGAAATGAAGCAGTTGTTAGTTTAGCTAAAGCAGCATATCTTGAAAATGTGTCAGTGAAGAGGTTAATATTCCATACACGGACTGCTTAAAATCGTTAAAAGATTGCCGTCTTGCAACTTGGCAAAAAATATATTCCAAAGCTTATGAGGACAGACCAACTAATTATCTCTTGCTTTTTCCTACAATCAAGAGCAATCGCTGGTACAGTCATATTACCGTCGAAAAAAAGGCATATCTTTTAACCGCGGAAAATTCCCCGCTTATTTAAACAAGATTCGAATTCTGGACAACGACTTGTGCAAGTTCTGCGAGAAAGAGTGCGGAGACTTAAATCATATTATAGTGAGGTGCTCCAAGTTCAAAAAGGAAATTAATGAATTAATTCAAGATCTAACGGACATGAATCTATACCAACCTTTTAATGTCAATTATTTAATAGCGCAAGAAAGAGCTGAGATTAATTACAGAATATATAAATAAACGTGCAGCATTTATGCCAATATTTGGTTGGGTTCCTCTATCTTTATCCGCTTTTGGGTGATCCTTTTTTTCCGGTGGCCTGCCCTCTCTCTGTGTTTAGTCACCCGATCGGCCCCCGGGTGTGAAATATGTCTGATTCCCATCCTGCTGTTCATTCGGGTATTCAGGATATTAATTTTTTGAAAGTGGCTAATGGTATAATACTGAGGCCAATAATAATAATAACAAAAACTTTGTAAGAAAACTTTGGGACCATGCAATAATATTATAAAGTTACAATCTCTTGTTCCTAATCAATTTTCGACTCTAAAATATAACGCTATTGGTTTAGGCTTGGTATAATATGGTAGCCATGCCATTGTACAATGTGCTGTGTTTTAGACATTCCTTTGAAGGGTTTCATCATCTTGCATAATAATCCATTCGATATTTAAATATATGAAAAAAATATATTGCTAAGTATTTTATTTGTTATTTTTTAAAATTGAAGATACGAGTGGATTAAGGTGCTATGTCGCATTCTAAAAACTGTCTTTTTTGCATGAATCAAGGTGTTTTGCATCCATCTTTCACATAGCACCATCGAAAATTCCAGAAATTCAAGAACACTCGAGTCTTGTGAATGTATGAAGGGGTTATGTTACACTACTTTTGAGAAAAAATACATAAAAAACTTAATTTCTGAAAAAGTATGATTTTGTAACATAACACCTTCATCCACCAATCTTCAATTAAATCCAACAAATAATCCACACTACAGCTCAGTTATACAATCAACCAATCTCTATATTAATCCTTAAGATGTTTATTCAAGTAGACAACTTTGTCTCAATTTTTTTCTCTATCTCTTGCCGTTAGTGAATTATATGCATCAGCAGATTGCAAGAACATCCATCCCCAAAAATTTATTTCCCCCACTCGGGATGTCTTTCCGCAGAAAGAAATGTATAATGATGTAAGTACATGTCATTAAAGTTTCATAATTTTTTTGAATTGCCCGACTTCGGAATATTTTTAGGTTTTACAGCTAGGTAATTGATTCTGATTTATCATTAATTTATAAAAATGTTATTTTTTCGTAACAGCACATCTCTGTTAATAACGAAACATCATATCATCGTTAATTGATCACCGAAATCATAAGTTTCTACGAGGAAATAAAACAGTTTCTTTTTCACTATTCCTCGCTGATTAGAAGAACGTGTAACCATTACTTATCCGCTTTTTACGCGGAAATCTACTTCAGATGTGTATTATACATATAAACTTACCATTTTTTTATTCATTCCCGATGTGGGCATCTGTAAAAGAAAAAGAAGAAAAGGATATTTATTCCGTGTATTTTTGTATTCGTGCCGTAATAGAAATAACTTGATCGTATACGTTACGATGTAGAAAACATCGCAATAAATTATTGAAAAAAAGCACATTAAGATAGCAACGTAAGCATTAGAAAAATCCGTAGCATAAATAACGCAACCTTTCAGGCGAAGGTATATATACATGCCTATAACAACGCGGTCCGCATTTTTTACGTTGTAACCGGATAGTATGAAATTCAATCAGTTTTCAGGTAATCAATACCGGAGGTGTTAATGTAACGATAAAGAGTCATATTTCCCGATAAAGCTGTTTAATAAATCCCCTTTTACTGGTTATTAAAACGATTAGATTCACAATTAAGAGGTGCAATGAAAACATAAATTGCTATTTATTGCTGGGACATTAAGGAGCGTTAATGGTTTATTTGACGTTTGTTACTGGGACGCTGCCGTAAGCGATTGTTCGCGGTTATGGGTCAATAAAACTCCAGTGAACTAATCAAGTAGTAGGCTCTATCATAAAAGATTAATATGATTGGTTTTGCTGAAATATTGACTTGATGAGTTCAATGCGATTCAAATGTCACGTAAAATACCAAGCATTAACATTCTGTATTTAAATATTGTTAAGAAAATATTCATTTACATTCATTTTCTCATTTGCGTATAAGTTTTCCTATGTACTCCTATGTATATACTTTCATGGTTATGGTAAATTTGCATCACCGCATGTCATACCGAATGACCCCAAGAGAAAAAATAACGATAACATATCACTTTTGGCGCCCAACGTGGGGCCAAATAAACACCTAGTCCTAGTACTGCAGTAGAGGAAATTTATAGTGCCTCAAGCTATAGTGCGCATATTTACATACATACATTTTGTATGTTTTAGTATTAAATTAATTCCCTATTGTAGATTGTTAGACGAGAATATTGCTGACATAACATCTACTTTGCTAATTGATACAAAAAAAGTGTTCTGCGGAGAAAAACCAGGTATAAGTTCTCTAAGGTAATTAATATCTATTGTTAAAATTGTATGCATTTCTTACTTCCTTAAATAGCTATTTAAAAAGATAAACACATATAGAAATACGTTATATGAAATGCAATACCTTGTGTTATCACGATATAAATATTCTTTATATTTCTTACTATGCATTGCTTATACAAATATTATTTAATCATAATCATTCATAAAATTTATTTAAGATTGCTTTAATGTTTTTTTGTTCTTTTGGAAGTCTGGATTTTGAAGTATAATTCTATTATTATTAAGTTAAGATAACAAGGTATCAAGTATGATGTAAGTGTAAAGTAAATAAAATTCTATGAGGATTTTATATTAAACCAATAAAAATAAAAACTAGGGAGAAGCCAGTGAAATAACATACTCTTATTAAAACAAAAATCCAAAAAAAAATCAAAACTAATAAGTTAGTTTTCACCCACATTACACTGAACCAAAAATTGGTCCAGAAACAATGAAAGAAATCGTTGTTCACGTGAATTAGTGCATAAAAATTGGCCCAAAGAGCGAATTGATTTGATCAATAAAAACGATTTTATTAAATGACGATGGAATTTATTGAGTAATAAATCATTCATTGTATTAATGAAAACACAATTCTTAAAAATGAAATGGTAGCCTGATTGGCTCAATGAAATATGTTATTGTTGTAACAAACACCAGTTTTGTTTTAACGACTTTATTTGATTTACTGAATGACCGCGAGTTATTGATTTTATATATGAACTTCAGTAGAGAATGAAGAAAGGCATCAATACAATGAATTTATGACATTCTAATCGCAAATGGTTGAGTTAATGCATATTATTCATAATTCTAATAAATTTCAGTTATTGTTATAGAGTGAACTTCTAATTAAAAAAATAAACTTTATTCATTGATACAATAATCGTACTTCATTCACTCAATTCACTGTTGAGTAAGCGTTGCAGCTTTATTTAATTGAATTGTAGTAAAAGTAATTTTAAAAGATTGATATCAAGCATTGGTAATTACTAAAAACATCTAAAGAAAATTCCCTAAACAATTACTGTAAGAATGCCACTATGGGGCAGATCCTTTCCTCAGAAGAATCACCATACAAGCAGAAAAGGGAATAGAAATGTGAGTTTCTGTCTACCAAGCGTCTTTAGCATTTTTCCAAAAGCGAATTCACTTTCATCAGTATCGTGTCTCAACTATTATTCTCGATTCACTCTAAGAGATCGAAGTTGAGATGCTCGCCTACTGGGAGCCACACGCCAAACTCTAACCCAGTCAGCGACCGTCGGTAATTCAACATTATCGTACATGTTTCATTAAAGTATGTATTACTGTTCGTTCTAGCAATAAATTGCAAACCATTGAACTAACGACGGAGGATCATTTAAATACTTTATTGCGTTCATATTTTGAATAACAGCTTCTAAAAGTAGACTACTACTTCTAAAAGTAGACAAACTCATACCTGCTATTTACGCATTTGTAAGAAAAATGGCTCTGATGCAAGCTTTCGATTAAGGCGGCGTGGTTTATATATGCATTTGTTTTAGATATTTATATTATAAATACCATACACACATACTTAGCTTGATTCAACAGTGAAACTAATACCAATATAATTATATACAGATGTCCACTATAAACCTGTCCATTTGCTTAATGTTAGCCCAAGGTAATTTGGTTTTTTTAAATAGCACTCTATATCCTTGCTTACGTTAAATCAACCCTTGCACAAAACCCTTTTAATGTATACTAAATGTTTATGATACCTCATGCAGAATTTTGTAGATAATTAATGATTGTAAATAAATTAACGAATTTTCAATTACTTAATAAAATATAAAACTAATGAGAAAGTTTTGAAAAGCGAGTGATATTCAATTATACTTGGCAGAAATAATAATACCTATTTTTAATAGGCCAGACCATGACAATTATTTCACCAGCAAAATAGTTATACCATAGCCTACCAAACATCGGTAATATAGTTTCTGTTAATCATTGACGAATAACATTAAATTTCTTTCTATTTTTAGAAAGAACGTATCATTTGTTTTATATTTTTTGATCTGGTACTGATGTATGTTTAGTAATTTGTAGCTTTATTTAGTTACCTATATCGAGTTTATATGTTAGCTGACTTGAAAATTAATGGAAAATCCATTGCATTTATGTAATAATAATTATTTACGATATCCTACATGAGGCGTCACAAATGCTTAGTAGGAATGGAAAGAGTTTTACGATAGTAAAAGAAATCAAGCTGGTTTGGGCTAAAGTTAAGCAAATGTTCAAGACTATAGTGAACAGCTGTATATAATTATATCGATTTTAATTAAACTGTTGTTTCAAGCTGAGTATATATGAATGATATTTAAAATATTAATATCTAAAACAAATGCATATAGAAACTACGCAGCCATAATCGAAAGCTTTCAGCAGGAATTTTTTTTACAAAACCGTAAATAACATCGTTGCTATTACAGATACATAGATAGTAGCTTACACAAAATGATGTTATTTTTCTTCTTAGAATTTAAAAATAATATATGTAGTATGTTCCATTTAAAATAACAAAGTATGAGTTTTTCTTCCTTTGGAACACCCTGTATAGCTATAAATATTTTTTTTTTATGCAGCGTTGAATTCTGTAAAACTTGTATAAAATACTTTTCTCTAAAATCAAAAAAATAGGGCTTTCATCGAAGACCCAGTCTTGGATATCAGGCTGTACAATGATTTGTTATAATAATGAAAACTAATTTATTTCACTAAAGAATCTTATTATTACTTAATCTTTTACCTACCATTATTCTATGAATTGAACATGTCCTTTTTATTTCATATTTATTATTAGCAGAAATAGGTATATTCAAAATTTGATTTTTTTTCGGTAATATAGAGATGATTTTTTTAGAGGTTCTAGAAAATCTTAGATTTAAAATGAGACGAGAAATATAATAAAAAACTACTTTAGATTTAGTCGTACCTTATAATAATATTACAGCAGTCTAATCTAAAACATAACAATACAGTCAAATGCCGTTCCCTTATTCTAAGCAAATTCCACCGAGATTTACATTTGATAGAATTTTAAATCTTTTCTAAATGTAAATCTCCATCGCCGGCCATATATTGGCCAGAGATCTCAGTATTTATAAAAGAGAATTAGACAACATGATTGATTTTGACAACTTGACGAAATGTATTATATTTTATATTAATAAAAGATCATTTGTCTATTAACCTGTTGTACCTTGATGAAGGGTAAAATTGATTTACATTCAATTGTTTCACTTCACTAGATGGTTTCACTTTCTATTAAAATTTATAATTATTGTACGTTCCAGTATCTTAGGTCATCATTTTAAACTAGTTTACACTTTAGGGTATTTTCTAGTCTTAAACTTGTATTTTATATGTTTCATAAGTTGGCACTACCGGTTTCTTATTTCGCGGGTTTACTGTTTGACAGTTTTGTCTTCTTAACCTTATCACCACACGTTGTTCTACATTCCTGTTGTGGGGTGTTGTGGGTTTGTATTACTTTTAAAAGTATGTATTTTACACTAATAAGTGTTCGTCGTTTTAATTTCCCTTATGTAAATTATTATATTCTTAATTAATGTATTGTCTTCTTAGATGAAATGTTTTCTTATAGAATCTTGTTTCTCTGATGAAGCTGAAAATATACAGCGAAAGCTTAGAAATCATGTAAAAAAGGAATCGTTCTTTCATCAATCCTTGGCTGCTTTTTCCCAATATATATATTTAATCGTTGACCTTTGTTCTGAGATAATAATATTGACAAATTAAATTCTGACAGTCCACAGATAACACTATGTTTTTAAATATCTACAATATAAGTTAGCATTGCGGCTTTTTGGTTGGTCGTTGAGCCTATACTACCAGCGCTCCTAGCGGACGCCCGCTTGCAATATAGCTGTCCAGAAGCGACCGATTAAACTTTGATGAACCTAATTGTAACATGTGCCTACACCATTTTTTTTTCTGGCGAAACCACGTCTACAAAACAAAATTTGCTCAACATTGTAGTCAAATAAGCATATAATGTAGTTGGAAGCTTTTTTAATACGCAAATAAATGGTTAAGTTATAATATAAACCACCCACAATGTCCATTCGATACAAATTCAGCATTTCACCGAACCAGTGAACTATGCAACGTTTTCTACCGGTGCATTCGTTTCAAGTCTTTAAGCCGATTCCATTCGCATTAAAACCAATAGAGCCTCTCTTTAGATCGGTTAAGTGAATAGCCTCGGCAATATTCCCGTGTAATAGTTGCTTTATATTTATCTCGGCCATCTCTGATCCGTATCTCGCCCACATGCCTCCGCATTGTGTTCGTATTTTTTCCTGTTGTTACTTCTCTGTGGACTTCACTTCGTCGCAGGTGTTCTGTTCTATGTTATGCTTTCTCTCTATGCCGGCGTGCCTACCAGATTTTTTTTTATGTTAATTAAAATTTGTTCTTTATATTATTACAAACAATTGGATACCGTTGTTGAGCGAGCATACCGTATCGGTGTGGAGAATTTGTAATTATTACAAATGGAAATAAATGCGGAAAATAGCATTGTCTAAATGTATGCGTTGCATTCTACGCACCCTATAGAAGTCGGAAATACTCGAATTAGATTTTGAAATATATGTAGTTATTCGTATTCAAATAAAACGAATTCCGCATCTATAAGAACATATCCAACTAGAACTGAAAGAAAAACGAATAATATCTTTCGAAATCGTGCGTTTGTGTCAGTCAATTGATCTCCGTAGTTGCTGCTGTTACATAAGCAATGTCTGGCTGACTCAACAGGCAGGATCTATTATACTATACCTAAAAAAATGATGTAGCCGCGAGATTTACATTACTTCTTCACTTTCTAAAAGCGCGTAAGTAAATGGGACTCATTTGTTGGATAACGAAGGAGTAGGTGTTCCATGACGAATGTCGCAATAACAAAATATCAAAGCGTAAATAAAATGGAAGTTATGGTAATTTCTTCGATATCAATTTTAGATAATAATTCAGTTAGTTTTGACGATTTGTTTGGGAGCAGGTGATTTACTTCCGAGAATTTTGGATGCTGAAACCACAGTGGAGTACGATTGGGTATCGGATAACAAAACATTTTATAGTTCAAGTTGTTAAGACTTCGGGAATTAAACAATATATTGTAATAATAAAATAATAATAAATAATTATAAATTGATTGATTACAATCGCCAATAAATTTTTAATCTCAGTGTCGTTAAAGAATTTGAATTAACGATATCTGGATAGAATCACTTACCTTTACTGTATTTAAATTGTAACTTATTTGCTGCCCTTTTGCACTGTGACTTTTCGACAGTGCGGCCACTGTGTAATCTGTACAAATTTCTGTTTATCTGCTTGGATGAGGTAAGCACTGCCGCCAAATCAGTTCATGGTGGACATAAAAGTATGATGTAATAAAATAGTATCAAGGAAAACGCAGATTCTTAGGTAAATTTTAACTTATATATTGTAAATCAAATAAATGTGGATTATCAAGCACAAATTTAGATGGTAACTGGATATTAACAGGTATTTTGACACTTTTACAAAATTCTAGTTACAACATAATCTTTAAACTCAGTTTAAGTAAACACTGTTTAAAATTGCTTAAAATGCTGATTATAGAATATAGAAATAGATTCTGAACTTTTAACAAAAATACACATTATGTTTCAGATTTTTAAATTGATCATGTTATGATCGTTTCTTTTTTAAGATTAATGATAAATACGAATTTCTAAATGCATTTACGGATAACTAAACTAAGTAATATAGGTTAATTTGATTTTTTTTTTATGTAGATTAAAATGGATCTGATTATTATATAGTTCTTTAACTGGTTTATGTCGTTTTAGGTATGAATTCTGAGCTCTTTTTTAACGCGTGTTATAAAATGAAGAGTATAGGCCTTTTTATTCCGTGGACTGCCTCCTTGTTGACGGAGGATACTTCAGAACATGGGGGTGCCTCCTAGCTTCTCTCTATGCTTTCCAGGACTTGAAAAATTTCTGGCTGGATGATTTTCTTTCTTCCACAATTATTTGAACTTGGATTTTCACTGCAATACCTCGGTAAGTTATATTCGTGTTTCTAAATGTTTACTTTAATTGTTATAACTGTATTTTCGTTGAAAAACTTTTTCTTTTTAATTTCTGGTCACTTTTTTGTTTAAAATCTTTTTATTTCGCATGTAAATTTAATTTTTCTGGGTGTAACTTCAAACACACCCTTTTCTCTCTTATCCACGCGTCTCTCTTTTAATTTTTTTTTTCTAAAATAGACTCCTTTCTTCAGGTCGTGGCTTTCCAAAATCTTCGTATTCCACGAATATTACGGTATTTGTCGGTCGTCAACATTCGTAAACTGTTCCGTAGGCGTTTAATCTTCCCAACTTTACGCAGTTGTCGGTATCAATTATTTGACATATAATGTGAACTTATTTCTCATGCAAATATAGGTGTCTCTTGTTACATTTTGTATGTGATTTTTATTGAAAATCAATTAAATTCACTGAATTGACAACTGATTACAGATATCTTTTGAAGAGTTAAAATTTTCAATTTTTGGCGATCGATGTGAATAGTTTCAAAAATGTGATTTTGATTAAATTTTATTTTATTTAATGCAAAATTTTTGATGATATCGAAATTAAATAAATACATTTTACTTTAAAAATACTTGTTTTAATAAATTAAATGATTTATTTTTGCTTGATAGTGTTTATTCTTTTTAAAACGTGATTTTTCTGAAATATAAATTATCTAATCTGTAGATTCCTTGATATGTTGAGCAGCCTGTTTATAGTTACAGCTTTAAATTTTACGCCTTCCGTTCATCAATGAAAGAATTTCCTATTTTTTTTTTTTATCTTAAATAACGCGAAACTTCTCTCGTAAATACAAATAAGGATTTTCTATTTAAAAATTTGTTTGTAATTAACATCCAGACTATTTAGAATAGATTAGGACTGGCGTGGCCATAATAGGCTGTTCCATCGAGACCATTTTAGATCTATTGTGATCTCTTATATCTCAAAAGACACTTTCTCTTTTAATTACATCTATCATATTTGAGAGAGGCTGCCGTAGCTATTTGCATTAGAATTCTGCGAGTTACTGCCGGACTGCGGGATAGAACTCCGCGCTCCTAACATCCTCTTCCCGCCTCGTGGATATAATTTTTCCAAACTGGCCCTTCTCAATTGCAGAAGCATCGGTGTGACCCTGCCGTCTGCATTGTTGAATGCCCCCCTATAATGAGGAATTCCTCTGTAACTCGTAGACATTGACAGATAGTAAAAAAGTTTTTATAAATGGTTGTAGGATTATGATTTTTCTATCACGTAAAATTATCAAAATATGTACAGTGTTTTTGGTAATATCGGTATAGCCTTCAACTTTATTTTTTTTTAATGCAAAACCTCAATATTATTGTATTTTTAGAAGCACCAGTAAGTTTTAAAAAAAGTAACATATAACATACTTTAGCGCTAAATTCACTAATTTTCAAGTTATATCGCTTGCACTGTTTGAGAAAAGCGGTTGCAAATTAATTACCAGTGAAACGAATTGTGAAATAAATTAGTATGGACTTACTTACATCCGCAAGTGTGTTTACGGTTGTATTGTAATATACTGGGTGTTCGTCACTAAAGTGCACACTCAGTTATCTACAAGTGGGTATATTTTACATCTTTTTTAATAGAACATCCTGTTGTTTACATCATTAAATTTCTATTAACATGTGCTTTTGGTTTTTTAAAGCGTACCCTATGTCAATCTCTTCTACTTTTCGAGTTATAGTTTTGATTAATTGATTTTGTATGAGTTTTGATAATTTTTTATTGTTACAGTCATATTTGTAATCTTAGCAGGTAATGATTCTAGAAATGAAGGTCAGAAACCGGATATTTAATATGAAAATTACAAGGAAATCAAAATATCTCAATATAAGTAAATGAATGATAGGTCCAATCAACTCAAAAGTAATTAGAACACCAGATTTTCGATATAACTGCCATTTTGTCTAAGGAACATTTGTACTCTGTTACCAAAAGATGTATTTACATTCAGCAGATTTTCTTCACGAACACCGGCAAACACGTTCCTAATCCTAATCTTCATATCATCATCTACAGTTGTTGCAGGCTCACAGTAAACAAACTCATTGAGATATCCCATACAGAAAAAAAAATCAAGTTTTGTCAAGTCTGGTGACCTTGCCGGTCATCTAATTGGGCCACTTTTTCTAATCTTTCTATCAAAATAGTGTTCATTTAAATAATTAATTACAGTGTGCGCATAATGAGCTAGTGCTTCATCATGTTGAAACCATATTTACCCCCCTTATATCAAGAGATAAATTATCCAACAACTCTCTAAATTATTTGTCAATAAGGTGCAAATAACGTATTCCTGTAAGATTACCATCGAAAAGTGCGGCCCTAAAAGTTTCTTTCCAATAATACCTTCCCATACGTTAACCAATAGGTGCTGATGATCTACTGTGCTGATAGCATGCGGATTAACTGTGTTATAATAATGAAAATTATGACGGTTACTGTTATAATTCTTGTGGAAGCTAGCTTCATCGGTAAATGAAATTTTGTTGGAGAACCCTACTTTCCGCTGTTTTTCTAGCGCTCACTGACAAAAACATCAATCTCTGACTCGTGACTGATATCACGTTGATCTATTTCTTAGACCTATTGATGATGGTAAGAATGAAATTTATTCTTGTTTAAAATGCGCCATACTGATGTCAATGAAAATCTTGTTGTGCCTATGACCGCCCACATAGAAATATTTGGGAATTCAACAACACTGCCTACTACTACAAATTCGTTTTGCAGTTTTTGGTCTTGCCATTTTTTTTATAATCCGCCTTTCCAGTTCTTTCAAATTTTTATTTCAATCTTTTAAAAGAGGGCAGATTAGGTTTACTTTCCGCGTTTGGATATTTTTGACTGTAGGTACATCCGTGAAACTAGAAAACGGTTTCTGTCACATCTCCCAGTACATATACCATATTAATTAATTCTTCTTTGGAATTTGTACAAATAACTCAATTACTTGCATTAAACACGACTAAACTTAAAAAAAAAACTGTCATTATGGAATCGTCACCTACTAAGATTGCAAATGTGACCGCAACAATGAAAAATTAATTAAAATTATATTAACTCAAAAAATAGAAAAGTTATTAGACATACGATATACTTAACAAAAATTAAAGCACTTGCTAATAGGAATTCAATGATGTAAATATCTGCAGGATTTTCTATTTAAAAAAAAAGTTTCAATTTTAAGTTAACTGGGTTTCCACTTTTGTTACGAACATCCGGTATATTAAAATAAAGCCGGTGCTCATTTTATTTGAACAAATTAAAGGGCTATGTTGACTTGCAAATATAATTGTTTAAGATGGATTCCATATTAAGTTTTGTTTTTTATTTAACATTAAATAGATAAATTTTGTTTATAAATTACTCGCATTTTAACTTTTAAGCCATAACTTTAAGCCAACTTTAAATTATAACGTGAAATATACATCTATCAAATTTAATACTTTGAAAAAGGCAATTGAAGCCGAATCATGTATCGAAATTTATAAACAAAAATTGTTATATTTAATGTTAAAGAAAAAATTAATTTTAATTTAATATGGAGTCCAGGTTCAACTGACAAGTATATTATAGACCTCCAGAAAGAAGTTTATCATTAAAATATAGCTATATTACACTTTATTTATTAAAACTAAATTATTACAAATCATTCCAACAGCGTGCTCCACCTAAAGAAAGGTACTACACGATATAGACACACCTACAGGTGTAAGTAGATCTGTATTAAGATATATCAAAATTTAGTTTACATATTCTGAGTGCTACACTGATAAAAAAGGGGTTAGTAAAGTGTTTACTTGATAAAAAATTATTTACAATAGATAATGTTTTACTTGGAACTATTCTCGTTAATTAATACCTGCAACTAAACCCAGTTTCCTGAATGCAAGTTGTTACTGTAAATAGTGCTTTTATTAACGGCTATTACACAGCGTACCTGACAAATTTGTGGTAAGTAACGTATTACTTATGATTACTGGTACTGTATCCACAGCACATGGTTAGTCGAAGTACCAACAATGCTGATCGCTATTAAACTCATGTATTTTCTTAAATAGGTAACAACTTGCCACAACTACAATTATTTGAGTTTTGCTGCCACTCCGTGATTGTTTTACTATTGCTGATTGGCTAATGCGGCGAAGTAATGAAATAGTCCCGGAGACGGCAGCGCGCCCAGGCGCGGGCTGGAGCCAAGTAAAAGTTATGGACGTGGGAAAAGGTCGTCGAAAAAGGGTGGCCAAGAAGTACGGCCATGGTAGGCCGGTTGGAACGCAAATATATTAAAAATACCGGGTGGGTCAACTCAAGGCCCCATCTGTATAAAGAATCCCCAGCGAAAGAAGAAGTACCGAACCTATAAGCAATCGGATGTTTTAAGATTGCAGTTTTAAACCACGTGGTGGGAAATTTGAATTCCCCATCATTGTGATGATATCTGCGCCCGCTGGTGAAATTAAAGTGTGGATGCCATCGCTAGCTGAGTGACAGTCCAAGAGCTACCTGCAGTTAGGGATACCCCTACGAAGTCGCCGTGTTCGAGGCGATCACCGGACATTTTTTTTCTTAAATAATAAGTATTATGTACCATCTTTAGCAAAATAAATACGCAGTACTTATAGTTGCGGTTGCATAAATAGAGTACACAGTAAGCTACTTAAAAAATATTCACTAAACTTCCTCGTTTCCTACACTACCTACACTTGAACAATAAATTTAAGGTAAGTATATTGCATATTTATAGCAAACCATTACCTTCTATATATCAGGTATTTTGTGAACGTGCATTAATGATACTCTTTCCGTATCACAAGTAATCTAAATAGCTTGTATTAATTATGAAGGTGTGATAGCTGTTATATAATAGGTCACTCACAGCAATACACCTACTACTTGACAAGGGCAAATCTTTGCTTACTGCAATTACATATATTCTTTGGCTTAACCACTTCAGTTTAATTATCATAAGTAACTTCATAAGTTACCGGTATGAAGCAGACCGTAAGTAACTTAGATTGTTTGTTGTTAGTATCAGTGTTTAGGATCTCTTTTTTACTAGTGCTAAGTAATCTGTGCTTTTGTCCCCTATCCAGCTGAACTTTTTACTTACGATAATTGTATTTTTATTTATGATTATTAATTTTTTTCTCAGTGTGCTTAAATTACAGGCACCTTTCTCAAACAGTGCAGGGGACATACTTTTTAGAAAATCAAAGATATCTCGGAAATTAACGGGGAAGTATGTTATATTTTATTTTTTTAGAATTTATTTTAAAAAATGTAGTAATATTGAGTGTATTGTATTTAAAAAAAAGGAATGTTGAAGGTCGTACCGAGGTTTCTAAACACTCAATCATAATCCTAAAACAGTTTATAAAAACTCTTTTTTCCTATCTGTCACTGTTTACGAGTGTAAGACGCAGATATTTAAAAAGGGATCGAATAATGACTGTAGATGCCGAACGTGTTATTAGTCTTAAGTTTGAATGCTGAGGTGTTGTTTTAAAGATAAAGTATAGATTTGTAAACATAGCGAGAGATTTAGGCCACGCAGTGGTGAGGTCACTATATAATAGATATTCATTTACGAAGGATGTATTACGCTGTCGGAGTAAAGTCTTTGTTTTAAACCACTCGTCTTTTATTTGGCTTACATAGTCAGAAGTGGGATACACCTGTATTACCTGTGGATACACCGAAGTGTAGTGTATCTGTACGAATTTGTGGCGTTCCGAAAGGACAAAAAGAAATGTTATAACTAAAAAGTGGATCGTGCCGTGTTGTGCTGAGTGCAAGTCATGGCCGGGAAGAAATCACACAAGAAGTCGCGGAGGTCGAAAAGATCGAAAGCCTCTTCTCGGCGCCGTGATAAGTCCACGTCCTCGTCCACGAGTTGCAATTCCGATTCGTCGAAGGAGAGGTCGAGGCGAAACAAGAAAATTCGGCGCTTGGAACAAAAGCTAAGTAAACTTTCTAGTTTTTATAACGCGCCGAATGTAAATTTGTCGGTCGACGAGACATTGATACCGATATTTGATCCTAGCGCGAATAGCGTCAGTGCGTTAGAATGGTCGATAAAGGTAGACGAGTTAAAGACGTATCATAGGTGGAATGACACAATTGCGATAAAGCTCGCTGCATCTCGTTTGCGCGGTAATGCCCGCAAATGGTACGATTCGCTCCGCGAAAAGTACCTTACTTGGGATGATTTAAAGGTTCAACTAATTGACATATTTCCGCGCAAGATTAATTTTGGTAAATTACTAGTAGAAGCTGCTAACTATGCACCGAAAAGAAATGTAAATTTAGGCGATTACTGTTTCGAAAAAGTTAGCAAGCTTAATAAATTAAATTTAGTTATTCCGGAAGATTACATCATTGACAGCATTATTGAAGGATTAAACAATGATACGCTGTCCCTATCCGTAAGGGCCGCTAATTTTAAAACTGTGGGCGAACTGGCCAATTATTTAAGTCACTCAAGTTCGTCCGATGTTGTCAGAAGTGATACCAGATTTTCTAAATGTCATAGTTTGAAATTCGACAATAAAGATAATGTGGCACAAGCGGATTCTAGAAGTATTAATGAAAGGAAGAAAAGGATATATTGTTTCAATTGTCAGGGCGATCATCGTGCTATCGACTGTGACAAACCGAAGCTATTTTGCAAGAAATGTCACAAACTCGGACATCTTCAGGAACAGTGCACGAGCGCCACAGTTAGACGTCTTGCCGCTGGCATCGAGGGGCGTCAACGTGAAAGCTCTTATCGACACAGACAGTCAGAGTAGTATCATTAAAAAATGTTAGATAGTGCGGTATTAATGTAGCAGTAGAGTAGAGCAGTAGTAGTGTAGAATAGTCAATGGTTTAACGGTACGATAGGCACATATAAGTAGTTTTATTAGGAGAGTAACTACAGCAGAAGCGTTGATTACAATTGCAAGTGTCAGTTGTAATCAAGGCAGTTGTTCGGCTTTAGGTGATAGTAGACGTTCAAACGAATAATGACCTTATGATTGGTGGGATTATTCGTGCTAAAACTGCATTATATATTTGTGGTACATTTCAAACTGTATCAAATTTGTGTGAAGTAAAAATTCGAGAAGTCGGTGTTATAGATATACTAGACGAGATCCTACTGCAGAAGCATGGCAAAAAGCAAATATTGTGCGCCGGCTTGTATAATTCCTGAAAAAGGAACCGTGTTTGCCATTAAGAACCTTTTAATGTGGTCAGTGCTTCATATGATGTAAAACACATCTTGAATACGGCAGTAATATCCAGAGCGAGCGGACAGTATGAACTTGTCCACCATACCGTTCATAGTCTGTTGGCTGGACTGCAGCAGGTGAAGCAGAGAACAAAACAACGAGCTTATCTCCCCTGGAAGTGCTGATGGGTTATCGGGGCTGCAATATCGCAGAGGTTCGCCTGTTGGGTGCTGTACAAGATCAACTGGAAGGGATGCAGGCCAAAGTGTCCGCATTCGAACGGACCCGAGTCAACAAAAGCAGAGGTTTGATCGAAAACGCGCCAAGGCCAGAGGGTACCTCGTAGGCGATGTGGTCATGGTTCTGAAGAGAGACTTCCTGGTGATAGGAGAAGCCGAGTAGTTGTTACCTCGAGTCAAGCGGTCATTCAAAGTAACGCAGATGCTGTACAGCCGTCGCTATTAAGTAAAACATCTGTGAGAAAAGCGTGAAGAGGAAAAGACTATAGCTGCATTTGATGAAATGAAGCCTTGGGTCACACAAAAGGTGAGTGACTTTGCAAAACAAATTGACGAAGGTCGTCACAGGTAAGCTGCAAAAGTTGCAGAATAATTCGACAAAAGTTGTCGCAGATAAGCTGCAAAAGTTGCAGAACAAGTTGACAAAAGTTGTCGCAGATAAGCTGCAAAAGTTGTAGAATAAGTTGACAAAAGTTGTCGCAGATAAGCTGCAAAAGTTGCAGAGTAAGTCGACAAAAGTTGTCGCAGATAAGCTGCAAAAGTTGCAGAATAAGTTGACAAAAGTTGTCGCAGATAAGCTGCAAAAGTTGCAGAGTAAGTCGACAAAAGTTGTCGCAGATAAGCTGCAAAAGTTGCAGAATAAGTTGACAAAAGTTGTCGCAGATAAGCTGCAAAAGTTGCAGAGTAAGTCGACAAAAGTTGTCGCAGATAAGCTGCAAAAGTTGCAGAATAAGTCGACAAAAGTTGTCGCAGATAAGCTGCAAAGTTGCAGAGTAAGTCGACAAAAGTTGTCGCAGATAAGCTGCAAAAGTTGCAGAATAAGTCGACAAAAGTTGTCGCAGATAAGCTGCAAAGGTTGCAGAATAAGTCGACAAAAGTTGTCGCAGATAAGCTGCAAAGGTTGCAGAATAAGTCGACAAAAGTTGTCACAGGTAAGCTGCAAAAGTTGCAGAATAATTCGACAAAAGTTGTCGCAGATAAGCTGCAAAAGTTGCAGAATAAGTTGACAAAAGTTGTCACAGATAAGCTGCAAAAGTTGCAGAACAAATTGACGAAAGTCGTCACAGGTAAGCTGCTTAAGGTCGAACCTTGACGAATGTTTGACATTGCTATTTGAGGTCAAACCTTGACAAATGTTTGACATTGTTGTTTGAGGTCAAACCTTGAGGAATGTTTGACATTGCTATTTGAGGTCAAACCTTGACGAATGTTTGACATTGCTGTTTGAGGTCAAACCTTGACGAATGTTTGACAGTGCTATTTGAGGTCGAACGTTGAGGAATGTTTGACATTGTTATTTGAAGTTAAACCTTGAAGAATGTTTGACATTAATGTTTGAAGTCAAACCTCGAAGAATGTTTGATATTAATGTTTGAGGTCAAACCTTGAAGAATGTTTGACGTTAATATTTGAGTCAAACCTTGAAGAATGTTTGACATTAATATTTGAAGTCAAACCTTGAAGAATGTTTGACATTAATGTTTGGGGTCAAACCCTTGAAGAATGTTTGACATTAACATTTGAAATCAAACCTTGAAGAATGTTTGACATTAACATTTCAGGTCAAACCTTGAAGAATGTTTGACATTAATGTTTGAGGTCAAGCATAGAAGGTTGTTTGACATTAACATTTGGTGTCAAACCTTGACGAATGTTTGACATTAATATTTGAGGCCAAATATGAAAGAACGATTGCCATTAGTATTTGAGGTTGAACATGAAAGATTGTTTGATATTGATGTGTGAGGTCAAACCATGAAGAATGTTTGGCATTAATTTTAAGAGCAAACTTTAAAGAATGCTTGGCATTAATTTTAAGAGCAAACTTTAAAGAATGTTTGGCATTAATTTTGAGAGCAAACTTTAAAGAATGTTTAGCATTAGAGTTTCAGGTCAAAGCTTGCAGAATGTTTGACATTAATGTAGGAGGTCGAAACATGAAGGATGTTTCGCAGCCTATGTTTTTTCCAAGTACCATGGAGATAGTGCGTCTGAGGACAAGGAAGGGCTTGAGGACCAGCCCTTATTTCAGGAAGGCCGAATGTAAGACGCAGATATTTAAAAAGGGATCGAATAATGACTGTAGATGCCGAACGTGTTATTAGTCTTAAGTTTGAATGCTGAGGTGTTGTTTTAAAAGATAAAGTATAGATTTGTAAACATAGCGAGAGATTTAGGCCACGCAGTGGTGAGGTCACTATATAATAGATATTCATTTACGAAGGATGTATTACGCTGTCGGAGTAAAGTCTTTGTTTTAAACCACTCGTCTTTTATTTGGCTTACACGAGTTATAAAAGAATTCCTTGCTGGTGAAACACCTTGTATATTTCTCATCAAACAGTACATCTACGATTATAACAATATCTCAGTAGGTATCTAGTTCCGTGATCACAATCCACAACAGCAGATATCTAAAACTGTCCTATCACAGTGTTACGAAAGGACCACTGTGCTACAACGATCAAGTGTTGTGTTGGCAGTGTTGGCACCGTTTGATTAATCAATGCTCCATTATTGCGGATCCATTGTCACCGATCACGAAACTGATTGTTGTACATAATTACGTAGTAGCCGATCTATAGCGCAATCGTGCTTAGCTCTAACCGATTCGTCAGCAGATACATTGTACTATTTAATAAGATAATTCGTTAATATTGTAATTAAACCCGACTTGAATCAAAAATGCGTACTATACATTACGAAATATCTAATTTTATACCAACCTAACACATCGATATTAGCGTCCGTTGATGATTCGTCATTCGCCTAGTATGCAAATCGAAATTTATCGCTTTGAACTGAGTGTCTGCGTGTATAATTTGCTTTCGTGGTAAAATCAATTTTCCTTTTCTGTCACAAAGGTATCTACGTTTTCGCTATATAAAGGTTAAGTTACCGATACGTTTAACGGTAGACAGATTTGTAACACTAAATAAGTTCATCGTCGGCGATAATAATCACAAGCAAAGAAGCAGAGGAGATGCCTGAAATATAATTGTGTGTAAAAGAAATAATGTTTCCTTCCTCTAAACAGGTCTCATTTGTTCCACCAGTAACACACTTGATTACTTTTGCTATTTGTATATTAAAAATAATGGAAAACCAGCATTAGGAACGGGTAAGGTTTGTTTGATGTAAATATGTTATTGTAAGAACATATCGAAGCAATAATTCTGGTTCAGAAAAAAAAAGAAAACTACATTTTAGCTGAACATGATGTGCAAAGATGGACAAAATATTCCATGTAGATTTTGGTAAACTGTAAAAATGATGTTTTGAAAAGCACTTTGTATTTCGTATTTCGAACGATGCCATACGAACTTCGATCATTTTAATATTTACTTAGATTAATATTTAATTTTAATAGCCCTCTCGGTGACGTATGCCCTAGCTGCCGCTGCTGAAACCTCTTATCATAGATTCATATAGGGGTTTTTATCAAATGCCCCTTCTGTATCCAGAAGTACCACTAGTGCAATCTCTTGATTATTGATACATGCCTGCACTTATCATACGGGTTAGCATCATCACACGATTTTCTTGATTGGTAAGCATGTTGATTAAGATGACCTCTGTTCTGGAGAAGTTTCCCTAATATACTTCTCCAGCGTTTTTTCGGTAATATTGAATGATGATAGTATTATGTGACTGTATGTTTTTGCTTCGACGTACGAGGGCAAAGTTTTGATAAGTATAAGAGCAACTTTTGTCCTATTCTATACTTTGGGTGTATGTATACAAGAACTAAATTGGCAATTAAGTGTGCATAGCTAGGTCATATGTATTCTTCTCCTATTTGAAAATACGGGGGCTATTCAATCTGGACCAGGTAATTTGTAGAGTTTGAAAGAGTTGATAGCATACATTAACTTGTCGTATATTATTACCTTTCTAGTCAGCATCCAGCAGTCTCTGTCCACTCTTGAAAGATGCTTCAAGTTTTTTTTTTTCTGTTCGCCCACACTTTCAGGGTTAATTTCTTCTGATTCTGAACAGAATTTTTGAAGTAGGATCTCAAGGCTTTAATTCCCAGTATCTCCAAATTCACCTTCCGTTTAGAGTTCAGAGCAGTAGTCATATCTTTTGCTAGAAGTTGAACTCTAATTAATATGGTTGCATAAAGAAATAAGCAGTTCTGTAAGTGGAATCCAGGTTTACAAAATGTTGATGTTGTATATCAAAATAATTTTGAAGGTTGATAGTACTGCAAGATAACAACGATTACATAGGTACTTATTTGATAACATTTCTTAAAAAAGTAACGTAGCAATAGGAGTAATTAGGTAGAGTAATGTAGAGTACCCATCAGCAACTTTGTTTACGTTGTTTAAAATTGAGTGGAAAACAATGCTTTTTTATTCAATTTTGAGTAACGTAAGCAAAACACAGCATAAATATAAAAAAAAAAATCAAGTACATTAATATTAAAATCACTTAAGTTATGTAGTTAATTAATAAAAATTTAAAAGGAAGAAAAATGTTAGTTAAGTTTTAATTGGATTATAGTTATGGATATTTTAAAAATAATATAAAATTTCAATTGAAGAAAAAAAGATATGTTTAAGTTAATTAACGTATGAGAATGCTTTTGTATACAAAAGCGAAACGTCGTTGGTAAAATACTATTAAAATTTCATTTTTTGTTTGATATTCAATAAAACATTCTGTTAAAATCAAGAAAACACAAACAATATAAGGATAAACCTAACGGCAAAAAAAATAAATCAAAACATCTGGAGTTCCCAAGGATCTGTTTTGGGGCCATTGTTACTCCTTGTTTTTGTATGTATTTTGATTTAAAAAAATTGTTCAGAAGATCAATTCTTTAGCGGATTGCCATAGTCTGCAAGAAGACTTAACATCTATTTGTTGTTGGAGTAAGCATAATTGCTATCATTAACAATAAATATATGTAAAGTAATGACATTTGATAGGAAGCAAACTACTATTATATATCCTTATAATTTAAATGAAGTACATATTGAACATTGTAAATTGTTTAAGGACTAAGGGATTCTGCTTGGCCCTAAAATCACGTTTAACGAATATGTGTTAGAAATATGTAATCATTCATTTAAAACATTGGGTAATACCAAATCCCTAAGCATTTTTGCATTGATTAAAACTTATAATGCTTTTGTCATTGTAATACAGGTCATTATTCTCAGTCACCAGTTTTGTCAATGTGCAGGAGTGTTAACAATCCCTGCAAGAACATGTTTTTTTAAAAATGTTACTTTAATTGCATTAAATAAATTATTTTTAGAAAATTTTAAATAACTTTTAAAGATTCTTAGTTTGTCTCTTCATTTAACTGTTTATAAAATGAAGTACAGGTAAAGATTGGGGTGAAACATGATCAGTATAATTGAAAAGAATATATGAAATATTGAAATCACTTGCAAAAGCAACATTATTACTGAACGCACGCAACAGCTCTAGTTTATTAAGTGAGTACACGTAAATAAATGTAGGAGTTAATGGAGGGACTTACACAATTCTAACATTAATCACCGTATAATGCAAATTTAATTTAATTTGATTTAATTTTAATATATGTATATGATATGGACACACGAGAAATAAAAAATGTAGAGTGTTAAACTCAACTACTAATATTAAGTTCGGTCGAATTACAATATAAAATGACTGAATGTAATTCTTTCCGATCTTTATAGAAAATATCTACTGTGAAACATGTTGTATTAATAGATATATATTTTGAAAAATGATTAGTAAGAACACATTACAATCAGTCATTTTATATATCACCCACTAGGGATGGGTTTATCAATGTAAGGATGAAAGTGCAAGGTAAGCAACTGACAGATATCGTAAACTGACAGGTAATGGTGTGTAGGATTTCCTGTTTTAGCCGTTCTAGCATCCAAAATAAGACTACAATTGTAAACAATAACAAAAATACTCCAAACTGCGGTACTGGTAATGTTGTAAACTTCTCCTAGACCCCTCACCACAAACTGCACTAAACTGGCCGTACGTTTCGATAGTAAAGCTATCATCATCAGCAGATACACTGAACCAGTTCAGTTTAGGAGAAGTTTACGGCAATTGTAAACAAAATTAACAGTAATAGTGACAACAGCTGTGTTACCGTAACATAGCTATGTATTTCTGTAAATAAACAACAGTTTTCAATGCCTTCTTTAATTTATTTTAATAAACAATAATTTTATAAGCAATATCACATATTAAGCTGAATTCAAATCCTATAAGTATTTAAATAACAAAAACAAAATTGTTATTCTCATGAATAAGAAGTATACAAAAAAAAATTACTCCATTATTATGAATTTTGTGTAATATTTTCAAATATTTGTCTTGTAATTGGTTAACCAGTTACATTTGTAGGTTATGATCACCTATGATCATATGATCATCAAGCATTTGATGGATATCTACATTACCTTTCAAATAAAATGCTGGACAAATTTATCTTCCATATAACCGTTATCTAGCAAGTAATTGCAGATGATAAACGGTTTAGATTATTTGTCTTTCTGTTGCTATTTTATCTGTAAGTAAATTTATTTATCCTTGCATTGATAAACCCACCCTAAGTGTTAGTAATACTAAAGCATCACTTTACCTGTGAATATGTGATAATGCATAGCGTTCTTACCAGGGTTAATAAAATACAATGCTATCTAGTAAATTTGTATTTCGTTAGCCTTTTAATAAGTCTCTATCTATAGGCATATCCCTTTTAATACTTTATTTTGATACTAACAATATATTTGGTGCTTTGAAGTTTTCCAAACGAGATTGAGAAATTAGAACTGTACAATCGTAAACGATGCTAAGTTTGTCTTCCCAACTTTATTACGTAATTTTAAAGAGAAAAGTAAAACTTACAGGTAATGCACTCTTACTAAATGGAGTGTAGAAATCCGGCACATTACTTGTCAGTGATATTAATATTCCATCTATGTTTGCTGTTTTCCGTATCAATTGAGCTATATTTTATTCACCGTTATCTTATATTACACCGAAGGTATTTCGGTTATAGGTAATAAAGTTTAAAATTATCCAAGCTTTACCATAAAATTTACGACGTAGTAACTTTTGTCACGCTGAATATTTACAATTTTATTACAACCATGTAAAGTGTACAGATGTCGATTGTCACGGTATAAATAGCGTCTTAGTTGGTTGCTAAAAAAAGTGGTAGCGTAAGTATGTATTACGTTTAACTGGCTTCTTACCAATACATATGTATGTGTACATGTTCTGCATCACGCTCAATTATCTCTTCCTCTCATCTCTAATTTTATCTGCTTCACACAGTACCCCTCGAAGCTATAATAACATCAGAAGACAATATGATCTATAGTAACGATACCGTATAGGTCACTCCATAGACTCTCAATGGATTACCAAACGGGAAGACTGGTAATTATTTTTTTATTATTATTTATAAATCGAGTGTAACTGTTTCCTACCGCGGTGATTTATGTGGTAATAAATTCATGGATTTATGGTTTTCCGCTCTGTAAGGCTAGCTTGGTAGTTATGTTTAATACCTACCACAAGAACGCATGAAAACTGATGTCTTCTTCTCCTTCTCGCGGGTAATTCTACCGCGTTAGTGGTGTGGGTATTATTTGAGCTTTCGATCTTTAACGATGCATTAATGATTACGTAATGTTAACTGTTGTGTAACTAGATTTTTGTCGGTAGATCTCGACTATTAATTATCTGTTACAGCTTATTTTGCCGTTAAGGGGTATATGTAATTAAGTAGTGTGATAAATCTTGAATAATATGTATTGCACGTTGTATGCACACATTAGTCTCGCACATTAGATTAGGTGCTTGATTTCTAATAATACTAATCCCTTGTTAATAAATATTATCCCTAATTTTGTAACCAAAATACTTCAAGTACTATCAAAACATGACAAAAATTACAAATAAGACGAGCAAAAAGAATTCACGCGACTGTGTATACGTGTAAGTAAAATGAAGTAAAACGTAATCCTGCCAGATTTAATATTTATTGAATTAATAAAAAAACTGTTTTTCGTTTATTTAAAAATGAAATATATTAGTCATCACTGTTTTATAACCAACTAAAATCAATTTATAGTTTGACGTCGCTTTTTATGATCTTCGTTGTAATACAAGATGTGTGCCACCAGAGAGCGGCCTATTTCATAAAAGTACAATTATAAGTTACAGGTGATATTTTTTTACAATTTGCAAAAATTTGGGTTAAAGGCATTGCAAAAATAAAAAGTACAAATTTGCAAGTTCCTATGATTTTTACAAATTTACCGGAGAATTCTTATTATTTTAGAAGCGTTTCCGAAAAGATTTGACAGGTGACAAATTACAGTTTTATATAGAATATATATTATTATACAGGCAGATTGTTGGCTTTAGATTAGATTAGATTAGGATTGGGGTGCCCTATCGACTTGTTTCACTGCGACCTTTTTAGATCTATTGTGATCCCCCTTTTTCCTAGAGGACGCTCTCTAATTTTGCCCTCTTAATTAGGCCTATCATCTTTGAGAGCGGATTGTTAGCTTATGCAGTTAACCGAATGTGCTAATAGAGCACCTTAATCTGAACATTTTTTCATAGTAAACTAACAGGCAAAATCTAATAATAACTAAACTACAATGTTTTAAAAATGATGACCCACTAGTATACAATTGTAATTCAAGTGATGATTTTTTGATAAATCAGAGTGCTTGGAATCAGCGATTGTTTGTTGTGTTACAATGGGACATATCAATGTCAGATCGATTGATGTTTTGTTGACATCTATCAAATAAGTGACTTATATTCTTACTGAAAGTAAATAAATGTTGTATATCAGATCATTGAATTGGAAAACGTGTATATACACGGAAAAAAAGGATTTGTTAAAGCAACAAAATATATTTTGTCAGAGGTATTTATTTAGAGCAAATAATAATTTATTTAGCCCATCATATTCGTTTATTTGGTTATACAATGATATTTTGTTAGCAAAAATTAGTTGAATCAAACAAATATTTATTAAATATTAAATCCAACAAAGTATTAAGATTTCATTTAAATAATTATAATAGTTTTGAGTCAAAAAAGTGCATATATCCTTTTCAGGATAACGCCTTCTTCTTAACGCCAAATATTCTTTATATTTAAAACTGAAAAACTATTTCCAATAACAATTTCAGAATGTTGTAATTTATTGTGAACTTAAAAAGAAAGCCAAAAGCATTTACATATGTATATACAATAATTGTGAACCTAAATTTGTGATATTTATAATATGTACTGCTGTGAACTGATTGTCCAAGCATATAAATTTAAAGAAACTAAAAACGACAAAATCAATTTAGCTAGCTCAGCAAATATGAATTTAAAAGGGCGCAAGAGATTCTTAGATCTCAGACTAACTTTCATGAAAAGTAATAGTGGGCGTTTGTAAAATTTGACTTTCTTTAAAATCCCCAAAAATTGAAATGGCTGATTCAAAAAATAAAAGAACTGTAATTTTAAAATGATATTTACAATCATTAAATTTATTGTTTAAAAAGAAAAAAGAAACAAAAAACATTTAATTACAATCAACAGGGGAAAAAACCTTAAGACAGAAGGTCTTGGATTAAAATAACCCCTTCGTGAATTTACAATTAAAAAGGACAATGCAAATCCTTTAGCAAACAAAATGGAAGATTTGTTTCAGAAGATAAATCTCAATCACACAAAAAATATCCACGCGGTCACGAAATTTAAACCAAACTATAATTTACACGTGGAGAAACAAATATAATTTAAATTGAAATTTAATTTTAACAGCACAAAGCTTCTCTTCACCTTAACCGTGGTGATTAACAATAAAATACAAATCAGCAAAAAGAAAACGGAAAATTTAAACTCTTTAAACTAAAAACACGAAATCTTCTAGAACATTTTACAATAATTACTGATCTAATATTCAAATAAACAAAACAGCAATAATTAAATAAAAAGTTCTTTGATGGATGAATTAATATCAAAATAAACAAACAAAGATTTAAAATTAAATGAAATTACCTACATGGTAGCAAGCAAAATGAAAACATGTACTTACACGGCTGCCATCATTCAAAGAACTGAGTGCCTCACAGGGATAACATCGTACATATATCAAATTTACAACATCTGCGTGCGATGAAGCCGCAACGCATCGCAAAGAAAATACTAGCATATTAACTATATATAATACTGGAATACGCAAAATGTACAAATAAATGAAATTAACTTTACACAACTGAACAATAAAATACTCAAACAAAACTATTAAATTCTTTCTTAAAAATAAATAAAAATTAACATTTGAGAGAATCCTCCCGCCGCGCGAACAAAACTTGATCTCTAATATCACTGAATTTACAATCCCGGAGTGCCGGACCACAGCAGTACGTATATATACCTACAAGTTACAAGTACACTAATCAAATAACAAACACGTTTTTGTCTTCTACTCCGCAAAATGAAATACTTTGGGTTAAAAAATCCGGATAAGAGAGATCTACATTAGATGCGCCGTTGTTGACGAACTATATTATTATTCAGTGTGATTCAATCATCATATATAATATCAAATGTAATTAAAAAAATAAGGATTAATCTAACCAAAATTGCAGTTAATTTAATGCAGTTCTAATGTTAGGGCTACCTCTATCCTAAACTTTCCCAAGTATTTGCCTTGATCTAAACATTATCGCAAAGTCTTTTACCCATATAGTAGCAAATACATTGAATATATTATATGTTATATGAGTACAGACATTGCCGTAAAGATGGCAGTTCTCCTGTTCCACTATAGTAACAACGTATATTTAGCACAACTTGAATACATGGCGAACACCTTCATAAAACATTTATCCCTTTACCAGGTAAATATCTTAATAGCAACTGTGATCATCAGAGCTGCGACTCGCATTAATGCCAATGCAGAGAGAGCAACTGGCAGAAGTTTTAAAACGATTACTAAAGTCCAGTTTCAAGAAATCATTACATGTTCATACAATAAATTACTACAAAATACTTGGTATGGCTAAATGAATATAACTAAATACAAGCAAATCGGTAATTATTTAGTGTAAACAAACGTTTAATTTGAAAGAAATAGTTAATTAATTGATTCAAATATGTAGGCACATTTAATCCAATTTTCTGGAATATTTAACCTAATTCAGTTAATCTTTGTTAAAACGAATACTGTAAACATTTGAATCGCGTATCCGGTACTGACAAAGTAAATTACTTGAAGAAAATAAATGTTTGCTTGCCCATATATAAACAAGCCACCTGTTTGTGTCAATGAATATTCCATTGATTTAACAACTTCTTTTTTTCCGTGTGATGTTATATTTATTTTCAAACACAAGAAGGAAGGACATAGTAAATTCATAATTTTAATGATAGAGTTCCATTAAAGTAGGCTTTGATACAAAGTTCAGAGCTTAAGTTAGTAAAATCCTCGTCGTCTGTATTATGTACTTGCTTATTAGTTAATACACTTTAGATACGCTATTCTTACCTATCTTATTACTTGTGTTCTCGATATCAAGATCACCTAAAGCGATGTAAATGGTAACACGGGAGTAAGAATTTGCATATAAATTTATTTATTTATGTCGCGATATACACACCGCGTCGTAGAATAAAAATACTCGTCGCAGACGAGAAGCGTACTCGACATCTAATACCGGACAAGTATATATTCGTGTAGCTTATCTTCGGTTCTTGTGCAATGCGTGCGCGTTATACATAATTCAAGGGATTTACAATGGGAAAAAATCTATTTGACTATGTTTCAAATGTACATATATCCCGGGGCGTACGTGGATTAAATAGAAATCCCGAAGAGTTCAATAAACATTTATAACATTGTGGGTCGTTCGACGGTTACATTCTAGGTTAGAACGGTTATTATGGCAGGTCAAATATCACGAAGCCAAAGAAAGCTAAAGTAATATAAATTAATGTGAGGTATTTTATACAAAACTAAGAATTATACCATATAGGCACTACATTAATCGACCCAACCCAATTCACAAGTTTTTTGAGGAGATACATCCTGTATTCTGTGTTTCCCAGGTTCTGCTCCTAGAGTAAGGTTTTAAGGTTTTCGTGGTTTCCCTTGCTTCTCGGCGACTACTGGAAGATAACTTGTATATAATATTGCCCCACAAGCACAAACCTAATTACAACTGATAGCTGACCCATTTATTATATTTTTGTTATTATTTTTCATAATCATAGCGAAATTACTTAATTAGAGTAGGAATATTTTAATGTTAATACCTACTATTAAAACCTATATAGGTAGCGTCATATAGCACCTTTAGGTGGAGTACGGTGTTTAGGATGAATTGTGACTACACTGGTCAATACTAGTTATGCCACACGAACTTTGATAGCTAATACTGTTTTAGCTAACTACCCTCAATATTAAACTGCAATTGTTTTGTTTCAATTAGCCTTAGTTTTCTTGATATGCGGTAACACTTTAAAAAGGAACGTTCGCGAAGAAATAGTCATAAAATTATTTGTCTGTGATTTCATTAAAATACATACATACATACATACATAATCCGTCCTCTTCTACCTTCAAAGGTGTAGAGGTGCATTGCAGAATATCCGCCATGCAGCACGATCTTGAGCCATCCGCTTTGCTTCACACCAACTTATACTTCTCTCCTTTAAGATTTTAGCAACCTGCGCGTTCCATGTTTGAGCCGGTCTTCCTCTTGCCCGCTTCTTATCAATTCCAGCTGTCCATATGTGTTTTACTTTCCTACTATTGTCCATTCGTGAAATATGTCCAAACCACTGCAACTATCTCCTCTCAATTTTTTGTACCACTGGCACTATCTCAAACCGCTCCCGCAACAAGCTGTTTCTAATTCTATATCTACGAGACACTCCCGCGACCGCTTTCAGATATCGCATTTCACTGGCTTGTAATTTACTTTTTTGTGACTCATTTAAAGACCACGTTTTACATCCATATGTTAAGTTAGGAACAAACACAGAGTTATAAATTTTTATTTTTGTCTTGTCCGATACCTCTTTTTTTCTGATAAAACTTTTGTTGAGTGCATAATAGCATTTATTCACATTCACTATTCTGTTGTTAATTTCTTGTTCCATTTCACCCATTGTGTTTATGATAGTTCCCAAGTATTTAAAATTATCACTTTGTGTTAAGGTCACATCGTCCACTTCTATGTTTATCATTTCTGGATTTCTTGAAATTACCATTACCATTAAAATATTGTGATTTATTAACTGCCTTAACATGTCGAGAAAGTCTAGTCACGATCCTAACTCTTTTTGTTATGTCTGTAGCGAACTGACTTTCAAAAACCTAAGACAAAATTTCACAAAACTAGTCTTGGAAAGTTATCACCGGTACTTCGGTTTCGTTGTGGCCCATCAAGACAAATCTTGTCTTGATGGGTCACATACGTGTTGCATAACGTGTGTGAAAAGTTTAACCGACTGAAAGAAAGGGTTCTGCCATAAGCCGTCTGTTGTACCCATGATTTGGACCGAACCAAGAAATCACATTTCGGACTATTATTTTTGTCTTTCGGACGTAAATGGTATAAATTTCAAGAAAAAACACATAGTTATTTACCCTAATTTACCTTCAACCAAGAGACCAGTCCCTCATAGTGAAAATTTGCCTATACCTATTGCCCAGTTGCATCTGCGTCTCTTGAGATTGACGATACACAATCCTCCATTACAAGCCAATGTGTTGATGAGGACGATGACTCTGAGTTTGAAGAAAATTTAACCAAGCCACAGTTGATAACTCAAGGAGACCTAAACGATTTGGCTCACGGTTTAAATTTGTCAAAAAAGCAGTCAGAACTATTAGGGTTTCGATTAAAACTATTGAATTTGCTACCATTTGCTATTATCAAACTAAAATCAGCTATTTTTCAAATCATGAATAACACTTCAGATCATACTTTTCTCAAGACGGAGGCTTGGTGTACTGTAATGATATAAATGGAATTATGAAGACTTTGGAAATCGATTTTGAACCCTCCCAGTGGCGTTATTCATTGACTCTTCTAAAACAAGCCTAAAACCAGTGTTACCGCATAACAAAAATATACTTCCTTCTGTACCTCTGACTCATGCTGCTAATATGAAAGAAATTTATGAAAACATGAAGTTATTGCTTGACAAAATCAAGTACAGTGCATATTCTTTCAAAATCTGTGGCGATTTAAAAAAAGTTGTTGCCCTATTATTTGGACTTCAGCTGAATTATACTAAATTCTGCTGCTTTTTTATATGAATGAGACAGTCGAGACAGAGCAAACCACTATCATAAAAAAAAATATGGCCTAGGCGTGCAACCTTAATTTCTGGACAAAAAAATACGAAGTACTTGTAGAGCCATCGGAAGTACTTCTTCCACCATTGGATATCAAATTAGGCATGATCAAAAAATTTGTAAAGGCAATGGATCGCGATGGAAGTGGGTTATTGTATTTAAAAGAAAAATTTGCCAAAATAAGTGATGCAAAGACAAATGAGGGTATTTTCGTAGGACCTCAAATTAGGGAGTTAATAAAAGATCCGGTATTCGAACAGAAATTGAGCGATTTAGAAAAACCAGCATAGAAAACTTTTAAGAACGTTGTTGTAATTTTTTTATGTATCCATAAGAGTGAGGGCTATAGAGAGTTGGTTAGCTTATCAAGCATTGGGTTGTAACATGTCATTTGGGGGCTGTGAGCGATAAGCACGGTGAAAGGTTCCATCAGTAAATTTATTATCATTGCTGATAAATGGTGGTATATGTACATATGTACATTGGCAACATGTATGGTAAGATAACAAAAATCACATTTACTCAACGAAATATCAGTTGCTGGAGCTAATGTTTAAAAATAATATACAATATATATGATCAAGAAACCTACTTTTTCAAATAATGGTTTAATTTTATAAATGAATTCACCAAAATGTTAAAACAAAGTTGTTTAACTTTTTAATGCAACAGTTTCTGCTTCTTGTCAACAATCAGATTTATCTGCTCGACTGTGCGCCGGGTTGACTGTGACTGATTTTACAGTAGCGTGCAACACATACAAGATACTGTGAATGGTGCATGAGTAGAAGAAACGAAAACCACGTATAGACAAACAATTGCATTGAAAACGAACAATAAATAATAAACTTTATTAATTGAATAACATGACAACAGAAAATGACAAGATCAGCATTCATAATATCACGTTTATAAACACTGTCACAATATATTGATTGTTGTTGAGTTAGTGTAGAGTTGTTGTCCTTGGTATCATTTTAAATTTCATCTAGTTAAATCAAGTTCGTGTGTGTTATATTAACTGCGATTGTAATATTGAGAGTACCCTTGTATGTATGTATGTTCTCGATAAAATCCTGGCGTGATGTAATACTTTTTTTACACTTTTGTGTCGTACCTGCTAATCTGCCGAGAATTTGTAATTGGACAAAGGTGGTGTGGGTTTTTGGACGCGCAATTTCCAAGAAATTCGACAGTTAAGCATTTCGTGCGTTCGGATCGGAATCAATAACTGTTCTGTGCAGCTTCCAGGAAGCCTATGTGCTTCCAGACTAGATCGCGTTTCTATTTACTCCATTAACAGCTTACCATTGTTCGGTCTTTGATGTGACTGTGCGTTCCGTTATTCGGTTCGTTTTTTCCTTTTTCGTGCGCTATTATTAAAGTTATAATTTCATCTGGATTAAGTGGGTCCACATTTACAGTTTTTTCAAAGTTAATTTCTCAGTTTTCTTAGGAGCCTATAATGGCAATTTCGCCTGAAATCCTCTTAACTGTATTTACTGTATGATGACGAAAGAACTATTTGTAGTTTGCCGAAGTCGTTTGCTTTATTAAAAAGAGACGCCGCTTTAGTTAAGAAAAACGAACGAAATTACTTTTTAATTTAACGAACAGAAACTGTGTTATCCTTTTTCGGCGAATAAATTAAGAGGTTTCTTAATTAGAGAAGGTGTCCATTATTGCTACAATATTGTAATATAATGAGTTGTGAAATGCTAATCTGTATTTCTAATTTAAACTTTCTATTAACATAAATCAGTGCTTTTCTACGAATCATTCATACCTATTGCGATAAATAACAAATAAATAACAAAATAATAATTAATTATTAATAAATCTTTGACGTAAACTCTTTATCTCAAGTCGTTAAAGTATTCGAAACGTGCAATACTTAGATAATATTACTTACCTTGATTAATTCAAATTTAAATTTATTTGGGGCCTTTCTCTGGTAGCTTTTCAGCAGCTTGCCCACTTTGTAAAATGTACAAATTACTCTAATTTATTATAATTACAGATTTCTATTTGGATTAAGAGCTAACTTTCTATTTCTGCCGTTAGATGTCAATAGTTCGACAGATATAATTTTTATTAAATTAAAATTGTATACTTTTTTTTTAATTTTGATATAAGTGAATTAAATAATAACGATTTGCAATTTAAGACTTATTCTAATAAAATAAATGATTTATATTTTTGTTTGGTTGTTTTTAAATTTTAAAATTTGTTTTTTTTTTTTCTGATTTTTTTATTATTTAACATCTGATGTTTTCTTGATAATAGAATTTGTAAAATAAGTTGTAAATTAATTTGATGTTTTATAATTAAAATGTTGAATGAGATTTTATTTTTATCACATTATATTTATATATGAAAAATTTTCACTGTTCACAGGTTTACAAGCAATTAGCTTAAATAAAATTGGTTTTGATTTCAAAATTCTAGTTCTTCAGCAAATTGTAAAAAAGAAACTACAGGTAAACAATCCAAACGCTATTTTTTCTACGAGCACGTTTTGCTGTGGTTCCACAGTAGTAGTTGACAGTGTACACACTATTTTCTTTTATCTCTATTTCATTTTGACTAATAAGTTGGAAACAATGAATTTGCAAAAATGATTTCGCTGTTTAGTAGACCTATTTAAAGAATTTGGACTTTGTAATAATAATCTTAACTTTTTTAAAATGTTTCTATTTGAAGAAAATATACTTGAATACTCTCATTGTCTTTGAGATACTGGCTCCAAAGACTTCTTCAAAACTGTAGTGGCAAACAAGCAAGCAAGTTGTCTGCAAGCATTCGCAAGATACACTGATTTTAGTTTCCCCTGTCGAAACCATTAACGAATCAATATATTTCTGCTAATTACTCTAATAATATTAAGAGAAATTTTTCCCAAGAAAAAATTTCTAAATCGCCTGTCCAAATAGTAAACCAGGCGCTTGCTAAAGGATAAGCAATTTTGTTACCTAATAGTCGCGCCCCCAAGCCCCTGCTCGGATTATTAAAATTTCAAAAATTGTAATTATCAAATGTCGTTGTAAAAACACCAAACGTACAAATAAAAGAATGTTTTAACACGAAACAAGCTTAACTTTTTATTTCTTTACCAAAATGCTGTTTTCCCACTTTTGAGACTCTTAAATCACAGGTATGTATGTTGGAATCGTAAGTACTAAGGTAACAGTACCCTATATGGCCTACCTAAGCTCATTTGTTTTTTATATTTTTTGTAAATACAAATAACTCATCATCGACGGTTGGGGGTTAAATAGTAACTAACACGGAACATGATACGCAATTTTCAAGCAATTTAACACAATAGGGGGTTCGCAATAACAAAAATTTTAAAAAGTGCATTTAGGCCATATTGAGTGCCATATGTTCCCAATATGGCCTATGAAATTCAAATAATAAATCTGGTCAGATTAAACAAATTTATTTTAAGAAATCTTTTATAAATCAATTTTCACAGTCTGGGCAAATAAAAATTTCGGTATCCTCCTTGGTAAGGCCTACACATTCTTCGTGCACATACAGTGTACAGGCACTGCACATACGCATATCTCTTACTGCATCTTCTTTGCAAACATGGCAAAACCATGATTTCTTATTTTGATTTTTCATCGATTTTCCCTTGGCTTTAGCAGTGTTTGAACCTTTCATCTTCGGTGCTTCAACGCCGGCTTCCTTTTTCTTAAATAGTGTTCTCTTCAGAACAACCGCTCGGCTGTTTATAGCCTTCTGTCTATTTATAGCTTTTGGGGTATTTTTGATAGGGCTAGGAAGTAAATCTTGGAAAGACTGTGAAGCAACTTTTTCCTGCACGTCTTCCACGACACCAATCAACGCAGCTTCAATGGAATCGACTTTATCTGTTGACAAGACCCGAGCTCTTTCATATTTAAAGGTTGACAACCGTGACGATCCAGGCTTTGGACAAGTTGTGTGTAATTTGATGGTGCTTGACGGTGTCGATGTAGCTAAAGGTTCTAATTGCTCAGGAACAGGTAACTTCGATGCTGTACTTGGTTTGAACGCATCATCGGAAATTGCATTAGCATTATACGGATATAAACCGGTAGCTTTAAAACCAGACTTTATGTTGGACGGTGTCATACATAGATCCCACACTGGGGTAAAGACTCTTCCAAAACGTTGCTTTGTTAATGTTCTTTCACCATGATTGTGCCAATACAGCATTACCTGTTGATCCCAATGGTACTCAAAGGAACGAAATACTGGTTTATCTAATGGCTGGAGTTCGTGTGTTGTGTTAGACTTGAGACTTTCTGATTGACAGTGTAGGATTTTCTTTTAAAAAATTTCGTATCCATTTATGACTTGCAATTTATTTTACGTCAGAAAACTGATGTTTTATGTTATTTTGTTTACAGTATTTGTATACACTTAGTCGTAAAATTTTGGTTGTAATAGGATAGCCCACTTCATCTAGTCGAACAATCCGCGAACAGAGTTCAGCGGTTTGCTCCTCAGTCAAAGCAAATTTGCGTCCCAGCTTAGCTTTCTTACTACAATTGGACTTCAGATACCTTCGAAGGGTCCGTCGCGGAATACCAAATTCGCTTGCTGCTTTATAATCGGACATTTGTTTCTTTTTAATGGCCGCAAGGGCTTCATTCAAATTATCATGTGTCCAATTGCCTCTCTTTTTCGCCTTCTCAGATGACATGGCTGGTAACAGAACAAATATTTGTTCTGTTACCAGCAGAAAACAGAATAAATTGAAGCGTAATTCAATATGGCGTAGGTAGGCCATATTGAATTACGTTTACGCCATGACACATTTTACTTCCAAATTAATTTAAATTTATTGTTAATGAATAATTAGCATATATGATTGAAAAGAGGACAAAACGCACTATGCGCAGGTGTAAGATCAAATTTTGTGAGCAACTGTAATAATTTATAAAAAATTGAAACTTACTTGTTCGAAATTAGATCCAACCGCTGTCAACAACCAAGCGCAAGTATTTGTATATTTTTGACAGACTTCGCTATACTTCTGGAAGTGGCGCTGCTACGAGCAAAAAGTTATTGTTGAGCCGTCTCAAGTAATACTGATGCTGCTATCTCTCGGATTTTTTACATATTTACCAAATTATGTGACATAGGCCATATTGAGTTATAGGCCATATAGGGTACAGCTACCTTATATAAAACAATTTATTTAATACAAAAATAAGTATTCAAACTTTCCTAGCACTTTAAATAAATGAGGTCAAAATAAAAAGAATAAATTTAAAATTCAGAGCCATCTACCCGTAATTTATTAGGAACATAATCTAGGTTATCGATATTTGTTAAGAATAACTATTTTATTACAGACCAAACTCAGTCATTTTGAAGGCAATACCTTAAATATTACAAACTCGTAAAATAACTAAAATTAAAGGCGGTTACTATAAATATAATCCCAAATTAACCTATATTGAACATAAATTATAAAAATCTTATTTCTAGTTAATATTGAATTGAAAATAATTAATTATTTTCTTTTTTAGGTGGGATATATTTGACGGAATACTAACTTGACAGCGGTAGGCACACTCTAAGCGCACGGACAGGCAATTCTCTGGGTACAGGTTGGACTTTCGGTTCGACGGGTCCTCGTCTTGATCAACAGCATGGAATGGTATTCTAGCCGGGATTCTTTGTAGGAAATTTTATAGGAAATTCTCGACAATTTTACAGGTAAAAGTAAGGATTTAAATTATTCAGTATAATGTCGATTTTTTTAGGTAAACACTTCGTGGAACTTTGATATTTTTGATAGTGTGGCGTCTTTCGTGGCCATAGGCAGAATGAGGATTTAAACTAAATTACCAGTAATCAGCCTTCGATTGTTATCGCTATCAGGCAAGCCAACATTAAATTTGAATAGATACCAGTAACTGACATTAAGATACCGTTATTTACTTTAGTTTGAGGGGAATATAGCAAAAGTTACCACATAGACATCCCGAAGAATGAAAAAATAATAGAAACATAAAAATATACCAGGTAAGCTTGAATTAACATAGAAAATAAAGTTTACATTATAATTAAGGCTATATTTAGTACTTTAGTACCTAACGCTAGGATGGTCCATTTTTATAGTCATTCTTAACAAATACAAAATTTGCCTGTAAAGTAGGCAACCGAGCACGCGCTTCAACTTTCAGTTACTTCTTTATTTGGCTTTGAAACCTGTTTTAAATGACTCTAAATTATATTTAATACCTCTGATTCCATAGCCATATGTTAATAAACAAATCATTAAACGTACACACTAATATTTCTAATCCGTTCTCTTCTAGGTGTATTTTCTTTGTAGGCAATGTATGTCGTGCTTTTCCGCAGTTTCTCACAGAACAATTACAAACCACCCTAAATACAGTCGACAATTATTGGTGTAAAGCCTGGTGAAAGTTTACAACCATTAGTAATAGGAGGAGAAAGAATTCCATACGTCGTATGGTTTGGCAGAAGACTTACATGGAATCACATAGCAAGAAAACACTCAATAGAGTCTCCATTGCTCTAGGCAGGTGCAGGAAGCTGTGTGGAAAAAATAGGGCTTCAGTCTCAAGGTGACTGAGTTATTATGTACCAAAAGTGCTTGCTTCTTGATATCGGCGAATGGTGTATTTTACTATCGACTCCAGTAGATTCAGTTTTTCACCGATATGGCTGCTGGCATACCCTTCTTCAAGCAAAGTTATTATGCTAGAGAGTTTAGAAGCACCTTGATTTACAACATGGCGTTTCGAGCACTTTTGTTCATTTATTGTACGTTTTGACACAATAACATTTAAAGAGAAACTGAACTCCAATAAAGCATTCTAAATATTCAAATAGGGTACGGATGAATTCCTAAGAAAGACAGAGGATGCCATACAATCTTTCCTTGCATAATCCCATTGATAAGGCGTGTTCAATAAACAGATGAAGGCCTTCTACTTCTACTAGATATTCTAAACAAATTGCCTGCCTAGGAAAAAAGATAAACCTAAGGTAGGAGACTTAAGCCAAGCTGCTAAGGATAGTAAGAAGAATACTGAGGGATAAAAAGGCCCCAACGGGGCTCTAAATTACCACCGCACATCTCGAGGAAACCCAATAAGAGCTCTCAGCGCGGCAGTGTCGGGATTACACATACAACGGTAATAGGAAAGCGTCATCTGGAAGAAATAATGAATCAAGAGCAGTTTAGATCTAATTAAAAATGTCGCGTGATTGCGATCTACGATTGTTCCAAGTGAGGATCAATTACGTGCAATTCACAAGGGAGTTTATATTTATAGTAGAGCTACACTTAAGTCTAAAGGATACAGAATTGGGAGAATTCAATACAAAAAGCCAAGAGGCTGCAGTGTCGTCGGAAACTCATGAAAAACGGCTTCCACCAAGAAAAAGAAAGTACCTTTATAAAAAGTACAAACAAGATATCTAACAGTACTGAAACATTAAAGAAAATACCTAAATGCAATGAACTGATAGAATATGCCACCAGGCGAGGCTCATGGCCTATTGTAGATAGATAGATAGATACATAGATAGATAGATCCATAGAGAGATAGATAGACAGATAGACGCAGTCTGGTTCTCCTTTATACGAGCCATCTAGGGGACTGATAGTCCATGTTATTTCCCTTTCATTGCTCTTGTGCTAGAATGGTGATTCCTATAATAGATCATGAACCACCTCTGGTGGCATATTCTCTCGGTTCATCTAACAGCACTATTTATATGTAATAAAAATACATTAAAGTCGGACTAAAGCAATATGAGATAGTGCTGGCTGACATCAGCGAACACCAATTGAATGGATGGCGCGGTGAGAGAAGAAAGATGAAATGTTTTATCTATAATGCGAAGAAATTAAACAAATAAACAATTTTACAATCAGTGCAAACAAAAGATATATTTAATCGATCATTTAATTGAACAAAGTAACTTACAGCGATGTTTTAGCTAAAAAGAAACAATCTTTTTTAATTCTCTGTGTTGCAAATATAATAGTTTATGATATAAAAGCAAACTGATTTGTCAAGGGTTTAAAAACTGCTTGATTTTATAAGTTTTTTTTTCTGTTTTCAACGAAGAAAAACAGTCGTTTCCAGGAGATTATTATCTCTGTGATCCAAATTGGGGTTTAAACTGCCGTGTAGGTAAGTACTTAGGGGAGAGTGGATAAACGCCCATCTTACTGTAATCTGTTATCTACAGTCATGGTTATAATGCATTAAAGTCGTTAGGTATTATAAATAAAATAAATATCAGGCTGGCAGTTCTCCATATTAATCTCCATAGATATTTATGCTCTACTTTTGAAAAAAGAAACCCTATTATAAAGCAAAGTTGTCCTGGTCTTTTAAACGAATGCCGGCACCTATACCTATAATTTCCAATAATGGTGAGATACCTTTAAGAACGAAACAGCGATTGATATAGCATGACAATTTATGACGATTGTTCTGGCATTGACGCTAAAAAAGTGATTTTATGTCGGTGCTGAACGCAACACATCAATTAGACGTTGCCGTTTGTGTATGAACTGGTTTGCGTCATAACTATATAACGGCGATGCGATGAAATCTTTATAGTAGGCGCGTACATACCGCTAAATCAATCGCTGAAGACTAATTTCCCTGGAGATTTCTCGTCCGTCCATGCGTATACTGCGATTATAGAATTAGGAATATACGCGATATACAGAGTACTTCAATTGGAACGAGCCACTTGAAATTGTCGTATCAAGGGAGACAACTTTTAATGACGGGCCTGCCGATTTAAAATCATTCTTGAACAGAAAAAAAAAACGATTTTGTTATTTTCAACCAAATATTTTTGTTAATATTTTTTTGCAAATCCTGTTCTTTTTTAAGATATATGTTTTTTTCTCATTGAAATTAGACCTCCTTATATACCTTCTAATATAACGTTGTGTAATTTCAATAAAAAAAGCAAATCTCTTAAAAAAGAACTGGATTTGCAAGTAGAGAACTCCACTAATTGCCTTTTATAATAAATGCGTACTTTATGAATTTAATTAATTCCTTTTAAAAGAAAAAAAAAAAAGATGTTAGGTGTAATAAATTATTGTTATTATTATCTTAAGTCTACAGTCTGTACGCGTTCAGCTTCCTTACAAGAGTTATGCTAAAAAATTGTTGAAGAATGCTAACCAATAACTCCAGAAATTTAGCGAAATCTCAGGAGAGGATTTGAAGTATCATTTTGAACTTCTAAGAAAGTAAAATTCAAACTATTTCATTCTAATCGTATTCTATTACACAAGCTGCAAATTATGCACCTTTTGCTTACTGATTAAAAAGACGACTTTTTGATATGTGTTACCGTAAAGCAAGTTAAGACCTTTTGAATAAGTGGTCCAAAGACCCATTTTCTCTATTCAAATTTTAAGGGTGGGGGCTGCTGCGCTCCCAGGAAATGATTTTAAATCGTCAGACACGTCATTAAAAGCTGTCCTCTTTGATATGACGATTGACAGGTTTCGAAATTTTATATAAATTGCAGCAGGTAAAGAGTTACTTGAGGTGACTCATTTCAATGGAAATGTCCTAGAGATAAAAACTTTAATGCGTAATAAACTACAAAACAGGGTAACATACGAGGCGCCATCTTCTTTCCTACTAATTTATTTCCGAGACCGCGCGTAAGATTTAACTATGCAGGTGTATACCGTCGGCGACGACAAACGCTAAAAAAGAACACAGACAATAATAACAATAATATCCTGCGTCTGCAGCGGCTATAACAATTAGAGAGATAGGAGTTGAGTTGGCGCGCTTCTTACGTTATCACAGGAAAAAGTTTCTATCTGATAACGTGTTTATGTGCAATTACGATGCGGCAATATAGATGAAGCTCGCTGATTTTAACATTGATCAAGTAAGTTAAGCGTGTGTAGGATCTTTGAAGCTATGAACGTTCCGGGGTATAAATACAACTGTTAATTGTTTTATAATTTATGAACGAGGAGTGTTGTTAATTTTGTATTTATGGATTATGCTATCGTAGATAACTATCTATGTAATACCTGTGTGCCATTATTATTGCGATAAGATTTATACAAGTGTTCTTTGGTATATGGCAAGTATCTTATTCCTTTCATGTAAGTCATGTTATGATCCATGAATACTTTTGCATGTTTTGACTTATCGGTTTTATTATATTGATATAATATCAAAAAAAAGTAGAAATTTAATGTTGAGATGATGAATGATCACCATAGTGTATATACAGAGAAAAATCCATATATTATAGTAATACACTCTGTGACATAAAAATCGCAACATCAGGGAGTAGGAATTTTTTAACCAAACTTGGCAGAAACGTTTAACTACTAAAAAATAGCAATTGATTCCAATTTCGGGATAGCCATGGCAAGAGGTTGACATTAGCCTTTGCAAAACAATACATAGAACGTCTAGCAATGTGGGGACGGGCATTATCTTGCTGGAAAAGTGGACATTGGAAGAATGGAAGATTATGGGATTCTACTACCTCATTCACATATCGCTGGGCGTTCATATTCCCTCTGATGAATACCAAAAGAGATATACGCCCATAAATTACAGCACTTCATACCATAATCTCCACAGTTTGGTGCACATGCTTCGCAACAGCAAATTCAACATTAGGATGTTCCCCACGTGTTCGTTTTGACCTTCATATGGACATCATGCATTACCAAACAGAATTCGGATTCATCACTAAAGACCACTCTATGCCATTTTACGTTCCAGTGCAGTTGCAATCTATACCACCCCAAACGCTGCTGTGGGTGTGAGCCGTAGTACACAAAATATGGTCAATCTAAATACGAAGCCGTCAAGCGGTGATTGATTCCAGTTAAGCAATTTGCAATTTAACTGTATGAAAAACCATTTTTTCGCGCAAACCAACTATGCGACCCCAACGAATTCGCTTAATGGCGATAATTTCCTATTGGTGCACTTTAGGCATGTATGTATGTATGTGAGGAAGGTGGATGTTTATGCTGCGACCTAGAGATCTAGTGCTGTCCCCTATTCTTGCCGTTTTACAGCTGGTCTTCCAATCCAATTCTTTTCAGAGGGTGTAGGATGTCAGAAGGCCCCAGTCTAGGTTAGTCTCCCTCTTCGATTTCATATGCTCCCCTGAGTTGCGTAGTGCTACGTTATTTGATAGGAGGTGAATTCAAGCTTTACTCAGGTGTCCTTTGTGTGCCTTTCAGTTATATAATGGGCTTCAATGTCGAATACTATTCTGGCTCAGTTGATGCATTGTGTAAACCTCTTCTGGTTATAGGTACCCAAAAAGAATTTGACTTTGCATCATCCCTTGGAGATTCTCCCAATAATTGGATTTTCTCTGCTCTATTTCTCTTTTCAGTTTCTTCAGTATTGTACTACAGTATTTAGGCCCTACAAAAGGTATTCCAGACCCCTTTTTTTGCGAGATTATCTGTTATCTTGTTTCCTTCCACTCCTGTGTGAGCCGGAACCCACAGAAGGGTTACTTTATTCCTTTTGCCTAGCTCTTTTAATTTTCCTAGGCATTTGCACACCATCTTGGAATTGATTTCATGTGAGCTCCGCACGTGATGGCTTGATCAGACATGATAATAATTTTAGGTTGATTCACACTTTCAAAAGAAACAATCATAAGCGAAAACAATAAACACTGAACAATAAATATCTCACAAAATATACACCTCACAGGATTGTCAGAAATACTGAAGAGACTAACAGATAAGCCATTACCACTTCATCGATATTTTTTTTAAAGTTTAATTAATTGTTATCTTTTAGTAGTTATACATCTTTGTCAAGTTTGGTTAAAAAATTGCTACCCTTTCTTGGTGTTATGATTTATATGTCACTATGTATACACTTATACAGCGCACACTAATGATTTTGTAGAAACAAGTATACAATAAAATTGCACCCTCACGTACGTGTTTATTATCTAATACTAGTCTTTACAGGAAAAAAAATCACATCTGCTTGTAGGATCAATATCAATATTGTTTAAAATTTTTAGTAACGCGATTTTGTAAAAATATGAATATATTTAGAAGTAACAAAACTAATACATAGTCTGTTGTATGAAAACGTAGCTCTAGTAATTACTGTGACAGAATTGAACAACAATATGGCAATAAGACCGTATAGAAAAAAGATTGACGCCAGAATAGAGATTTAATATGATAACACTAGTGCTATAGAACGAATTGAAATTATCAGTTGTGTTGACAGTTTATACGCACAAATGCATACGCAAAATATTTTTAGGTGATTTATTTTGTTTTGTGACACGGCTAGTTTTGTAAAGGAAATTATTGAACAAATAAAATTACTTTTAGTAGCTTTTCTGAAGTAACAGTCTTCTGCGTCTTAAACGATTATAAAAATTTGAAAAATATAAAAATAATAATAATGGTGCTTCCCATTCAAAGTTTTATTTAAAAAATCTATTGCACTACATGTTTTGGCGATACGCCATCATCAGGTATTGATTTTCGTTGACTATTAAAATATAATGAAAAAGTCGAACAACACTCCATGGAAAAAGTAATTTTAATTTAGGTCAATTCAAATTGGATTAAAAAATTGGTGGACACTCTCCACCGATCATTCAAAATAGTACACATATCTCTCTCTCTTCATTTTAATTTTAAAATAATTTTAAAAAAGGGTTAATGATTCGCATTGTGAATGTGGTGGGGTAGAGACAGCGGTGCTTTTATTTGAATGTCCACTCATCGATTAGTGGCGGTAGCAGATATTAGAAATAACCAGGCAATCGTATGGTGGGAATTTTTAGTAATGCTGCTAAAGAATTACATAGGTAATATATACATTTAGATACAAAATTAAAGGGAAAATTGACCGGACTTCGTTAAACAACCAGAGAATTATACGGGTATTTCGGTCTGTCAAAATAAAACTAATAAACACCTCGATATTTCGTTTTAATTTAAAACATCTTCAGAGGCACTAAAATAATAGCAAGTTATAATGAAACAATATAGAAAATCAGAATAAGTAATTGTTTACAAAGTTATAGCTTTAATGACAGCTGACAAAATGATAAATAGTTAAAAAATTTAAATGCAAGTCAGAGTCAGACATTGATTGATTTTATTTATGTAAATATTGCAATAAATACTACTTAATTGATTTTAACAGTTTAAAATTAATAGCATTACTACAATTTTTATATTAACCATTTCCAAAAGTAATCGCTTTTGTAATTAGGTTCTAATTTCAAGTATGAATACATCACAATTTAAAACTATGTTAGATCTTGGACATGTACAATTAAGTACACGAACGTTTTCCGATACACGATTACTCTTATGTTGAACTATTCTTTTCTTTACAATTTGCGACGTCTGACGAACATAACAACCTTGACAATCGGTACAAGGATATCTATATAATATTCCTTTTGAATAGAGTTGGAGTTTTATCTTTAATTTTAGTGAAAATACTGTCAATGGTTAAATGTTGTATTCTGCAATTTGTACATATGCAAATGGTTTAAAATGTTGTATGATTTATTGGTTAAACCTTCTATGAAGGAAATTTATTAATACTTAAATTGTAAAGGAGCTCCTGATCTATAGGATTATCAAACATATTAGAAGAATAAATCAATTTATTTAAATAAGGCTAGGATAACTGTTATTTAGAACATCTCAAAAAGTATCTTCAAATTTTGTCTTAAAAATCTTTCATTTTAATATGTGTGACTCTATTTTTCATACTATAACGATTTTAAAATTTCTGATTTAAGGTGGATTGAGATTTGTAGTGAATGCATCTACCAGATGTGTTTGGTTTCTGGTACCAATCTAATACGACCGTATTGTCATCCGACCTTAATAACTTTAGTATCTTAAAAGGGAACGCTTTATCTTTCTCCAATTCAGCAGTAAATTGCAAATGGCTCAGTCGTTAGAGTTTAACAAGTTGAAGGTAATATTAACCACGTCTTTAGGGATCGAACAAATATATCATCAACATATTTAAGTATGAATAGAAGTTGGAAGGCAATTTTAGTGACGATATTGTCAAGTAAGGATCCATGACAATCATGGCTAAGATTGGAGTTTGGGAGAACCCATAGGAGTACCAAAATCTGTTAAGTAATATCTTTCATTAAAGGTGAAAAAAAACCGATTTTCGCATACAAAACATAATAATGAGATAAAGTTATTAATTATAATGCTATTAATTTTAAAAACTGATACAAACACTGAAATTAGTATTTATTGCATTTTCTATTTATTGTTATATTTATAACTGCAAACAACATTTTTTGTTAATATGTCTGGCCCTGACTTGCATTTAAATGTTTTAACTATTTATCATTTTGTCAGTTGTCATTAAACCTACAACTTTGTAAGCAATTACTTATTGTGATTTTCTATATTGTTTCATTTTAATTTGTATATTTTTAGTGCGTCCTGAAGATGTTTTAAATTAAAACGAAATATTGAGGTATTTATTTAGTTTTATTTTGACAGACCGAATACCCGTATAATTCTCTGATTGTTTATATTTATATGTATGAGTGGATGTGTTTATTTATATATGAATATTTCTTACTCTTTAGTGGTCTGCATTAGTATTAAATTATATCACATAACTAACAGCTTCTTGCGGGTTTCGCCGTGTGTCAAAACTTTCGCTCGGCGTTTCGCTGTTCATACTGACAGCTTCTTTCAGGATAACTGAACTGTGAATAGTTGAACAGTTCAGGTTATCCTGAAGAAGCTGTCCAGTGTGACAGCGAAACCGTCGAGTGAAAGTTTAACACACGGCGAAACCCGCCAAGAAGCTGTTAGTATATATACACCGGCCCGTGAAAGCTACGCAGTGTTAAATTATAGCAATTTAAATAATAATGAAGATACAAATCTTTAGTTAAGTACTATTAGTTAGAATAATTAGGATTGATTGTTAAATATTAGAATGGGCTGTTGTTTTATTTTGCTTTTTAAGATTACTGGTCACTTCTGCTGTTTCAATTTCATATTCATGATGTGTGAAGAAGAACAGTTACCGTGGGTGTTGGAATTGATGGACGTGAATGTTATCTCTTCCAACACAAAAG